>VWZF01005537.1:209283-414294 GCA_013396755.1 Sclerurus mexicanus | reverse complement strand
CTGCCGAACCAGACTGTCATGTCCGGGTCAGACTCGAGTGACCAATGTCCTGAACAGCCTGCATGCAGGATTGGGGCTGCAGCTTCCAGTGCACCTTATCACCTGCCGTTTTGTCCCTCACCTATCGCTACAGGGCTTTGCAGTTGTGGGAGAATCTCTTGAGCCTGCGCAATGGTTTTTTTAGATGAGGCACAGCGTGCGCAGAACTGACCCCACCCTTTACTCCTAAGGTTCATCTTCCAGGGCCAAGCGAGCTTGGACAGTGACAGCGAAGTCCTCCGGATGTAAGTTTGATTTGAGTATCCTTCTCTTAGACGGATGGCCTTACAGGGCTAAGCGAGCTCCATCCGCCAATATGGGAAGTAGTTTTCTGTCATTTACCTAGGTTTGGATTCATCCAGCTCCCTGTTACTCTTAGTTCCCCATCACTTTATGAAACCATCTTAGATAAAAAGGTAGCAGTTCTATGTAGTTCTTTGTGGGTTGTTGGCTTCTTCTCTGTTTAAAGAGAGAGGTGTCTGAATGTGCCTCTTTCCAGCAGATTGACTACAGAAGAAGCCTAAGTGCCTAATGTAAAATAAATTCAAAACTAATAGCTAATTTAATATATTTTAATTGGCTTGGACTGGGCAATGGCAAGTACCTCACAGGGTAAAGGTGCAAATCTAACCTAGGTGAAATTAATTATCACAGATATTTACAGTCATTATTTCTTTAAGAGATATGAACCTCTTAGTCAACTTTTTTAATACATTTATTTGAATGCCATGTAAAGAAAGTAGATGCAAGAACTACATTTCTGTCTTTTACTTGGATATTCTGTTGTACAAGTGATGGGAGGAAGTTAAATTGCTTCAGTCAGCTTGATCCTGATCTCATGCTAATCCTCACCCCGTCTCCTTTCTGTTTTTTTTTTTTTTTTCCCTTATCCTCCTTCTCAGTAGGACACATTAACTTCTCTTTTTTTATTTTTTCTTGGCTTTCTTCAGTCAGTTAATCATTTGTTTTGTTTATTTGTTCTTCATGCAGGGAACTAATATTGCAGGAGACCCAAACTATCTTTTTTTCATGTGATTATGTAGGTGAATATGGGTATAATATATCTATGGAGAACCAAATTCAGGAAGTTGCATACAACTGAATTTAGTTTTTTCCCAAGTCCCTAAAATCATTAGGGAAGTCTGCATGAAAGTATAAAAAAAATTATTACTACAAATACTGAATACTGAGTCTTAAGCACTCCATGTTATGACTAAAAAATTAAATTATACCAATTGCTTTGCTTTCTTTTGGGAGTTCTTATGGATCACACTTCAACCTGTTTTTCTTCAGTCTTTAATGGTAGGAATTTCAAATTGTGTAAAAGAGGTTCCCTGTTATGGAATCTGGTGTCTTTTCTTCCTGTGTCATCCATAACAGTATTCTGTTCATTAAATGCTTCCATAGTGTTGTATTCATTAAATATGTAGGTTTTTTAGTAGCTTGTTTTTTGCATTAATGAGAAGAAATGGTAGTCATTTTAAATTTTTTAATGCTTATAAGTGTCATAAGGTACTTGTGTCTGGTTTTAGTACTGAAGTAGTCTTTAAAATAAAAGGTGGCTTTAGAATTGAATTATAAATGATTATTCTTGTAATGGCATGATTTAGAGAACTGATTGTGTATCGTAGTAGTATGTAGAAAAATAACCTTTAACTTTCCTTTGACAAATGGTATACTTGTCAAAGTTTACTTTTTTTTCTTTTAATTAGGGATTTGTTTTGTTTTGGCTTTTTTCTTATAAATTAGTCCTTATAAATGTATCAACATTTTGTTATGCATATCTTATTACAAACCAAGCACATATGGGAAAGTATTTCAGTTGGATCTTACAGCTCTCTCTTGATTAAAGCTTTAGCCTCTAGTATGTTTTAGTACTGCACTTGGACATGCTTCCCATCACTGAAACATCCTTAATGGTTACTGCTTTCTATTTCCAGAAATGCAAGCACTTTGCCTATGGATTTGCAGAAGAAGTCAGAAAATTGAACTTCGGTGCTGTAACGCCTGGTTATGATTTTATGAAAACACTTAGGTACCTGCCTTAATGCTTCTATTAAGATCATTTTTGTGTTGATCTCTACAAATGCAAATGGAGAGTGTGCATATTTCTTCTATATTGTGGGGTGCTCAACACTTTCTTTCAGTGCTAATGTATTTGCAAGGTTTTTAGATAATGATGATGAGTAACACTGAGCATTTTCTTTCCTCTAGGGAGGGCATAGAGTCTATTCTTCCTTCTAATGTTCATGAGATAGCTGAGAACCGACTCTATGTGTCAGTCACTAATTCAAAAAGTGGGGAAAATCACTTGGTTTCAAATTTTTCCTCCAGGGAGGAGCTCATTAAGGTAATGAAGTTGAATATTGCTGCTTTAAATAAAAATGCTTGAGTTTCTTCACGGCTTAAGAGTATGTTATTAACTGTAAAATAAATCACTGTTTTACTCAAGTAACCTCTTACACTATCAGCGATGCTACAACTGTAACATAAGCAATGGAAGCAGAATTTGATCCTACAGTTTCACAAATTTTGCTAGAATTTATTTTATGTTTGTGTGTGTTTCCTTAATCTGTTATTATTAAGGTATATTCTACCTTAGGCAAAGTGTTTTTAACAGGGTAACTCGTTGTTGCAGTATATGAGATTAAAATAATCTCAAAATTTTGTAACAGTTTTTGCATCTTTTATTTCACTGATACTATTTACATTATGTTTTATCGCAAAAGAAAGTAAAGGAAGTTTAAAAAAAATCAGTACCTCCTACAGGTTATTGTGGGGAATAGATACAATGTACTGTTAAGTACTGTATTTTATCTCTTGCTGAAAAGTATATCTTTGGCTGCCTTTCTCTTAATTTGAATGCCACTTTTTAAATTTGGATTAGGATTGTATGCATAAGATGATATGAAATGGTAGGAGGAAGTCAGATGCACGTAAAACAAATGTTCTTTCTAGTAATTGATTATATCTTAGTGGAGGACATCATAAGATATAGCAGAATAAAGGAGGAAATAGAATAAGATGGAATTCCTTCTTTCCCTATCGTTGTGGATGCTTACAGCAAATAAGAGTTTCTTTACAGTTATTGCTTTAAAAAAAAATCACTCTCATTAAAAAAATCTCAAACTGCGCATTGGGAATTTGCCTTTAAAGTACCACTTTTTAAAATCTTGGCCCTATTATTTTACATCTTATAATTGTAAGACTTCATCTTGCAAAGATAATTATGCAAAAAGTTTGTCTCAAATTATGCACTGATATTTCTAGCTATGGAAATAACCAGCAGTGACAAGCATGCAGATTGTTATTCTGTAGGTATATGTGCTTTTGCAGTGAAAACTTCTAATCTTCTCCTTCTAATCTCTAGAGAATTAGAAGCGTCAGGATGATTTTGAAAATATAAACATATTATTAATATTTCAATAGTTCTTTCATTGATTTAGCCATTTCTGTTCTATTCTTTTGTTCTCTATGGTAGCAGTAGAATGGATTGGAAAAACAGTAATAAAATTACAAGTAATTCTCATTGGAATACGTTCATATTGTCTGATCTTTCAGTGCAACTCATAATACATGTTTTTGTGCATACCTTCAGCTCTGCATGTATCATGTGTACAGCTCTCTGAGAGTTGGTGGCTGCTGCAGTAGCATGGAGGGTAGAGCTTGTTAGGTTATTTGATTGTATTACACCTAGGCATGACTGCTACATAAAAGGCACCGATAAAGATACTGCTGGGCAAACTGTTTTACAAACAGCAAAACTTCTGTACCCTCTGCCAAAAATCTTTCAATTTACATATGCATTTGGTTTCAACGCCTAAGAAGCCTTATGGTTCCAAAGCTTTTCATAAGGCTGAACTGAATATGTGTTGCTACCATTTTAAGCTTTTATGTTTTTTACTGTTCCAGCGGACATGGAAAATCAGTCCATAATCTCCTATGTGAAGACAATCAGCATTCCTAGACTTGCAGTTCTTGAACTGGAGGTGACAGGGAAAAAAGGCATGGTTTTTGTATTTGTGAGAAAGCAGGACACAGATCACTGTGTTTGGAAAGGTGGTAACGGTGTTTTGAAGTCCACAGTCGTCTGTTAGTGGCAGGGAAATACTGAAAGTGATCTTCCTTTCATCCCTCTTGAGATCTAAGTGACTTTAGAAGGAAAAACAACTGCTTTCTTTAGTCCTCTTGAAAAGAATTCAAGCTTTGCAGAGGTCACCTGGTTTTGACTCTATTTAGAAGGGTCGAAGTTACAGAGATGAAGTTGAAGGAGAAAGGAAAAAAGGTTTGGGCAGGGGAGGATGCTGATGTTGAGAACTTGGGAGCCCTGTGTTATGCTTTTGTGAGGGGCAGGCCTGTGAGGGAAAGGCCTGTTCAATAGAGACATAGCTTCAGTTTTGCATAAGGAAGCTGAGAAAGCCTTTTTATCTGAGCTCTGATGGAGTTCTGGTACTCTACATTACTGGGAAGAGAAATAGGCAAAAGAAGAGCTCTCAAAGTGAAAGTTGAAGCCTTCATATGCATATAGAGTCTTAATTAAAACTTGTTAGGGGAGCAGAAGTGCTTAATACTGAAACTAGCTGAATTTTTTTTGTAAAAGTAAAAAAAGCTCAGGCATTTTCTTCCATAATCTCCATGGATTGTGGGGATTTTTGCACCTGATCATCCTTCTCATAATATATACACCAGTTAGTTCCCTGATTGGTCTTTCATGCTGCCACACAAGCACATGCAAATTCACTCAGTTTAGCCATATGGAAAATCCTAACATACTGCACTTTGTCCTTACATTTACCCTTTCTCTTTGAAATACTGTATACTGATCACTTACATATACGTTGGTGGATACATAGGTATAGAGAAGCACACACTCTCTCACAGGTATTGCTATGAATGGATAGAAAGGTATATGTGTGTGTACATCTGTACATGACAAGAGGTGTCTTGGTCCAAAAAAAAAAAATAAAATTGAGAGCTGCTGTAGACAGCAGTGAAGGCTTACAGGAGGGGAAATAGTAATTTGTTAATACTTGAATGTATTTAATGTGTATTGACACTGATAAAGATGTACATATGTGAATTTTCAGGGTGTTTGTAGTATTTTTGAAACGTTGAAAATCTGATTTATTAGAAGAATAAGCACTACATGAATATGCCAACAGAATGACTGGGTCAGCTTCTTCTTTGACAATATATTACTTTTTTTTCAGCATATGCATATATGGTTTCTGCAAAACCATAGATTTACTTTACATTGTGCAAAACTAAGCTCATACTCATTTGAATCACATAAATCAAAGAGTTAATTTTTGATATTGTTTTGAGAGTTGACACTGTCAAGTAATAGAAAAAGCAAACCTTACTGAATAATTTGAATCACATTTTGGCTTACCACAAGAAGAAGACATTTTGAGATGACAATGAGTTCTTGTAAAACTAATATGATGACTGGTTACTGCTGTATTATTCAATATAGATTAATATATATGAAAATATGTGTTGGTTCAAAATTACTTTGCTGCCTTTTCTTCAGTTCTTTTTTCTCTGTTTTCTTCTTTCTAGGTCCTGCTAGCAAGTAGTTTTATACCAGTATATGCAGGAATTAAGCCAGTGGAATATAAAGGAGAGGTAATTTTTCATTAGATACCAACTTCCTTTTTATGTGTTATTCATGTAACTATTTGATCTTAAAGGAAAGCAACTGCAGTACTACATTTGGTAGGACAGTTATTGTTTCTGTTGATGTTGCAGATTAACACCATGAAAGATGAGTTTGTTCATGTGTTATTTCAAAAATTGTGGGTTCTGAGACTGAAATGATCTCTGTAGCATGAAGCTGTTTCTCAAGATAGTGTCTAACACCTACTATGAGAAGAATCTTGTCTTGCTGAAGATTCTTCCAGCCACAAGCTGTGTTATCAGATTTAAAATGGGATATTTTTTGCAATTTAGAGGACCACCAATCTGCTTTCCATATAATGGAAGGAATGATAGGGAGGTCTTTGCAGTTTGGATGCTGCTGGAGAAGCACATACGTGTTTACATGCATGTTGTTCTCATGTTCTGTATAGAATTACATGCTTACCAGGTACCTTCAAATCCCTTACCTTTCAAAAAGCATTTAAAAAATATACTTCTTTTCCCCACTGTAGCATACAGCTATGAAGTTTTCAGAAGTGTGCAGTATTATAAGAAAACCTTTTCACAGTTGTCTTAACTTGATTTAGCTCCAAGAACATTTTTGTCTTTCTTACATAAATGTATTAACACTTCAAGAATAATTTTAGAAGCATGAAAATAGCTATTTCTTTCTTTTTGATAAATACCTACATGATGCTTCTTCCTTTATTGCCTCATATTCACACAAATGATTCCTCTGAAACTTCCATAATCCTCACAGCCACTCTCCCATAAAGCTCCACAAAACCATATGTATGTGCCCCTAGCTAGTAGTTGTTATGTGAGAAAGCTTGTCAGCTTTAGAATTATATATATGACCATATATATCAGCTGAAATATTTGAAGGGTTTAAGTCAGTATTGTTTGACTACTTGAGTTAAAGGAAGACTGCTTACAGCTTCCCAGGATCTGGAATTTTGTTGATTGAAGTCTGTATGTTGCTTGTGCCATTTCAAGGGATATATGGATTTTTAAGTTCATTCTGCCGTTAGTTAAAGGGGAAAAAATGTCATTGTTAAATTTGTTGTGCTGTGTCTTCAATTAAGAAATTGAAAAATTGGCTCAGAGTTTTGTCCAAGACTTATTTAAACCCCATTTTACTGAATGAACAGTTCTGTTGTGATTGAATATTTCCTGAAGCCTTTTTAGACTTTTTTTTAGCCCAGTAGTAGTTGCTGCATGCTTTTTCTAGGGGACAGTTCTCATTCTTGCCTATGTTTTTAGTTTTTTGGTTTGTTTTTTGGTGGGGGTTTTTTGCATCCAAAAGTTAAATCAATAAAGATTCCATGGACACTGTTTCTTCTGTTACTTGAAAGCTTCTTTTCATTCCCAAAGCTTTTTACTGCTCTCCTTTAGTGAGATTCAGAAAAGACAATTTCTGGGAATGAGCTTGCTTTAATTTATTGTTATTTGTTGGAATGATTAGTTCTGCATGTCTGCACTGACCTCATAATCTATAAAACAGTGTGTTTGTGCACTGGGGATTTATTTTTTTTTTTTTCAGAAAACTGTTGCCTGTAAATGCTTGTGACTTCCATTCTTTAGTCCAAAGTGCTTAGAGCAGGGTGATAACAAAACCTTGGGATCTCTCTTGCAATAGTATTTCCTTGGTTTGGAATAGCAGGTAATGAGGGTATGTGGGTGTGTAGTAGGACCCAGAAGCACACACTGTAGAGCCAGGTACATGGCATGTAATGTCATGGTCCAGGCACGGTAAGCACTAAGTTAATAAGATAGATTGGATATTGATTTGGCTCTGCACAGTCACCTATCATAGAGCATCGTATTCCAGGTTTCCTGAAAACTTGATTGTAACAGACCAAGGTTCCGTCTGTCTGCATTTACACTGCTTTCAGGAGGTAAATTCTTCAGGCCATAGGTTCCATGTCAGCATGGAATTGAGATTACTGCCTGCTGGCTGCCTGAGTCTACTGGCCTTATTTGTGCTTTAGAACAGCTGATGTGGATCTTCTCTGGGCTACATGTATCACCTGCACATATATCACCAGGTCATCTGGGAGTGTATTTAAAATGTATTTCACTATATTACCTGTGCAATGTTACTAGCTACCATTATGTATGATAAGTAAGCAAGTATGGTGTACTTTTGCTGAAATAGGAAATATCAGAATAGCAATAACAGAAAATAGCCAAACCTTTTCCTAGCCTGCCCATATTGCATACAGAGACGGAACCCTAGGGTAAACATCGCACTTCAGTTTTCTTTTAAGGAAGAATACTTTTCGGAAAGCATTTGGCTTCACACTGGGATTAGCTGGTTTACCTGTAAGTGTGCCTGCCTGCAGGCTAGACTCTTGGGATGGATAAGCTAAATTTCATGTTAGTGTGGACATGACATTACTCTGCTCGTAGTATGTTTTCTTCTGATTTGATGAGCCTAAAATTAATCTGACAAAAAAGGAAGTGTATGATAACATCTGAGAATTTACAGTCTGTTGATGGCCTTAACCAGATTGGAGCAGTTTTTTACCTGGATTGGGGATTTCAGGTACCCATGGACTAGGCTTCCCGTAACAACAGTGCACACTTGCTCTATGTGATTTTATCTTTCTTTGGCTTGGCTTAGTGTCCTTTCAGTCTCTGACAAGGTTAATTTTTAGGACAGCTAAAGATGAGCAGATGATTGAGTTGACTGTATCTGATGATGAGTCTCTATTTTGTGTGACTGTAATTCTTACCGAACAGAGTTGTAAAAAACAAACTGGTAAATGGGTAGATTCTGTTAGGTTGAGCCCACATCCTCAGTGTCATTGTCTGGTTTGGTTTTCATTGCACGTTATTTCAAAACTTTCTCTGTCTTTGAACTAGAGTATTAGTGAAGTTAATTCATTTGTTACCAGGAATTTGTCTCATCAGCTTGAAAGAAGCATCTTTCAAGATTTAATTAATGAAATTAAAAGAAGCTGGGACATCACTTGTCGTTATTTGCAACAAATAAGTGTTTTATAACTGTGAAACATGAGGGACTGTGGAGCTAAAGTATTTTTGACTGAAAAGCAGTTTCTCCCAAATGCTCAAAAGAAAATAAAAGAACAGAATCTACAGAAAACAGTGCTCAATAAAAATCATTGTGATGCTTTGGTAAATGTTTTGATTTTCAAATTCTGCATGAAGCATTTTATTATTAGATTAATTAAAAAGCCTTATCAGTAGCTTGATCACATTACACACAAACTCTTACATTCACAACTATGTGTGTACACTGTCAGTTCCTTGATATTTATGCCACATGCTCAAACTTATGCATTGTATTCTTAGAAGGAAACTTGTAATTTTTCTTGAGAGTGAACTGGAGGAGGCAGGGTCAGGAAGGGGTCAGGGTCAGGATCTTATTGTACTAGTGTTAACTTTGAAAATATTTCTGTTTTCCAATAGAAGTGGGTTGATGGTGGCCTTACCAATGGCCTTCCTATCTTGCCTGTTGGAAGAACTGTGACAATTTCTCCTTTCAGCGGTCGATTAGATATCTGTCCGCAAGATAAAGGACGTGTGGATCTTTATGTTAAATTAGCAAAACAAGATATGATGGTGAGTTGCTTGTTTATTAATTAACTTAAAGAGAATAAAAGGTACTTCTGCAGTTAAGTTTATGTTTATATTTAAGTGTTTATTTTGTATTATATATCAACTTATGTAAAGTTTTGGCATTTTCTGTTTAGCAAATGGAGGTTAAATCTTTTCTTAAACACAAGGGAAGGAAACTGGAATAAAGAAGAAAGTTTGAAAATGATTGATCTAGTACAAAATATAGCAAATTATAGCAGGCTACTAGGTGTAAATAGTTTTCAACTTGCTTTACATATCAACTATGTAGTCTATGACTAGGCAGAGTGTTTATAGGAGAAAAAATTAAATACCTCAAGAGACAAAAGCTCCATAATATTTCTTCATACTTATTGAAATCAGTCTCTGTAACTGAATTTGAAATACAAGTTTAAGTTGTACATTTGAAATGGTATACAGTGACTTGTCACTTCATTGCTCAAGAGAGCTTGTGAAGACACCTGTGACCACAACAGTTTTGCAGAAGTCTGGTTAGAAGTTGCAGAAACATTTCACTATGTTGAAATATAAGGCTGATTTTTATTGCCTCCTTTTGATCGTTGACATTTCTGTCTTTGCAACCTGTTTCACAAACTTTAACCGCAGTTTTGCATCCTTCAACATTATGAAAGAAAATATTGAATAATGATAGATCTAGTGGTCAACAATATTCCATTAGAATGAAACAATACAGACTAACAATAATTGGTTAAGTTTCATTTTAGACAGTTTTTAATGTTTTCTTAATTTTAGTAAAATTAATATTATGTAATGCCATTCTAAATTGGATCAGTTTCTGAGTCTTTATAGTGTTTCACAGAGAGATTTTAAGCATGGTAGTACTTGGTAAAGGATCATAAAGTATGAGATTATTGATTTCATATATCTTGAAAATATATGCAATCACTGTATATTTCTTTGTAGTGTTTTGTATCTAATATCTAGTGTATCTAGAGGAGGAAAAATGAGCTGGTGATTGGTTTAGTTTAGGGATAGAAAATTAATTGCAGAGTTACGTTGCTTCTGGGATCATGCATGTGCAGACTTGTGCAGAATCTCAGGCAACATTTTAAACTATTCAATTTCAAGCACCAGTTTTTAGAGCTATAAGACTGATCACTAAGAATAATTTTTTTCAGTAATATTGTTACCTGCATAAATTGAAGAGTTGTTTGTCTTCATTTATCTGTATTGGAATGTTAGCAATTTTCTGTCTCTTTGAATCTCCTTCATCTTCCAGTGTCTTATTTCAAATAACGAAGATGATTTTGATAATGTTTTGCAAAATTGTATATAGTAAAGTATGTGGCTAAAGTATTAAGCTAATTATATAAACAAATTGTTCTGAACATTATTGAACCTAGTTATGTTTTTTATTTGGTCATAAACAATTTACTTAAGTCTCTATTCAAGAATAAAGCTTCAAAATATTTTTACATGATGGAGTGACCACTTAAAATGCTGAGTAGTCCTAAATTTGTTGGTAATACAAGCTATGTTTATACTCATATGTTAAACATTGCCTGGGAATATTCTCAAGAATGTGATTGTTTGCACTAGTAAGTTGTCAAAATATTTCCTTGCACAAGTTTAGCATGTGCCAGCTACTACCCTGCCAGACAATTTTGGGAGTGTTTCCAGACTTAACATGTTTCAGAAACTTTGGGCAGTTTTACAGTCTGTGTTGGATGCTCTGAGTTTAGTAGTGTGTATGTGGACTGTTTGTGCCAGTTTGTCTTGGCACTCAGCAGTGAACCTGGCCATAGTTAATTTGGTTAATTTCCTGGAGTAGACACAGATATGCTCGTCTTTTGTTTTAACATATGCCACGTGAAACACATGACAGAACAGTCACATCTAGATAAGTTGCTTTAATAAACTAATTTATAGCCTTTTGCTCTGTTGCAGCTGTCACTGGCCAACCTAGTACGACTTAATCAAGCTTTGTTCCCACCAGACCAGAAGAAAATGGAATCATTGTATCAAAATGGCTTTGATGATGCTGTACGCTTTTTATTGAAAGAAAACTGGTTTGAATAGATGGCACATAAAAACATGGTGAAACATGAGGGCTGTCAAAACACAGCTACAGGCATCCTAGAGGATCTCAGGGATTGCTGCTCCAGTTTCTGTTCAGGAAAATAAAAATCCCAATGGACTTGCATCTGCTTCTGCTGAGAAAGTATCAATTTTACTCCAAAGAACTGTATAAATATGTCAGAATGAAAATTGTTCTAGCCTGGTGGATGTCTTGTTTTGAGAAGGTTCCACTTAGATTCATTTTGCTTCAGCTGGGGATTTAAGTGTGGGATTTGTAAAAAGCTTGTGTTGTCATAATAACAGAAATTTGGAAAAGTCTTTTTCAATGTTATTTGAGATACAAATTGATGTAATATCATGAAAAATACTATCTATATTATTCACTTAACATAGTTGTTCATATTAATTGAATGCTCTCAGTGTTACTGATCTAAAACATATCTTCCAGTGTTCCAAAGGACTTGAAGATTAAGCACTAGCCACAAAAAGATAAAGCATTTGCACTCCTATTTTGTGTATTTTTCACATTAAAAGTTCTTAGTTTTTTCAGTGAATGTGTTCTTTTAAAATTTGAAATACTGAAATTTGTAGCAGAAGTGTGATATAAAAATAACTTGTAAAGAAGGGTGTAAGAAATTGTTATATTTATTACTTTTTCTTCCTCTGCCAAAATTGAATAAATATATTTTCTTGAAACTTTTGTCAAGAGTTCATTTATAAGTTTCTTGGAATGCTGTAAAAATCTGATTATGTACTATTAGTCCATTGGAGAGTAGTTGACAGGAGTCAGCAAGTAATGAACTCAGACTCATGTATCTTGTTATTTTATCACTCACCTTTCAGCATAAATAGCAATAGCAGATAATGCTATTAAAAATTCTCTTCTTTCACGCTGATCTACTATGGTCGAAGTCTCTGATTCAGTGGTAATACCAGTTCTGGAAGTCTGGTGCAATCTTGAAATAACTCTCACTCAGAGAAACAATGAGAAATCCAACAGAATCAGAGCCTCTTAGACTTTGGTTCTCTTAACAGTAGTTATACTCTTTGGGAAGTGAATATTAACCTTTTTGCATGGAGGAAGTTCAGAGGATTTTTACCATGCCACAAGTTGTTCCGGTGATATGGATCTTTCCTAGCTAATTATTTGGACTAATAGATGAAATTTTCTGTTAGAATGCTGTAAATCACTCGTGCTGAGAAAGAATCCTTGCCACCTTGTTTATGTTTCTCTCAAAAGCCTAAGGTATTAGGGACTCTTCTTTACAGGTCCTACATAAGTGGGGTTTAAAGTCAGGTAGTGATCTCCTTTGTCAAAATAAACCCCAATAAAAGAAATTATTTTTTAATTTCAAGAATACTTCTTAAATAGGTGTGTTTTAGGGATAGTCCTTGTGTGACTGAAAGCAGAACCTGCACTTAATCAGAATTTTCTCTTCTGATGGACTTGCTGCACAAATAGGCTGCATAGCTATTTTTTAAAAATACATTACTTGTATAAGGTTGAAGGAAGTGAAACTTGCAAAAACTCATACCTTCTTTGTACCATGATGCGGTTGGTAAGTGTTGCAATGAAGATAATTCCAAACAATACTTTAAATAGAAAGTTTAATTTCTGCTGAAACGTTACTAGCTCTGCTAGCTATGTTGTCTGGGAAACCACTGTTTTGGTTTGTTTAGGTTTTTGATTCAGATTTCGTGAATTCTTTTGAAAATCATTAGAACAAACGCAGTCAAATCTAGAAAATGAGACAGGCTAAGGTAATATCATGAGCATGAACATGCTTTTTATGACAAAGTATGATGTTAATATCTGTTCTGATATTGTTACTTCAGATTATGCTAAGGATATGTTAAGGCACTTTAAATATTCTGTAAAGAAGTATCCTTAATCAGGTAAGACATAAAAACCCTAAGAGACTATTAAGAATATTTACTTTCTGTACTGCATCTGTATCTTCCCCTTTTGGTTTACAGATAGTAACGATTGTTTTAGGCAGCACAGATGCTTCTATGCTGAAATACCTGTATTGATTTTAGGAAACTAGTCTGAGAGCCTGTTATACTGCAGAGATGTGTCTCACATGATTTAGGTATTATTTGGTCAAGGTGTATTTTTTTTCTCAAAGAATTTTGTATTTTGCTAAAGAAAAGACTTGTGTTTGAGAATGTAAGCTGTGTGTTGACACTATTGCTTCTCTAGTCAGATCAGTTACCATCATTTTTTGTTCATATGCCACAAAGGAATGGCAAATTTGAAAAAGATTGTTGTGCTATTACAAAGGAGAGAACTTGTGCAACTATAACTGTATTTGGGAAAGACAGAGAAGCATTAAGAAAATTGTTTTCCAGATCTATGAACTGGACAACTGTGTAGAACTTGGTGCCTTCCATTTTAATTATAATTTTGGTAAGGATAGCCGAGAATGTATCAAATATTCCTTAATACCAGATGAAGTAATTGTAAATTACTGTTCTATTTACTATTTTCCTTTAGTTTGTGTACATGTTTCCTGTCAGAGTATGCAGTTAAGAGATTTAAAGGTAAACTTGAGTCCTACTAAAATTATCAGGAGTTTTCTGTCTCCTGCCCCTAATACTCCATCCTAATTAGGTAATTAACTTGAAGTTCTTATTTTAAGTCATTTGGAACTGAACATGTACACATGGTCCAGAGGGACCGGGACAGGCTGGAGAATTGGACTGAAGAGTATCTCATCAAGTTCAACAAAGAAACCTGCAAGTTCATGGATCTGTGTTGCACAGTGGGAGTACTGAGGGTCAACAGAAAGACCATGAGCCAGCAATATACTTTCAGGGCAAAGACATCCAACAGCATTCTGCCCGGCATTAGGCAGAGCATTGCCAGCACTTCAAAGGTGGTGATCCTTCCTCTCTATTTGGAAAAGGCTAGACCACATCTGGAGCGCTTTGTCCAGTTCTGTGTTCCCTAGTTCAAGAATGTTACGGAATTTTTTCAGGGATTCCACTGCAGGCACATGAAGATGATCTGGACTATCTGATGTAGAAGAGGCTGTGAGAGCTGTGATTGCATATCTTGGAGAAGAGAAGGATCAAGGGCATCTTCTCAATTTGTATAAATACCTGAAGAGATGGAGCCAGTCTCTTTCAGTGGTGCTCAGGGACAGGATCAGAGGCAATGGGCACAACATGGAACAACACAAGAGGATCCATCAAAATGTCAGGAAACACTTTAGTGTCAATGTGACTAGGATAGGTTGCCCAAAAAGGTTGTGGAGTTTCCTTTCTTGTAGATATTCAAAAGCCATCTGGACAAGGTCCTGGGCAACCTGCTCTGTTTTCAGTAGGGGTGTTGGAATACATGATCTGTAGAGGTCCCCACTAACCAATGGTTCTGTGATTCTTTGACTTACTGCAGGATCAGCATTTCATATAAATATGAATGTTCTTAACACTACAATGTGCACTTAAAAAAATACATAAATCAAAAAGATGATATTTCACACATCTAATATCAAGAATTGTTTGTGTTCTAAACTCATTCTGAATTCAGTCCTGTTTCATTCTGTGCTAGGCTTCCATAAAAATCCATGGCATTGCTGACTGAAACATGACAAATAATGTCATCCTGCTGTTGGTGTTAGGTGATAGAATAAATTACATATGGTGTTTTTTCAGTTCCTCAGAACTTTCTGAATTTTTAGAATATTCAGAGTGGAACTTTATGTCCAGTTTCTCTGGAAGAATCTTTCAGCTGTTTCTGAGAAACCTGTGAAAATCAGCAGAAACCACACTGACCTTCATTTGAAGGGCCATTGATCTGAAGGGGAGGCAGTGTTACAAAGCAGAAAGAGGCAAAACTAAGTCTATGAGTTATCTGAATTAGATGTGTTGTTTGTTTTTTTTAAAATGCACCTTCTAGTTGTGTTTCCTAGATTAGGTATGAATATTTGTTGGGTTTTGACAAAATGTCAGAGCTGAATGATTTTGCTGAATGCATTGACCCCTTTGTGCTTTGTGTATTTGGAGGTGACTTTGGTTCAGTGACTGCTGCTTTAAGTTCTCTTCACAGAATTGCCTCTGTGGCTCAGATGGAATTCACACCTCACATCTAAAAGGACAGAATGTCTATATTTCTGCCCTCTGAAGCTCTATGTTAAATATATAAACATTCCCATGTATTTAACCGTTTGCTATTTAGCCCACTATAATTTTACCTTTAAAATTAAGAGTTAGGCATATATTATATACAGTAAGGATTTTATTTTTAAGAGTCTCAAAATAGAAAATTTGAAGTGCTCCTGAGGAGATTAATTTTGCTGGAAAATAAATGAACTGCATGTTTACATCCACAACTAAGTTTTGATTTACTGACTTTGGAAACCTAAATATGTGTGACCGCAGATGGAGTCAGTTCCAAGTTTAGGCAGAGGAGGATGGAACACCATTGTTTAGTTCCCAATGTCCAAATAATAATAAAAAGAATAATAATTTTTAAAGAAAAAGATTCTTCATTACTGTTTTCCCACATCCAAATGCTCAAACCCAGCCTATCTGTCCCTTTAAAAGTCATGTTTCACTTTAAGTGTAGTAGCCAGCATTTTCACCAAAAGCAATCAAATGCTCAGATCAATTTCTTAAAATTATTTGGCATCTTTACTGGTACAGAGAGAAAAATATTTCAGAAAAAAATGACTAGTGATGAAGTTGAAGCTGAATCCAGTGAGCAGCGGGTACCCAGTTCTTATTCCAAACTTTATGTATAAGGCTGTAACCTCTGTCATTTTATTCTAAGAACTGTTTCCTTTCACAAAATATATCTACGGTGATAAGCAAATTTGAAACACAGTATTCAGCTTGAAATATTTGACTGGGGAAAAATGCAATAATTTAAATACTTTCTCAAAGTATTAATTTCCTTCAAGTCACACATACATAACTATGCCAAGGTTGCATTTCCTCAAGTACTTCATTACTATGCAAATTATGATAATCTCTTTCTATGCATCTTAGTTGTATTGTTGTTATTTACTTAGATTCCACAATTATTCTAAACACTTTAAGACAAGTTTAGAAGACACATTTTTGATTCAAGTAATTGCTATTACAGTCTTAGATATGGCACATAAGCAATAAGCTTAAGCCCCGCAGCAGTAAACTATTTACCTGTCAAGATTATTTCAGTAATTTCTTTAAAAAACATGTAAGATATGACTTTTAAAACCACATTAGCTATTTTCATTATGTTAGAATGTGCATTACAAGATGGCATAGCTGGCTAAATAGCTAAGAGTAGAAGGAGTTGTAGGGATTTGTTAATGTGGGGAATATGAAATGAATTAGAAATAAGGTCTGACAGTGCACTGAGAGTATGTGAGGAATTCCTCTCTGGCAATTTTTCAGCACAGTGGGCAGATACCGTTTTACACAATTGCATTTTTAAAGCAAAGAACCTCCCTTAATCTGGGTAAAAAACAAAATTGTAACTGTGTCCTTGTGTTTGAAGTAGAAAAGAACCCAGGGTAGGTGGTCAGATACGCTGGCATTGACAAGGTGTTTGAATACCTTTAGCTTTTACAGTATTTTGATGATAGTTACATTCACAAGCTCATTTTCTTTGTAGCTGCATGGAATGGAAACTTCTTTAACTTGAAATAAATACATGAACAAAAACCATTCCAGGTTAATGAAGAGATTTGTGTGTATGTTTCTTTTCTATCTTGACAGAAGTAGCACACACCACACATGCTTATATCTGGTTACAAGTGCACACACCTTCTTTGTCATATCATTTTCCTTCCAGTGTCACTTAAAGTTCTTATTAGTGACATATCTTCATATTCTTGATTAAACTCATTATTAACTGGTCTTGATGGCTGTTCATAAATCCATTCACTTTGCACGGTAGCACTGCTATCTGTATTTCTTGACTCATTCTTGCACTTTGTGTGGCATTGGTGAACCTGTTGCAATAATCCACAACACATATTGTTAGGCAGTAAAAATGTTTTTATCAGATACTTCATCTCTTTAGAGAACAAATGGCTACCTTTACTGGGATAGCAGTCCATTGTTCATTCTGAATTGGTTCAAAAGTTGTTATGCATATTGCAGTCAAAACGAAATGTGAAAATACTAATTTTAACTACACCTTCATAAGTTACCAGACTATTACTTACTGTTAGTAGTAGTAGTAGTAAAAATGTTAGTAATAGGAAAGCAAAGTTAGTAATACCTACATAGTTATTGGTTTATAGCTTACTTGGCTCTAACTTAGTAAACAATACGGTCAGATGTGGGCTGTTATGATACAGCAGAATAATTATGGTATACTTTGGTTTAAAATTATTAAGAACAAATATGTAACAGTATTTGATTAATTCATTTCAGTGAATTAACATCTTATATGATGAATTCTAATCTTTTACAGGTAGCAGAGTAAGAGCAATTCATATTGTGCTCAAAAATAAGCTGAAATTATGTCTGACTTTGTACCAGTGATTTCAGGTAATGCTTCTCCAATTCCCAATACTGCCCTTGAAGATGTTTGTGTGCTGTTACTTTTGAAAAAAAAATAGGGCATAGGAGTTCTGGGAGAGACATTTTCTTTCATTCTTGATTCTTAGGTAATACAGACAGGTTTCTTTGGAGATAGGTGTCTTCTTTTAGGGAGGATCCCCAATTGCCACTGTAATGACACAGTTGTCAGGCACAAGTGTCATCAGGATAGTGCCTTGCTGTGCCCTAGTCTGGACTGGGAAGCCCTGAGAAAGTTTGGCAGAAGTAAGAAGCAAGGGAATAGCTGAATGGATTTTAGACTCAGAAAAGGCAAGTCAGACTTCTTCCTGAGGTCTGTACAGAAACTCCCTGAAGGCTTTAACCATCCATGGCACACTGGATTTAAGCAGTGGACTGTAAGGGCCAAAGGACCTTTGAGTCATCCAGTCCCACTTTTATTAGTTTACACTCTGATTTTGACACAATGTACATTTTCATGACAGGACAAATTTGTCATTTAGTAAAGAAATGACATTTAAAAGTTATAAACTTACTAACTTTATAAATTTCAGTG
The DNA here is from genome assembly GCA_013396755.1 of Sclerurus mexicanus. NCBI lineage: Eukaryota > Metazoa > Chordata > Aves > Passeriformes > Furnariidae > Sclerurus > Sclerurus mexicanus. The sequence continues at coordinate 395,918 of VWZF01005537.1, read as the reverse complement.
TTGGCCTACATGGTAGGTTGAGCCTGGCCAGCAGCCAAGCATCTGCAGAGGAGCTTGCTTGCTCGCTCACTTCTTCATCCCCAGATTGGGACTGGGGGAGAATATGAAAAACAAAACCAAAAAACTCATTTGTCAATATAAAGACAATTTAACAAGTGAAGGAAAAAGCTAAAAAAAAAAAAGGGCCAGGAAAAAAAAACAAAACAAAACAAAAAAAAACCAAACAAACACAAGTGGTGCAGAGGAAATCACTCACCACCTCCATCCAGCAGAGAAATGTCCGGTCTCTGAGCAACTGGCAACTCAAAAGCGAAAGAAAGCATTTGTTTTTCTTCCCCAACCCCAGCTTTTATTGCTGAGCATGACATTATATGGTATGGGATATCCCTTGGTTCAGTTGGAGTCTGTTGTCTCATCTGTGTCCCCTTCCATCCTCTTGCCCACTCCCAGCCTCCTCTCTGAAGCAGCAGAGCAAGAAACAGAGAAAGCCTTGATGCCACTCAAGCACTGTTCAGCCAAATCACTGTTTCAAACACAAATCCAAAGCAGAGCACCATATGGACTGCTATGAAGAAAGTTAAACTCCATCCAAGTTCATTGCTACTGCTTGCTAATTGTGCTCACAGTGATTCATTTTAGGAGAGACTTGGTTGTCTCACTTTGTATATTCAGATGCAATACGGCTTCTGGCAGGCTTCCACTGCTACTGTATTTTAGCAAGTTTGACTGTTTATCCCATCTCTCTCTGGCATGAGTTCACTATCCCCCTAAAGACTCATATCTTGTCTCCTACTGCCTGAACTCTATGAACATTTCTGTTTTGTTGTGGCTTTGAGGTAACAGTACGTAGCAACTGGTTGTTAAGGAAAACAAACCCCAAACCTTACTTGACCTAGAAGGGCAATCAGGTACCGTAAATCCCTTGTAAGTCTTGTAACTTATGTCACTGGTGCTGAGCCTTATCTGATAATGAAGTTCTTGGCTGTGCATCAGTATTAGCAGAGAGGGAGCTGTTTCCACAATGCCATGTTCAGGACCACTGAAGTAGGCCCTTTAGACAGTACCTTTAAGCAGCACGAGCTGAGAAAGAATACAGTAAAGGAAATCCTGCCTCTCAGTCAGGATTTGACTCCCTGAAAGATCTATCTTTCTAAACATAGAAGAGCTACTGGTTTAAAACCATGTTGATTCCTCAAGAGCTAAGTTTTCTTCCCCTAATCCTGTTAAGTTTGGTACCTTTTCCCTCTTGATCCAATTTAGCCCATGTTTGTTAATGTGTAAGGGACTCTAGAACAGTAGCTTTGAAGAGAGATGTTGGTGATGCAGGAGTTTTTGAGGTCTCAAATAAATTGTTATCTGGGAACTACACTTGCAAGTACAGACCTTGTAAATGTAAGTAGAGCATGTTATAACTGAGGGTTAGGCAGGAATGTAGTGCTATCCATGGTTGCAAAGATTTGTGATGTTCATTTGTCTCAAGTTATGGGCATAGCTCAGACTGCTTCAGCACACATTTATTTCCTTCCAAATGGTTTCATTTATGTGAAGGATATTACCAAGTGCAATCAAAGTAGAGCTATTAATTAATAACTGGCTTTTTAGGCTTTGGTTCCATAAAAAGTACTTGATTAAAATGATTGTGAAGTTTTTCCTGAAGTGGGGAACAGAGCTATAGCTAGAAAAGAGGGCAGGATTTTTGAAATACCATGAGAAGTCTAAGAACTCTCCCTGGGTTTAGACAGTTTTGTATACAAACAAATGTTTTCTTTTTCTGTTGCACAAATATTTTCAAGTTTTTGAGTTGCCAGAGTGCTGCACTTCTATTCAGGTAAATGTCCAGCAGCGGCCCATACCAGCTGGTGGGTGGGAGTGGGCACAAAACCCTGGCATGACTGGTTGGTTGGTCAGAACATGAGTATGACAAAAGATGAGCAGACATTGATGTGTGCCCAGGGGAGCTCATGAAATTAGGAACTGGAGCCCAGAAAAGTGAAGGGAGCAGGATGTATTTCAAACTGCTCATCATTTAGGCATTTGTTTTCTCTTTTGTTTCCAGGTAAAAGTAACAAGAGCAGCCAGCAACACAGAAAATGGCTTCCCAGTTTTCAGCAAGCTCAGAAAAAACCATATAATTTCTCTGTATTTCATAGCTTCCTCTTTTTTTTTCTTTAAGGCTACACCCCCAAAACATTCATAGCGTGTGGGCTAATACCTCTAACACTTTAGTTAACAGAAAATAGAGTGTGCATATTCAGGCTAATCTGCTTATCGTTTCTTTCCATCAGAGGATGTTACCAATGTTTAGGTTTATATTATTTGTTTCTGAAATTATTACTTACACCAAAAGTTATGATAACTGTGGTGACAAAGATGGCATATCCAAGAAGAAGGAACCAACCCCACCAAATGTTATCCGATCTTATACAGTCTTTGCATTTGAAATCTGGAACAAAGAGAAGAAAAATTAAGTATTTGAAATAGAAAAAAACCCACCTGCTTTCATTTGAAAAAATTTCATTTGAAGGACTAGTGAGAACTGACTGAAAAGCACTGTTGTCTTTGTTTTGATATTTTCTTATGCTGTTTTTTTCAGGCTTAAAGGTTAAGCTTCTCTAGAGAGATCTCTTGTCTTCTTTTTATTATAAACATAAATTTTTGAACCTGTTGTAAATTACTTATGCAATGGAAAGTAAAAAAAATTCTCAGTTTAGTAGAAGTAGTATGTCTGAAAATATCTTTGATATATTGGAGAAGCAGTGTAAACGATATATATCTTGCTAAGTCTTAGACAACATTTTCTTCCTTTGTTTTAAAAGCTAAATCAAATGTGCTTATGGTGCAATAGTCAATAGAATTTCCTTCATCACTGTGTTTTTTTAAGGACTGTAAATAATTGCATTGGACAATTGTTAAACACAGTGTGAAGTCTAGAATGTGAGAGATGCTTTGTGGCATTTGGAACTTGCTAGCCTGATTTGTCTAGAAAGTCCACATGAAGAAAATATGGCTCATTTGAAATAGTAGGTATCTCAGTCACTGAAGTCATATGCCCAGCAAAATTGTGGAAATTGCATTCATAATTAGAAAATGGACTATGTTCCCATATATCCCTAAAAAGTGAAGAAAATGATAAAAAAAAATCATGAGCTTGATTTGGGTGGTTTTAAATGTGGCATAAAGACTCATCAAATATTTGTGGAGGTGATTAAGAAAAAGTAAACACATAATTTTAAGAGATACTATATGTTTTGATATATAAATACTTGGAATTCTGTAAAATATATAGTCAGTGTTCTACTGCACAGTGAACTGGTTTAGATCAACAGAAAGTCACTCTCCCTGAGAAGTCTGTCTGTCCAGCTGCATAAATAGTTCAAACTAAAGACATGCTTACCCTCCCCTACTCATATGACTGTAGACTGCTCTTTCACACTCTTCCTCTGGTAGAGGCAAGAGAAGGCAGTAAGGCTGAACGGAAATTTAATTTACCTTGCAATCAACTCTTTTTCTATCACTTCCAAACACTGCTTACCATGCACAGTTATCTTGGTGCCATTTCCACGTTTTCCATGGATTTTTTGTGTTAGCATCACGTCACAGAAGTAGGAGTTACTGGCGTTCTGGTCAACATTGCTCAGTTTCAAGATGGAGAATCCCCTGAGGATGTTTTTTGTAATCTGTACCTGCGGCCCATCTGTGCTGAGGCTTGACTGGAGGTTCTGCTGGTTGTGGAAGTCAGAGCCTTTCCTCCAGTACACGACTGGCTCCTCGTTCTCCTCACTGGGGTACTCAAATACACACAGCATCCACACCGTGGAGTTAAGGAGCACGCTGGCATTATCAGGGTATTGCATGACCGAAAGCTCTGGCCCACGGCTGGCTGGAAGGTGGGAATAAAGCACATGCAAGTAAACTGAGATGTGGTCTCATAGGAAGGGTGCTCTTGGCCACCTGAGTACACAGTTGTAGCCAATACCTGGGTGTACACAAAGCCACAGCCGTAGGCATGTACAGTGAAAGGTGCACTCAAGTGAGGCAAACAACTGTTTTGCTACAGCCCTGCGAGAAGCCATAAAACTGGGGTTCTGCTGTAAATATTCTTATAAGTATTTGTAGAATTGCTCTCAAATGAAACAGAGTTTGTCTGTTAAGCTTTACATCTGCTTTGTTATATGAAGTATAAGGAATTGGAAAGTCATTACCAAGAGCAGACAAAACATCCTTTTAAATATATAAGAACAAAATAATATGACTTTTAAAATATCTGGTTACTCTAGTAATTCTTTTTAGACTTTTTGTTATTTTATAGTATCATAAAATGGTTTGGGTTGGAAGGCACCTTAAAGGTTATTTAGTTCCATCCCCTCTGCCGTGGACAAGGATACCTTCCACTGGACAAGGTTGCTCAAAGACCCATACAATGTGGCCTTGAACATTTCTAGGGATGGGGCATCCACAACTTGTCTGGGCAGCCAGTTCCAGTTCTTCGCGCCTGTCACAGTAAAGAATTTCTTCTTAATATCCAAACTAAAACTTTCCTCTTTCAATTTAAAACCATTACCCCTTGTCCTATCATTACATGCCCTTGCAAAGGGCATATAATTTGAACACATATACTAAGAAATGTATTTTCTTAAATTACTGGTCTGAACTGAAAGAGATTCTTGCAAGCTAACATGAAACACTTCTTAAAATGGTAATAATCCAAAAGAGTTTCTGGACAACACTTTTCATTAGGGTAAGAAATAAATATCTTAAAAAATTCAGAATATCACATCTATAGCAATATTTCATTACCTACAGAAAATGAGTCACACTTCAGCTGAATGAAGGAGAGGTAGCTAATTTTGTGAAGAGAAAGAGTTGGCTCATATCTGAAATATCTTACGCATTTGTATCAGGATATAAAAAAAAAAGAATTAATCCCAAATAACTTTTTTTTCTTTTAGGTTTTTTAATGTAAGTGAACACATACACTTTTAAAAGTACTCCAAGATACAATTTTATGAAAACCCTGAAATAATATATTGTTCAGTTCAATTGCATATTAAAATATCAGCATAGATATGAACTCATGTTTTTCTACTTTTTCACTCAGATGTAATTTTCATTTTCTGTCAGATGAAATCTTGTATTCTATCTACCCTTTTAAGTAGTTTTATACTTTTTTATCTCATTTTTGCTTTCCTCCATAAAACAGCAGCTTGAAGAGTTTATGAAGTAAAACTGAGCAAATAACACTTTCCTCCTTGATTAATAAATTAACATTGCTTTCCTTGATTAATTAGGGTTTGGAGAAGTCTGGGCTAAAATTAAAAAAAAAAAAAGGCAACAACAAAAAACCCCCTACTTACCTGAAAAGTGAGTGAGGTGAGTTGTCATAATGAATATACCAAGTGACATCATTTTCTTGCGGAGGTTTTAAAACCTCAGTCAAGACTACTGACACCACAACTTTCAGCAAATAGTTGAAAAATAAATGAAAGCTCTCCTGAAAACATGTTTTTGATCTTGTTTCTAAGGGGAGGTTCTTGTGGTTTCATTCACTGTAACTATTTTCCTTTGTACCATCAGACATCTTGGGCATTGCAACATATCGGCTTCTAATATAGTTTGAAATTTAACTCCACTGGGATTATTTTCATTCTGAGCATTTCAGATGACTAAAAGTAGGGTCAGTTTTATATGGCAGATTTCCTCAAAGCTGCCCATCTCAAAAAAAAAATGCTATAACCCCCCAACACTGGGAGCAGTGCCTATGATTTAATACAGCAAAGTTTGCAATAGACGCCTAACTCTGATGTTTTTGCTCAAAGTTCCATTTGCACCTTAAGCACCACAGGGATGAAGATGACTTTGCTTTATCTAGTATTGATCTAATTAGACAAATCAAATAAAGTACAGGAATGATTCAGAGGAAACATTACTTCTCTTTGATGAAAGGATACTGAATGTCCTGCAGTCCATGACACATGAACATAAACTACCAAAAACTGTAAGATGGCAAAGAGGGCAATGTATTACATCTCCTAATATATACCTTCTGAAATTACAGGAGCCCACTAGGTTAGATAGCGTCCTTGCAACATCTTCTATAGACTATTACATTTCATCGAACAAAGTTACCCCTAGGCCTAGCTAAAACTTGTCATCCAGCCTCATTGCCTTCAGATTTGAATGTCTGCATTTCACTAAGAGGTAACTTCCATGGGAAAACCCAGTTTTGACCTGAAGGCTTTGAGAAACAGGAAGTCAACAAACTGAATGGTTAGTTGCTGCGATGACTAATCACTGTCACTGTGAAGGGCTGTGTCTTCATTTGTATTCTGAGCACTGTCTTCAGCTTCTCAGCACTGAAATGGCTTTCACATATTCTCTATAGCCCTTTAGTTCCTACTTTTTTTTCTTTTTTTTTTTTTAAGAGGATACTTATACATGATAATCTCCTTATATTTTTCTTTTTCAAAAAAAAATTACATCCTAAAGTGCATACAGGTCTCCTGTTTGAAGACATCTTCATCGAGCTATAAGGTATCTGATTCCATTTCTTACAACTGGTATCCTTTAAAGCTTAACTCCTTAAAACCTCTTTATTCAGGGTTAAAATCTAATTTCTACTCTTCTGTCCCTCTGTCTTGGTTACAGATACAAGAATATTCCTCCTCAGAGTCCTACTGGGAATTCACTGTCAACTGATTTTCTACTTGAAATGTATCTTTTCAGAGTCACTGCTTTCTTATGGGGTACAGGTATATCACATTTTCTTTAAATAGCATTAAGGCTACAATAAAACCCTCCAACTTTCCAGCAGATCATATTTAAGGATGTCTCCTCAGTGACAACTTTCAGAGGAGTTTTGTCAAACTGACCTTAAATTACTGATTGTATACTCTAATAATAACTTGCATTTGTGTCTTCAAGAATCCCATTCTCTTAATTTATATCCATTCAAAGGCACATCACAGGGAAAAAAACCCCTATTTGTGTTACTTCATTTTGTTATTAGCAGATAAACAAATGTATTTAGTTGTTTTTACCAACATCTGAATATAAGAATATATAATTGGATATGTTTCTTATTGATTGTATCTGAAACTAATCAGCTTAAAGAGAATCAAAGAGTGCAAAACAGAAAATTTCCTGTGTTTAAATAGTAACTTCTCAGATAACACTATTTTAATCTATAACATTTTGAAAAACAGTGATAAAAACCCTTTAAGGTACCAACTTGAGAAGGAAAGAACTGATTCAGAGAAAACTGATCAAAGACAAGAGAAAGTAAATTAATGAAGCTAGTCCTGGATTCCCATGTGCAGTTAAGCAGTATCCACTATCAGAACAAACAGGGTGTTTTGTTTTTCCTGAAAATTAATTTAACTAATGAGGTAGCAATTATTTTATACTGTGTCTCTGTATCTTTGTTCAATAAATTTGGGCCTGATAAAGTTTAACCTGGTTTTATTAATTTGTAATTACAATATTACAGAACTATACTACTAAGTCGAATTTCATGCTGTAAATAAGCATTGATCTATTGGCTGAGTATTCCGAAAACAGAAAAATTTGCCTACAATTGTGACTAACTAAACCATTAAAATTTCTATTTTAATTGTCTTGAGGTTACTGGTATACAAGGCAAAAATTATGTATTGTCTTTCTAAAGTACTAGAGAAAATTCCTAATGAGCTAGATCCTGTCAGAGCCTTGAGTTTCAGCTAACCAAAAGATTTATGTTCATACTTAAAGAAAAGCATGTGCTTAAGTCTTTTTCCTTTCATTAAATATGTTTGAGAAGAAGCTGCATCCCACAGGAGTGATGAGCATGTGGCATAAGCACTTGCATGAGGAAAAATCAGTTGACTTTTGTACTCAGCTATGCAAGTGAAGCTTGTGGCTGAGAAAACATGATGAAAGGTTTGAAATAATGAAGAATTTAAATAAGATGAAATCTAAAAATGGTCTTTTATGACATGGACTAGGAACTATTAAAATGCTCTTGTATAAAAAGTGCTTTTACACTCTAACCCTGGAGAGATAACAATCTTTCAATATTTTATATCCTGCCTCTGCATGAAATGGCTGACAGAGAGGAATTTTAAGGTTTGAAACTTCAGACAAGTTAAGAAATGGGCAATGATCTTATAGATCTTAAAAAGAAGTGCATAACTTTGAGACACCTGAGGATCAGAGGATCAGTGTGTAGATCTCTTTCAAGACCATTTCATGGTGATGAAAATAGGAAACAGGTCTATCATGATATTAGAGAGATACCAACATGCAAGTATCAACATGCATTGAGATCTTCTGTCATGTCAGTCCTGTGTAGTTTCTCATTACTAGCTTGAACTGTAATTTCAGGGAATTTAGAAACTTGAATCTGATTACCTGAAAAGTATCTTTTTCATTTTCTGAAATAAAGATCAAATATAAGTCTATAAAAGTGGCAATACATAATAAAAAGGCCTTGATTCCATCTAATTATTGTCCTTCCACAGGACTGGAGAAAAAGATGGATGGATATAATGGATAGACTGTAGTTCCTCCATTATCAACATTATTTTCCACAATGGTAAGGCTTCTGTGAGAGTTGGAAATATAACTGAATGGCTGCCTCGCTGCTCTGTGGTTGCAGCCTGGAGGAGTGGCATCATTAAGTAAGGTCTAAATGAAAAGCAAATACATAATTTGTTTTGAAAATGCATACTAGTATCACCAAGAGTTGAGAAAATAACTGTTGTGCCAGTGAGAAAGGATAACAAGACATAAGGGATGAATCAAACAGTCTCAGACAGTAATATACTCCACCAATTCTCATTTAGAAGTATTTGTCTGTGAGAAGCAATCAAGCATTTTATGAAATCTTTAAAAGTGGAGGTGAATGTGGCTGTATGAAATAAAACAGTGCCTTATAGTTTGGCAACTACCCCAGTATAGCTACTTTACAATATGGAGCAACTTAAAATAGGCATCTCCTCAGCATATGTGGAATAGGTAGCACCACTTATGTTCAGTTTATTGTTTAGGTTTATTCATCATAAATTTAGAGTCCAACAAAGCAGTTACACACAATAAAAGCTCTCTAATGGTGAAAAACAGCAGACATCTGGAATAGCTGCTCTGGAGAGGCTGGAAACCTTTGAGAAAGATGAGACAAGCATGTGTCAAGAATGACACAGGTGTTGTGGATCCTGCACTGACCAATGATGGAAGATGTAATTTCTTGCTGCTGAGTGCACATGGCCTCAGGATTTCTCTGTGTTTTCTACTCAGGTGTACAAGGTGAGAGAGAGTTGCCACAAAGAACCCACCTGACCTCCAAAGCTGCTTTATGAGCAGTGGCTGTTCCTGAAAACTTCAGAGAAAATCTGAAGGTTCCCATTAAAGCAGAAGATATAAGCTCCTCCTGGGTGTCTCCATAGCACAGCATTGTCTATCCTGATGGAAAGTTAAAGGCACTGACGAATGCTATTTAATGAAAACCAGAACAAAACAGGAGTATAAATGAAATTCAGATGGGAAAAGCAAATACTTTAATGGTACCCTACATTCTCAGCTAGGAGAGAAAATTGATGAAATCTCAGATGAAATAAGGAAGAGCATATAGTCTAATTTGATGAAATTTACAGACTTATTTGAATTACTTAGTAGTTACTAATTCTTATAGCCAAGAGAGGAAATGCCATCAATACCAGAATATTTATAGCGTATACATCCCTTCACTAACTACTATGAATTAAAAATTCCATCAGTCATTTGAAATCTTCAGACCAAATTTATACAGTGTTCCCTTCAATAAGTTGCCCCATTCCTGGAGGTGTTTAAGGCCAGGTTGAATGGAGCTCTGAGCAACGTGGTCTAGTGAAATGTGACCCTGTCTATGTAATGGTGGGTAGGACTAGATCATCTTTAAGGTTCCTTCCAGCCCAGACATTCTATGATTCTATGATAAACAGGTATGGATAGAGATGCATGAAGTGTGTGTCAGTAGTGGATCTGCAGCTTGGAAATTGGAGTTAGAGCAACTTATTTCTGGAGTCAGCTGATTTCAGATTGTTGTGTGTTAGTCATAAATAAAAAACTACTGTTTAAAGAGAGATCATCAGAGGAAAACAGCTGATTGAATTTTAAAAATAAGTGTTATGCAATTAAGAAAGCTGTCTTTTATGAACATTACTGGATGGAATCTTAGCTTCTGGTTTAATCCGAATAGTTGGAGATCAGGAATAGGATACTTTCCACACAGAGGAATGTGAAACCTGTTTCCAGTTCATTTCTCTCATGTGGACACATCTACATGCAGACCTGTTTTTCCCTCTGTATGAAGTGTGCTTCCACATTCTGAGTGCTTCTTCCACATTCTCTGGATAGACATGGAATAAACTTGAGACTAAAACATCTGCATTTAGCTATCTGAATGTGTAAGGGGTATGTGAGCTGCCACCACAGTCAATGGAGATGCAGTTGGTATATGCAGAGGAGTCCATGAGACATTTCAGCTGACCATCTCACAGGAGTCTGCAATATATTGAGATGACTTAGTCTTCCTGGGAAATCTTTTCTTGAATCCAGTACAGATTGATCAAAAATGATCATTAAATCCTTAACAAACCACTCAAGCAGGCTAGTAGCACTAAATTCCTGCAGGCTGCATGAATCAAAATATTTCTGCAAAAACCAACACAGCGGTTCAACATTCTGATCCTGGATATACCCAAAAGTGGTAATTCCATAGTTCAGTAATCATTTATGATTATCTGAGATTCTATGTATGGATCCACTCCAATCCTTCTTATGTGCTCAGAGGATTCTTAACATGCATGGTCAGCTTTGAATTGTCCCAAAAATGCTGTAACAAACATGTTTTTTCATGATGTTGTAGGAGCACTTGCTTTAGAAATGAAACCTGAAGCCTTTCCTCAGCTTATCAAAGTGAAATATTGCATTACACAAAGCATCAGACTACAGTACAAACAAAGCTATTACAGAGTTTCTCTTTCTTCATCTTCATTCCCTTGGCTCTCTTCTGCATTGAAAGTGGAGACCACTTTGAAGGTGGCCCCCTGTTCTGGAAGTATAATTTATCCTGTTGAACTGAAGAAAGTTTACTGCAGTGCTTTTCACTGCCTGCTGCTGCACCATAAAGGGCAAACAGTTTATCAAATAGCCAGAAACAAAGTTATTTTTGTTTTTATAAATCAATATTAAACCTTTAGAATCCACACAGAGATTTCAAGGCAGCTAGTGGAAAGCACAAAATTTTCATGCTGTGTATTTCCACTGAGAAATCAATTCAATAAAGAAGCCATACATTTTTATGTTGACTTTGGTTTCTAAGCTGGCTTGAGGTGTAACTGCGTTTAGGGTGCCCTGTGATAAGATCTCAAAACTGTAAAAACACAAGAGTCCTAGAAAAGCAATGAGAATATCTCTTGAGATAAGAGTTACCATATTCAGGTGGTCACTGTCACAGAGAAAACAGAAAAAGAAGAAAAATAAAAATACCTTCTTGCACATCTTGTTTATACAATGATGATGTGATGTACTGTGATATATACTGATGTTACAATGGGCTCACTGCTTGACTGCAAAAAAAAACCAACTGGCAACCATGCACTGACAGGGAAATCTTTACCTTGCATTATGTTTTGAAATACCTTCCCTACCAATTGTGAAGTTATTTAGACTGAGCTTCACCTGCCCAGCTGTTACATTTTCCTTGGTTAAATCTGTGATAGTTCTTGTAAGAGTCTCTCAGTCTTGTGAATGCCACCACTGTGGTGAAAACTCTGGACCAGGTGCTCTTATGCTTCACAATCCTATTGGCCTGATAAAAGACTAGGCCAGGTATAAGTCAATCCTTACATGAGATCAAAAGAATTTTTTATCAGAACTATCCCTTGAAACCTCAAACAGAAAGCATGAAGCCTTCTCAAGAGTATCTCTGTTCACTGCCAAGTCGACAACTTTGTGCTTTCTCATATCAAATGTAAGCAGCACACCTGCCAAGCCTAATGTAAGTTGTTCTTCATCTGTTAGCAGGAAGAGTAAAAACACTATGAGATCTTTCTACACTGTATATCAGTTCCAACTTGAGACATATTCACTCTCTTTGGAACAATTCCTTTGACAGAATCTTCTTTAAAGAAAGTAACAATTTTATTACCCATCAATGACCAAAAGTCTTACTTAATTTTTATTTTTTGTAATTGCCATTAACTTCGCAAACAACTTGAGGTGAAGGATGTAAGTGTGAAATATGACTCTGTTCCTTAAAGTATAGGTAGTTTCTCTAGTGCTTATGTCAGTGTTGATGGACTAGTATTGAACTAGACAACTGCTCTGACTTAGAAAGGAATGTTTGTGCCCTTCAAAGCCCACTCACATTATCACAATATTTAGACATTCTACCACTTACATATCAAGCCATAAACTTCTATCTCTACAAAAAAGTCTATTTCATGCATGGAAATAGAAAACCCTAAGATGGAAGATAGAGTAAGAAAATGTTAAATAGAGTATGAAAAAGAGGAAGACAGCATTCTAAAAATAAGTGTAAAATCACAGACTTATTTACATATCTTTAGATCAGTGGTCCCCAGCCTATGGCTCCCAGACAGATTGCTTCCTGATCGTTTCCAAGAATCGTCAGTGTTCTTCACAGCTGCTCAAGTGAAATTACCTCATGAGGATTGCTTTACTATATGAGACTAAAGGTTCTGATTCCTAACAATATTTTCTGGATTGATGAGGTGATATATGGCAGCTTATACTATCATTGAACCATAGAATGGTCAGGGTTGGAAGAGACCTTAAGGATCATCTAGTTCTAGTCCCAAGCCAGCCTGCGTCTCTTACTTCAATAAATTTATCTAGAGTTTCCAGTGCTGGCCAAATTCCACCTTTGTTCAGCATTAAATGACCATCTAAATGTAACGACCTTTTCCACCAACCCAGCATATTTGTTCTCAGCCAGCAAAACTCACAGGTGTTAATACTGATGCAACAAAATTACTGTTTTCTATCCCTGTGAAGAAGTCAGCAGCAATCAGAAAAACAGATGGGCTAGAAAGAGTGGTAGTTCAGATTCTTGTACATACCAGAGATTAAACTATAAAATAGTTAGTTCTTTTGTTAATCAGCAAATGTTTCATGTGTTACACTGTCAAACTGAAACAGTGAAAATGCTATGTGTGTTAAATCACCAATATAAGACTTCCTGACTTCCTCTTTTTAATTTTCTTTCTTGTGTCTTCTTTTTTTTTTGTTTTTAAGTTAGAAAGAATCCACAGAAAAATGGATGTTTTCTACTCAGAATCTAGTAAGGTTTCAGTCTGCCAGAAATTTTAAGCCAATTCTCTGTTATGTGATATTGGTTTGTTATAGAGCAGGAAGACAGCTTCAGAGTCAGAGCTGGTACAAATTTCAAGCCTTTGAGGGCAGTCATACCCTAGCTCTAAAAAGGTGAACCAGGAAAAGCAATGATAGAGTTTTATATGACTGTTGTGGGATCTCTCTGTTCTATCTGTGATGAGAACACGTATTTTCCACGAGTAGAAAATCACTGTCAGCATCAGCTTTTATCTTTATGCTTCAGAACATAAGGCAAAGATTCTTCTGATGTTTGCAATTCCTACTTTTGAAAAGGACATTTGGGCATTATAGAAATTCTCTTCAAAAGCATTTAATAATAGAAGGTGGCTGATCTATTCAATAGAAAGTAAGGTAATCATGTGAAGGGTGATTTAAGAGGTTATAAAAGATAAATGTGGACAACCTTTTATTTCTGTTTCCCTCATCTTTCCCCTCTGTTTAAGTTCCATTCTGTACTTTGTATAGGATCATTGTGTCCAGTTTGAGCAATCAAATGGGGGAAAATTAATGGAATTGTAAGTAGTCCTTTTACTCTTGTATCTTACATCATTAGCTTTTTAATTATACTGATTTTAGAAAACATAAACACACCTAGCATTAATAACATGCAATTTAAATTTACATTATTAGGCATAATACATTATGTTGTTATTAAATTTATCCAGTTCTGTCACCTATACCATATTTAGATTATAATTAAATTTAAAAATATATATAATTAATTATTACTTAATTTGCTTTTATTTACCATGTATATTGAACTAGCTCTAGATGCTTATACTTATTGAAACATCTAATTATTTTCTTGTTGCTTTAATCAGGTTTGTATTGTAGAAATGTGGATAATTTACTATGGAGAGTATATAGAAACATTTCATCATTAGCAAGTAACTAAAGCACAACTTAGCACATAACCTTTACTAAGCTATTTAGACTTTTACCTTTAAGCTATTTAGACATTTACCTTTTGTAAAGTTGGAGGAGTCATAATTTTGTTTGCTATTTTCATTCTGTAAATTTCTGGAAGTTTCAGACCAGCAACTGCATCCTGTCATTTACTTTTACAACTTTGGAGAGAAACATTTTTGTCTTCTTGATGTGTTGTCTTTTTAGTGTTATGATGATATCTGAAGATCATGAGTTGCCTGCATTTGAACAAAGTTGTGTGACCAAAGGTGTTCAGGTAGAAACGACCTAAGTGTGGCTTTTTTTTCAAAACCCTGTGCTCTAATAGGCAATTAACCCAAAACTGTCATTAAATCCTTTAGGTATGTAAAACTGGAGATTTCTCAGGTTCTTTGTTTTGTTGTTTTTATGTGAGTTTTGTTTGTTTGTTTGGGTTTTTGTTGTTGTTGTTTTGTATTGGGTTTTGTTTTGTTTGTGAGTTTTGTTTGTTTGTTTGCTTGCTTGTTTTTTGTGGAATGAGAGGAGACTGTTAAATTAGCAATTATAAGACTGGGAAGTTTAGATCTGTTAACATTACAGTTAAATTGTAGTGTTTAAACTCCCAAAAAACCACTGCTGAGTGCTGCAAGGATTGTATTTAAGAAATGCCCATTTACTTAGAGTAGTAAAGAGGAAATAGTAAAAGAATAGAGGAAACAGTAACAGCATAGATGTCCATGTTATAAGATGGAGAACTGAAGGTAAGGGAAGGGGTTGGTACTTTTAGGAAATTACTTACAGGAATTACAAGGAAGTCCTAAAAGTCTTTAGTTGATAGTCATGAGTCCTCAGTACTTTAATTTATCACTGTTATGATAAATGAAACAGTGTGTTTGAAACTTGAACTGAATATTCTCCTGACATGAGAGATATTTCAGGAGCTTTTATTTTTTATAGCCTGTCAGGTTAGCAGACAAGTTTTCTGCAGCAGGTGTAGTTGCTGAATATTTTTTTAATTCAAGTTCTGCCTCCATTTGCTGAACTGTAAGTATTGTATAAACAGGAGCGGTTTGCCATCGTGATGCATCAGTAACTTCACTCTCAGGTGACATCCCTAAAGGATGGCAGATGGCATCTAACCCACCTCTCAGATCCTAATAAGTAGAGGTCAGATCAGCATCTGTCAGCATTGGTTCATGCTTGCTGACATGCAACAAAGCTCATTTAAGTTCTGTTGTTAGTTGAGTCTGAAAGGATCTTTTAATGAAAAGATGATAAATTGCAAGTAACTCACCAAACTACTTTTCTGTGTGTTTTTTAATGGATTTTAAAATCAGTTTGTAGGTACCGTTCATAATTTTCTTTAAGTATATGCCCAAAAATCTTTATCAGCAGAACGATAACTGCTACAGTTGGTCTCTAGTCCAATAGTATCAATATTATGAGCCCCAGTATCATTTGATGGGAAGTAGAGACCTACTTTTTTTTTTTTTTTTGAGAAGATGAGGAAAAGGCAGAAGGAAAGGAAGAGGGGACAAAAGCAGAGGGAACAGAAAGGGAAGACAATGTTAGAAAATGAGAAGGAGAAGAAAAAAGTAGCAAGTTCAATTTTGTCTGTGTCATATTCCTATGCACTGTAATAAGGGTAAACTTAATGTTTTAAAGTGTCTTTTTATGTTTTCTCTTTATCTGCAGTGATAAAATTGGAAAAGTGTTAACAAATGTTTTGAATATTGTTCGGTATATGCAGTTATTTTTCATTATAGATCTGCTTCAACTTTGAGAGCAAGAAAAGTTAGGTTAATTGGTCAAAATTTGGCATATCTTAAGACAAGCTTTTCCTTTTCAGCGCAAGTTTTATATGGGTGACTTGCCAGAGCTACTCAGCAAGTGGTAAAAATTTCCAGAACACTTCTGTTTGAAGAAATCTGCACTACCCATGATTTCAGTTCACCCCTTTACCCTCTGCCCATTACCTTCCTTGGTGTCATGTCATTATTCATAAATAACTGTCAGGCGTTTTTTGCTAATTTTATTTTAATATTTCTCGTCTTCATTATCATCACCACAAGTGCCCTGAAGTTTTTTAACAAAGAGTGTTGCTACCTTATTCAGCTGACAGCCTGCCCCCAGCTATGTTGTTTTATTACTAGTAGCAGTTGAGATATGAGAGGTACATAGTTCCCAATGGCGACAAATGTAAACAGAAAGCAAATAGACCTCTGTGAAACCCGCAAAAGTAACACAGTGCTAACCAAAGAAACCACGACATTCATGGAGCCCTAAATGAGGCAGTCTGGCCCTTGATCATTTATCTAGTCTAATTGTTTTTATGGTTGGCAGGACAGGCTCTTTTAGAAAGTCATGGAGAAGAATTTCTTTTTTCCTAAGATGGAACATTGGTTTTGTGGATACTTTATCATAACGGGTAATATCACAAGAGCTTTCACTGTGACATGTGACAGAATACTATTACAAAAGGAATCATGCTATGTTTCCTAAGATCAATATAATATCTGCTCTACTTTATATAATAGCTCTTTTATCAGTGAAGACATTCAGTTATCAATTATGAACTGTAATATTCTGTGGCAAATACAAAAGTAAATTAATCTCTTGTTTCTCCTTTTTAGTAAGAACAGTTTCAGGCATCGGTGCCCTCTAAGATCTGCACATCCTTGCACCTCTGCTGCATCATTTGCCATGTAGTTTTCCTGTGAGGTTGCTGTTTGCTCTGCAAGTCACTGCAGGGGGAGATTCTGATTGTGCAGAAAGCACAAAGAGATGTTACTGCTTTGGTTTAACGTTGGGACGAAGCAGTGTGTGTGTTTTTCTATTGGTTAAATGATTCCCTTGCTTCTAATGCCAACTATTCCTCTCAGTGGGTTGTAGTCAGTGGTCGTGGTCTCCCCCTGCTGGAGTTACCTTTTCTCCACTCCAAGCTGATTTAGCACAGTAGCTGAGTTGGCCTTCCTTGCGGCCCATAAATTCTGCCATTATCAGTGACACATTCTTCTCCCCCAGCTTTGTAAACCTCCCACTAGATCTGAGATCAGACAATAGTACCACCTTTATCTTATCTCAAATTCCTGTCAGGGTGGCTTAACTTACAGCCCAAGTTCCAGGTATCCATGGCATATTTCAGGGATAGGGGCCCTTCAGTGGTCGCAGGTGCCATCTGCCCCATAACTTGGGGTAATCTTTGACCAGTGATATGTGTACCACTAGTTGCTTCTTTACAGTTTGCCACAGTAGAAAGTTTTTCTGGAATGCATTATCCAGGATGTGCTAGCAGACCTTGCCAAGCCTGGAGCCAATGCCATCCTATCTCTCTGTTCTGTGCTTATCTCATGAAAAAGTCCTCCTGTTACCTAAACAGTGTTTGAGATGGGCAACTGTGTCTTCAGGTCCTTAACAACTATGACATTTGAGCTTTCTTTCTGTGCTAAGGATGATCTGTTGTTGGATCTAGAGACACTCAAGGAACTTTCTGTGATGGTGGCTGTCCTGGAAAAAAAGATAGGGACATTTGGAAAAGTTTCACAAACGAGATATTCCAAAACATTTTCATTTTGCCACTTTTTGTTATGTATATCTATTTTTTTATATATGGATATAGATTTGGATTTAGATGTATATATTTAGGTTTAGATTTACATTTTAAGTGTTTCATATTGTTGCAGGAAAGTATTTATGAAGATTCAATGTTACATTTGTTCTAGATTTACTTTGCTTGAATTGGCTATAGATTTCCGCCTAGTTTATCTACCCTGAGCACAACTACCTGAATGAACATAAAACACAAAACAACATGTGGAGAATTTAGGAGCTGAACTATAAGTCCTACCTGAATGCCTAGAACACCTTGTTGTAGACTGAACATGTATATTAGAGGTAGAATTAATTATAATTTATCTGCTTGACATTTTCTTAGTTTTATTTATACATTTTCCCTTTGATTAAGTTGCATTAGTCTTCTTATAACTGTGCTGTTTCTGAAATGCAGTGCTAGAAAAAGCTACCCTTCCGGGTTTTCCCTTAGTCATTTACTAACTAGCTAACTTATTTGTTTATTTGGTTCCTTAGTTACTTATTTTAGTTGAAGACATCATAATCTTTAAATGATCGGCTTTGTATTGTACTATTACCAAAAGTACCAAATCCATTGACTGACGAGTGGCTAAGTGTATAGGAGCCAGAGGTCAAACTTTCCTTTCCAAGGCTTTACAGTCTAGGTAATACAGTGAATATATATATATATATATTTATTTTGCTGTTGTCAAAAAATGCCTTGGCTGTTACGTACAATGTTTTTCAACTCATAATTTTCAGTGGTTTCTTTCTTTTTCATTTATCAGAATATACAGTAATATAATTAGTTTTATAAAATATTTCATATGTAAGATAAATATGTGACTGAGAACAAGGGCATGTATTTTTCTTAAAAAGACTTTTGCTTTTACAGCTGTACTAGTATGGCTTTGACAAATATCATATCTGCATATCTGGTTACTGTTATTTTTGTCTTTGCTACTTCAATTAAGTAAATGCAAAGCTATTGCATGTGTGTCAATTTTGTTCACCAATTAAATACCTTTAACAATATTTTTCCCACAAGTTCATTCTGTTTGCCAAGCGCTGATATACTTTTTATGCATCTAAAGGGCTGAGCATCTGTTTCTATAGGAAAGATCCATTTGACCATAATAATTTCTAGTTAATTGCACAGCAAATATTTTTCCCACACATTAAATTAACAAAACAAATTCAGTGAGAGAAAAATCACATCAGCTTGGCAAACAACACCTATCAAGCTATGTAAGACTCTCAAGACATCCTTGGCAGAAATCCTGTATCCTGAAGAATTGTGTACCTTTGGGGATACTGTCATAATTTAATTACTAGTTGTTAACATTGTTGCAGATTTGTTTATTGTTGTTTTGTTTTTCACCTAGGACAAATATAATAAAAAAATCATTTTCTGTCTTTACTAATATGCTGTGCCATGGCTACAACAGTATAATTGAAGAATGATCATTTTCAAGCTACTAAACCCACCATTCAATCTTAATATTCAATAAAATAATACTATATTAGTATTCAATATTCATAGAGCACTTACTCCCCTTCATATAAAAATGTGAGAGAATTTGATTACTCTACTGATTACTGTACAATAATGACTGTATCTTTCCTGTCTAAGAGCAATGTGGATGCTTTTCATGTGTCTGCAACCAATGTTTCACATCCCACACATGTTTTTGTATTCCCTTCCCACCAGCGCTAATATTCCCTGAGCTGTGTTGTGTGTGAAGGCGATCACATTACACGCAACTTCTTGTAGCAACAAAGGACAATGATGCATGAAGTCATAAAACCTTTTGGAGCAGAGGAAGCAGGAAGCCTAAATTGTTCTCTGACTAGGTTCATTTTGATGCTATAAAATTTATACCATTTTTCTTAACATAAATTTCTGAGAATCTCATAAATAGTTACTTTGGCTTGCACAATCTTTGCTTTTTATGCCATCTACTTCTTCTGAAGCTGACCCAAAAATATGTTTCTATAACGCATAGCTCATAATCTATCCCTAGAAGTTCAACTTTCATAACTAGGTATTAACTTAACATTTTAAGTTAATTGAATTTAATGTCAATTACCTGCACTCACTAACCCTGTTTATTGAAACATGGATGAAAACAGTGACATATCATTGGTTTGCTTTCTTTTTTTTTTTCTTGAAACTGTTTAAATCTCAATTAAAGGTATGCTTTTATACAAGAACTATTTGCTTGTTATTTTTTATGTGAAGGACACAGAGAACTGTGTCCATGAAGGTGGAAAATTTATTTTAAGTTCTTCCTGGCTTTACATAAAAATGTAACCACTTTCACTAAGAGATATGGTCATTATAAATAAGGAGAGAAACCTTAGGAAATGCAAAATTCTTTAAATCTTTAAATAAAATCTGTATTTCTTCTGAAATGTGGATAAGAAATGTTTTCTGAAAATAGATGGGTTATAACATTTAAGTCTTGTCATTTTGAAGATTTGGATAAGTTAGGACTTCAGGTCTCTGGTCTGTGGGTTAGATAGTTTATTTAGAAGTCAGGACTAGCCACAAGGTATTTCCAAATAAAATAATAATTAAAGAAATCTGATTTCTTACAGTTTTATCAAATTTTCAGAGAGAAATATTACTTCTTTGAGCGCAAAACAGTTTCTGTACTGAAAAATGTAATTAATCAATTGGATTTAAAAAATCATGTATAATTAACAGAAATAAAAGTTTCCTGTATTTTTAAGTTATTGTGTATATTTATGTCTCTGGTGAAATACTGCCACACTACAGAGATGTAATGTGAAACAGTCAATCTTAAAACTGTTGTTTTCAGTGGGAATTCTCCTTGAATACACTATGTTTTATTAATGATTCATTCTGGGGGGCACACACCAAGCAGGCTAAACCCAAATAGAATTGTTTCTATCTCTAAAAACCCCCCAAACCTCAACAACAAAAAACACTTAGAAATATTGCAAATCCATGTTATCTTTCTTGATTTTACATTGAAGTTATGGATAGAAACACACGACCCAAAAGATAATACCCTGTAATACATGGAATAATCTGTACGTAAAATAGCCTTTCTGTAGTATACATATTACTGCAGAATAGGATAAGGAATGGTATGAAATTTTCTTCTGATTTCCTTAGGGGATGCCTTGTTGCATTGTTCTTATTAAGGATTAAAGTCACTATCCCAAACTTTTATAGAACAAAATCTTAATATTACACATTGAATATTCTACAGGTAAGGAATAAAAATGTAGCATTAGAAGTTTGGTAACAATCAGTAAATGCAAGGAGAAAATAGATATCATGCCTCAGTGAAGAAAAAGATATTTTTTAATCGCTCCCCTCTTCTCCCTCTCCTTCCTTTCCACTCCCGTGTATTACCTGTGCTATTTGCTGCTAGGGATATTCATGAAGGCTGTTGACTTGGTCTAAGTCAGATCTCTAAAGAAAGCAAGCAAAGAAACAAAACACAAACCTCATGGCCCCCTAGCCCCCACCCAAATCCCAGCACATGAAATAAAAGCAATCTGTGAAGTCAAAGTGAATTTAAATATTTTTCTTGTAAAAAATTTGTCACTGACATTACAGAAACCTGGAGACTGCTAGTCATTAGCAATATAGAATTGCTGTATGCTTGCTTTGTGTATTTTAGAAACCATGGCACTGTAATCTTGAAGGCAGAAAATTCTTAACTGGCTAAAACTGTGTCTGATCAAACACATTGCAATAGTACTGTGTATGTGCTAAAATGTATGGGTAAAGAAGCTCAGAGGCTGCAGAAGAAGAAAGAGGTAGGGAGAGAAAAGAACAGAGAGAGGGAAAAGAAAAAAATTAAGAGTTTTCCAGTGAGAAGGGGATGGAGAGATTTTGTACAGAAAATTATTTCACAGTCTCCAATTCTGACTACAATGAACTCAGTTTCTGCTCACTGCTTCTGGGCTGGTAGCAAAGGCTGAGATTTTTAGGTGGCACTGAAATCTCTGTCCAGGACTCTGGACTTTGAAGAAAACCCATGAATGGAAAGAGAGAATGGATAGAAGGCAGTGGGCTTTTGAGTGGCTTTGGTGAGAAGTTCCTCCAGACTTTTTCTGTTTGGCCTGTTATGCTCTAAAACAAGGCTGCTGAGTGGTCTTTTTGAAAATATTTTATTTGAATGGATCTTTTCTTACTTCTACTGTGTGGAAGAATAGTAAAGTTACCTGAATACACCAGTCCTTGCCATCTTAGTGCATCAATAGAAATCTCATAAACCATTATGCAAAATTCACCCTCTTTTCATAGTATTTGCTTTGAAGTGCTACTCATCCAAGGCCAGTTAGCAGAACTAAATCCTTAATTAACAAAATTGTAACACCATTGAAGAACAAGAACAATGAAATATTTGCAAAGTTTTTGCTGAAAAATTAGATTCAACTTGACACGATTCTTAAATCCCCAGGGAATCCCATCTCAGTCATTGAAAGGTCTTTTTCAGTTTGCCTCACAAAAGATGCCTTAATTTTAAGACTTGAATTCAGTAGGTAAGTGAATATAGAAAATTTATTAGGTCATTGTTATGTTTCAATTATTCTCAGTCCCACAATGACTTAAATTCAAATTCTCCTACAATTGCAGTTTCCTCCTTATCTCCGTCTCATATGAGAAATACAACTGTGCAGCATGCTTGTTGAACAGATTTCTATTTTTCAAGTGACACAAAGGAAAATAAAGGTATTATGCTCATGTCTTAGAGCTGTACAAAACCTGAACTGAAACACCTTCCTATTCTGAGGCACAGGATATTTTATTTTCCATTTAAAGGGTGATAATGAATGCAAATTTACTCAGTTCGCTTACAAAGAAGTTTTCACTTTATGGAAGGACATTCTGTTGTAAGAAAACATTAAGAAAACTGTAAGGTTTTTCCCTGTGTTAGTCAGTAGAAGTATTTCTTCAACTTTCAACACAACTAGGATGTAAGCCTTAATTTCTGGCCAGTTTTTATATCTGTGTATTTATAGTATTTAGGAAACAATAAGGACCTTTTTGAAATCAGCCTAAGAAAGTCCTTAACCTAGTGAAATTTAAGTCTTCTGAAGCTTTGTGTTCTTTCTCTTTATTTGTAATGTTTTTGCTTTTTTTTTTTATTTTTTAAATTTAAATCATTAGGGATTATTACTTCAGTTCCTGTGAGATGTGCTGGATCAGAAAATGTTGAGAATGAGCAGTTATATCTTATAGACCTCCTTAGATCACAAACTGAAGTAAGTTCAGCAAATCTGAGGTCTTCCAGCACCTTTCTATCATCATGCCTTTAAGCTTTCCTTTGTGATTATCAAATATGTCGAAGTTAAAAGCTGTGTTCTGAATTTGACAGCTGAAACACAAAATATAAAGAGAAAAAAGAAAAATAGCAGATTAAAAGCAAAACAAATAAATAAACAAAAGCAAAAGAAAGCAATTTGAAGCCCTAGAAATATTTTAGCAAACACAAAACTTGTTCCTAAGTCAGATACAATTTGCAGATATAACAGGAAATATTTTTTTTCTTTTCTCGAAGTTATCAAAGGTTTTCATTTATTTTTACCTATGAAGAGAAAACTGGAGTATGTAATTTTTTTCTCCTCTGTCCATTTCCTCAATTTTGAATAAAATAACAGACCTTGCAAGTGAAACATAAGGTCAAATATTACTAGTATAATCATTAATATAGTTTTCTATTAATATTTTCTTTGTGGTCATTGAAAATTACCTTCTTGGTGTGTGTGTGTGTGTGTGTGTGTGTGTGTGTGTGTGTGTGTGTGTGTGCGATGAGATCAGGATGCTGAAAAGCAAAAGAGAAAACTAACATTCATCTAAGAGAAGATATTTGCCTCCTAAAGAAAGCTCTGGGCAGTGCTGTGACTTACACATTGAACTGAATTCTGTCTTAACTGAAAATATGAATTAGGAGTTACCTCCTTTAGTAAAAAACATGTTAATCAACTGTTTTCTCCACCAGTTGTGAAGAACAGAGTTCCAGAACATGAGAACACACTTTGGACCCAAAGAAGATAAGGAGACCGTGTGTGTTTGCAGGGGATATTGCACAGCAGCAGAAGCAACTCACATCCTAAGATAAGAGAAGCTTCACATCAACTGTTTTATCTTTTCCTGATACACCCATTGCTCTTCCTGCTAACTCACATTCTCACAGGTGTATCTAGTGAAACTTGTGCATAATAATTGTTTTCTGCATAGTCAGAATATCAGTCTATGACACAAATGTTGTTGATTTACCAGTAGGCAGTTCTCACAGATGCAGACATGCCACTGTCAAAATAAAACGAGAAGATAATCCTTCATGTTATAAGGAAAAGTGCTCCCTTATGACAAAGTGAATAATCCCCTTTGGAGTTTTTTTGCTCAGTAAAAAACCTAGAAGATTAGAAAAAAATACACTGACCAGGGTTTTTATTGTTTGGTTATCTTTTGTTTGATTGTTTTGTTTTATTTTGGTTTTTTTTTTAAATAAGGATTTGACCAGCCACATATTCATGGACTTGTGAATTTCAAGGTGTTTGCTTGTCTCTCCCTCCTGACAGGATTAATTTATAGTGGTACCTACATTTCCATACTGCAGAGGTAAGAAGGATAAGAGTATTTTACTGTACATGTGAAAGATCACAGAATCACGGAATCTGCAGAGTTGGAAAGGGCCTACAAGGATCATCGAGTCCAACTCCTGGCCTTGCACAGGACCATCCCCAAGAGTCACACCATATGTCTGAAAGTATTGTCCAAATGCTTCTTGAACTCTGTCAAGCTTGGTGCTGGGACCACTTTCCTGGGGAGTCTGTTCCAGTGACCAACCACCCTCTGGGGTAAGACAGAAAAAAAATTGCTAATAGGTGTGCATTATTTAATATTTGAAAATCCTGGTTTACTTCAGCTGGTGAAAATCTTTCAGTTTTGGCAAAAAGGATTTAAACAATACTGTGTAAAATACATTACAGATACTATTATTGCTGAATAGGTTTTGTTAGCAGTCTGTTCTGGTTTTGTTGTTCAAATTTTACAGTGAGATGACATCAAAGGTTTTAATAGGATGCCGAAACATATTGTTGGTTAGATTGGAACACAGTCAGACATGATCTCCTATAAGGAGAGTGATGCTATAGACCTACCTGGGTAGGTAGGTACAGGAGTGTGAGAAGCAGCATTATTATTTCTGATGATAAAAGATGGAAAATGTGAACAGTTGTAACAAATAAGTCCCCTTATCTTAATCTTAAAATTGAGATTACTTTTGTGCTGAAAATGAAAAATACTGTAAGAGTTATGCCAGTTTGTGTCTAAAATTAGAAAGACAAAGGAAATTAAAAGTACTCTGTTCTTTTACACCTCCTTTCTTTGTTAAGAGAGAGGCACGTTATGAAATTAAGTGGGTTTTTCAAACTGTCCTTGTTCCTGTGGAGGTCATAAAATCCATCCCAATGTGTCTGTCATGTGAAAAGGCTAAATCTTCTCTTTGGTACAAATATCCTAAATACAATATGCTGCTATATTTGTAGTTTCCAATTTTACATTTCCAGTAGCAGGAACTCTCTGGGCTCAGCCTTACCTTCCAGGAACAGTTGTTCTGTCCTTAGTGGGGGTTTCTTAAGAAAAAAGTAGAACAGATTATAATTATTAAATGTATTTCCCGTACCACCATGTAAAGAGATGCTCTGCTAATCACTTCTGTCAGAATACTTTGTGCCCTACTACTTCTTTTGACTGAATATAGTTGTTGTTTTTTTTTCATTTCATCTTTTTCAAACATATTCTTACCCTTAATTTCCCTATTTCACTGCTATATATTGTATAATTTGAGTGCAATACAAACATGCTTGATTCTCTTGCATTTTTACATGTAGGAATGAATGTCACAAATGTGCACAAATGATATTAATCGTCTTCCATTTTGAATCATATTCTGGAATTTATATACAAAAAGAAGATGGAAAGAAAAATAGAATCTTAAGAGAAGGGAGACAATATACGTTTTTTATTTAACAGGGAGAGGTAGGTAATTCAGGATAATTTTGTGCAAAGATAAAATTTTAATCCCATCAAGTATAAGAAAGTGATATTTTGGGTGCTCTGAAGAGGCTTTTATTTTAAAGGTTATGCAGTAATTGGGTTCACAAGGAAACAAATAAACAAAAAAAATTAAAAGTGATAAATTGGCAGAGCAAGAATTAATGAATCCCTCTTTGTTCTTCATTTCACTACAGTAGCCCTATTGACTTCAAAAGGGTTTGACTAGATTTCCCCCACCTGCCAAAGAATTTCTCCCATGCCAGGAACAACCAATTCAGTCCACAAACACAGAGCATGTATGTACTCTGTATTCCTGAGAGTACAGAGGAAATGTTATTTTTTAGACAGAAGAAATCTGACCATCAGGAAGTTAGTTTGGAAAACAGCTGTGCCTCTTAATATTTAAAGAACTTTGCCATTTAGATAAGTCAAGCTGGAAATTCCTGAGTGTGCAGTACTGTGAGTTTGTTTCCCCCCCCTTTCCCAACGGCCAAGATCAGGAGTGCCTTCAGCATTACCTTAGAGGAAATATTTTGATAAAGAGCCTGTCTTTTGTTATATTTTGAAAACGGAATTGAGGGAACAGGTGAGGAACTAGGAGCAAACTGTATTTGTTATTCCCAGCTGCTGTTCCGTGTTCTGGGAAATACTGTCAATGAGAAAAACATTAAAGAATGTTATAAACTTTAGTCCTAGTTGCAGATACAAATTCAAGAATCTGTTTTCGCGTTCTCAATATTTTCTCAAAGATTTACTTGCTCTTGGTGCAGCAGGCAGCCATGTATACTCCCTGGAGATGTCCACACTGCCATTAGTGGGATGAAGACATCTTTGACTGCAGGAGTTGAGTGCCAAACAGATGGTTGGCTTGTCACCTTTTTGCCGTATAATACTCTGGAACCTTCATGCCAGTAACTAACTGATAAGAACCTTATGTGATAAATACTGGGTTTGAATTCAGAAGTACTTTTTTTGTATCAGAAAAGTCATACACATTGATGAAAACAAAATGTTCCAAGAAAACTCTATTCGAGAAGCATACAGAACAAGTTCTTTGTCAAATAATATGTTTGTGAATTATTTAACAGTCCTCTAAAGGCAATATTATAGAACTGTTCCAAAATACCTTTACTTACTTTAGATAACTGTGAACTTTGCTAGAAAAAATATTATTTTATTTTACTTTTAAATAAACAACTTTGTGTGTATCTGGTTTTGATAGCTGATAAACATTGCATATGGCACTGAGATCACAGATTTTGTACATTACTATCCAGTAACTATATGTAAGAACTGATTCTTCTTCCATTTAATTTAATTCATTTGGGTATTTTCTCCATTGGTATATTTTATCAAGATTTCTTTTGTGACAGTTGCATATGGTTATCAGGGATATCATATTAAGATTTACATTCTTTTCTTGTTAAAATGCAGAGTAAAATGCTTACCTCTACTCCTTAAATTCAAATGCATGTCACACGCAAAACCAACACTCCCTTTTTTTCTTCTTTTATTTTTTTTTTGTATCAGAGGATGCAGCTTCCATTTAAATAGAAATTTTCTAAGAAGAATTGTAACTTGAAGAAGAAAGTAAGATATAATATTTATACTAGGCTGTTGCTTGTATGATACCATATTTAAATACTGATTTGACAGTTGACCAGTGGAGACCATTGCATGAAATACAAAGTTAATTTTGCTCTACAGTATATGAAGGGAACTAATTGTACCAGCAGGGATGCACTGAAATTAGTGTGTTTAGAACCATCTGGCCAAGATGAAAACTTATGATTCTGCATTGGGAATCATAATTCTTTATGATCACCCTTCTCAGGGTTGCTTCTCCATCCACAGACATAATTGTTTCCTCAGGAAAAGTACCCAGAAGCATTTTTGGAAAATGGAGTAGAACTGGACTTCATTTTCCCATCAAAAGCCATGGATGTTTCAGAGAACTTCCTAATCTCAGAACATGTTGTCTTTCTGGTCTCTTAGGACTGGACTACACTGAAAATTCAGAAGCTACCATTAGCCTCTCTTTCCTAATTTTGAAGCCATTAGACAGTTAGTGGGGCATGAAAGAAGCTGTGCCATTGTGCTCTCCTATTGGGAAAAGCATTTGTTGAACAGACAGGTTGAGACCTCTTTGGATACTTACAGTGTAAACATGACAAATGCACATCAAGACCTTGTGTTTAGTCATCTGTCCAACCACATCCATAAGTCCCTCTTCCTCTCCCTGTTCTGAAAGCTGCCTTCAACTTGACATCTCTTTTTAGAGTGTAGGAGTACAGAAGCATTAAATACTAAATACTTGTATGTGAGGTATAAGTACTGTTAACCATTTCTTTCCTTCATGTATTGCTTCAATGATGAATGACAATGGGTGGGACAAGTACTTGTCAGTCAAAGATTAACAAAAATAAAATAAACAGATTTTGAATTTACTGATTGTACTGCTGATGAAACAGAAACACAGTAGTATCTAATCTACTTCTACCTGGCTTTTGTAGTAATTATAGAATATCCTGAGTTGGAAGGGACCCCCAAGAATCATTGAATTCCATCTCCCTCCACAAGACAGTCCCAAGAATCACTTGATGAGAACAGTACAGATTCAAAAAGATATTATCTTTATACATATTTGTATTTTACAGACTGACTCATGGAAAATTACTTCCACAAAATGACATTACACCCAAAAAATAAGGAGGAGGAAATAGTTTTTCTTTTGATTTTATTCTGATAGTTTCTATAGTACAGCTGACAGAAATTATAAAGCTTCTGTGTCCCTGAGGGTGCGACCAGCCCTCTAAGGCTCCCCCTGCCCTCCCCAGGCCTGGGAGCCCATGTCAGCCCTATATGCTTCATACCTACAGGCCACAGCAGTAAAGTCTCACCAGATTAATAATTATCCTCTAATCTAATCCTCTAATTATTCTGCTTTAGAGACACTGTTTAGCATTAGATAATGATGTTCCAAGCAGAAAAGACCACCAAATTGTCTCTTCTGCTTGGTTTATATATTAAATATATCATAACTGTTACTTCTAATGGCATTTTTGAAAAAATATTCCCTACGAGAGAAGTGGTAGTTAAAAATTATGCTGGAAGGGTGTCACGTAGGTCCTGGTGCACTGAAGGACCACTGCCAGAGCATTGTGCTGTCTTTTGATTTGTGCAGCCCTGCCAGGGATGGATTTACAAATATTTATGCTCAAGGCACAGAGGAAACACAGAAATTGAAAAAGAAAGGAGGTGTAGAGGTATTGGCAGGGGGAAAAGAGGTTGTTTTTAGTTTTTTCCAGGGAATCTGTTGAGTACAAAATGAATAAATTAGAGGTAATGTGAGGTAGAAATCTGAAAAACAGTCTTTTCCCAGCAGATCAGTCTCTTTCAATTTCAGCTCCCTTTCCATCAGAGATATAAAAGCTAAAAATCATTGCTGTGAAACACAAATTCAAGATAAAAGGGAGTCAGAAAGGAAACTGTTCTTCCTTTCCAGAGAGAGGAGAACAACAGGAGTGAACAGGCACTGAGAGATGTTTGCCTTCAGATGGATAGTTTGACTTAAAAAGCAATAGAAAAGCTCATTACATACCTCCTGTGAAAACAAGTGAGGAGATATTTCTTTTCAAGGAAAAGATTAATACCATTCTGATAATAATGAATATATAATTAGATAATTAGTAGAAAAGACCAAAGACAAGAATGTTATGGTACAACTTATCTAGTGGTCCTGAGGCAATTTAGTTGTTAATATAATGATAGTTTCTGTTTCTATTATGATCTTAATGAACCTGAATGCTTGTGATGATACCACAATTGTTTTCAAATTTAAGGTTTCATTCTGTTCAGAAGAGAAAACATGCTCACAAAATTATTAGAAACATAAATAGTAATGAGTGGTATAGTCTTACATTAGAAATGCATCCAAGTTCTTGAGGCTTTATTTAATAATTAGCTCCTGTAAACTCAGTTACTACTGAAAATTATTGAAACAATACTTTACCTTTTCTTAATTTATTAAAAAATAACATTTCAATGCCTAAATTTTGTAAATACCTATATTTAGTATTTAATAAAAATTAAATTAAAAAATATGGGTTTATACACTTCTCGTCAGAAGATAAAAGCAAGACAATGTGTTGTCATTCAGAAAAGACCAGCAAGTCTTGTCCTCTTTAACCATTCCAGAGCAAAAAATAGACAGTAGAAAGCCACTGTGTTGAAGTGGGAGACTAAAACAATTCTCATCAAAGTGTATCTCAGTGTTTCCATGCTCTTGCCTGTATTGGCTTCACCCAAAAGTGCTAGATGACCTGGATTTCCTAGTTTAGTTAGGATCTACTGAAAGATATTGTCTTTTGTCAATAATAAGTTTTTAGTTTTTAGTACATATATGCTATAGTAACTGCCAGTTTAATTCTTGTTTAAAATTATGCCTTTTTTACCCCTTCATTGAAATCAGAATGCAGAAATCTTTAAACATTAAAAACTCTCCCAAACTTGAAATAAGCCTACTAAATTATAAAATAGAAGTTAAAATAAAAGCAGTATCTCTGCTTAGTACAATAGTTTCCAGATACTAATCAGCTGCCATGAGAATACTCTGCTAGTCTGAGATGTACAGTTATTTACAGAGCGTGTTCACAGTCATCAGCATTGACATTGCCTACATGCCAGAGTAAGAACTGAAAAATTAATGGCCATCCTCAGTTTTTACCATGTTAGCACATACATTTACAGTTTGTATAATGTGACTAGAACACCTATGTTTTGAATGGTACACACTGAAGTTTTTCAAAATGTAAGAGTATTTCAGATAACTGTACCTGTTTTACCATAATCTTATAATTTGCTGCCTACAACCCATCAGTCCCTTCCTGTGTTATAAAGTATTTCTGCAGAATCTCTCTTTGTATTCAGATTCTTACACAAAAAAATGTTCAACAGTCCTCTCATTTCATGAAAAATTATGTGCATCAATTTAGTAAAAAGAATATAGTTTCTGTGTGCAATTTGCAAATTACCATAATTCATAATTTGTCACATTGTCATCTTTACCATATTTTTGTTTGCAGGGGCTCTTTAGCATTCACTGTAATGCTTCCTGTCTGCATAAATTATGTTTGTGTTTGCAAACATATAGTCCTAAATGGTTATGACTACGCTGTGCTGGCCTATCAAGAGAGAAAAAAAAAAAAAAAAAAGTGGCGATATATAATTGAAAGCTATTTGACTTTATTATTTGTAGAAATACTGTATCAGAAATCCTAACAAGTCTTACGCATGTACTAGATTCCACTAGACCAGATGGCTCAGAGCCCCATTCACCCTGGTCTTGTACATCTCCAGAGAAGTGTCCCCACAGCCTCTCTGGGCAACCTGTTCCAGTGCCTCACCGCCCTCACAACAAAGAATTTATTTGTGATATCTTATCTAAGCCTACTTTCCTTCATCTTAAGGCCATCCCCACTTGTTCTATCACTGCATTCCCTTGAAAAGAGTCTCCCTCCAGTTCTTTTTTAGCCTCCTTTAGGTACTTGAAGGCTGCTGTAAGGTCTCCCTGTAGCCGTCTCTTTCCAGCCTGAACAGCCCCAGCTCTCTCAGCCTTTCTTCCTCGGGGAGATGCTCCTGCCCTCTGATCAACTTAGTGGCCCTCCTCTGGACTTGCTCCAACAGGTCCTCATCTTTCTTGTGTGTTGGGGGCTCCAGGGCACCCTGTTCATTCACATGTTTTTTGATTTATAGCAGTGAAAGTGAAATGCATATAAAACAAAACTTAGTTTGAAGAGCTTTTTGGTGTTGTTTTTTTTTTCCACTTTTGTTGCTCATTTCGGTGTGGCCTTTTTTTACCTAAAACTACTGTCATGGCATTTGCAAATTTCTAACCACAAAATGCACCTTTTAGACCAGAACTACAAAACCTGAGGATATTAAAATAAGTGCTCACAGTCACAATGCACAGAAGGTGAAAATACTGCTTTTAGGGGCCATTAAATATATATATTGAACAAGCTGAACTGCATACATGTTGCTGAATATTGGCTATTGGTTGAGGCCAGATATGAACGTAACTAACAACTTTGGGATGACCATGGATTTGAGGTGAGAGATTCACAACCTCTTTTTCCTCTTTTACTTAAACACACTACAGAATTTAGATACATACTCTTGATTCCTGGAAGGATTGTATCAGTATACCAGAAAGAATGTAAGTAAGAACAGACGGTATGGCAATGCAGGAAGAGAAAGAGGATGAGTTTTTGCAGGCATCAGCATAACCATCACCACATAATTTCTCAGGCATTTTTCTTGGTTTTCTTTTACCCCCACCCCTTACATTTATCTCTGTTTCTGAACTGATTTCCCATGTGTTGTTTTTGAGTTTACATATTTTTAGCTGAGTATTAGCTCACTTTTTGGAGGAGTGGTGGGAAATTCAGTATGGCTACATGTTGGGGTTTTTTTCCTGTTTGATTTGTAATAGCTGTATTAGATTATTTGCAGTTATATGGTGGGTTTGTTTGCTCATTACTTTTTTCCTGTGTGGGTTTTCTTTTCTTGGTGTGTTTACCTCTTGCTTTGCTATGCTCTGTCAGCTATTACATGGTCTTTTTTCTCAGTGGGAACAAAGGGTATTACTCAAAGTCTTTTGCCCACACAAGCTCTATAGTTGTGGGGGCAGATAGGCTGTCCCTTGGAAGAAAAGGGGCATAGGAGAATAAGATTCATTTGTGTCAAGGTGCAGAGTTTGCAATGAAATCCACTGGCTTCTTCTTACAGAGGTTTGTCTGTTGGGTTTAAGGGAGGCTTCTTTTGGCATGTGCCCCTCCCTTGGTCTCTGCAAATAGCTCTCTGAGAGTGGGAGCAAACTTACTGAGTTAAAATGAAAGAGAACATATGAGGACAAAAGTGTATTAGAACTAATTTTTTTTTTGAAGGTTTTGTGTTTTGAAGACAAGAAAAAAATTGATTGAAAAAAAATATTTTTTCTACCTAATTTCCAGTCTCCTCACCTGTATATGTTTTAAGAAAATAACACTTTCATGGGGAATGTCAGAGGACATTGTAACAAATGAAAACAATGTCTTTTTCTGCTGTGCGAATAGCAAGTCTGTGTACTGTTGTCTGTGAAATCTGTCTTAGATAGCTAATGGCTAGAATAACCAATTTTCTAGCCACGGAGGAATAACCCTTGTTTATGAGGCTGAGCTGATACTGCTGCTGATTGAGTGGCTGCAAGCTGGAGTTCTGTGCGCATGTTGAACTAGGCTGTGTTGCTTTCATTGCCCAACAGACCAAAACAATACAGAAGGGCATGGTCCTGACTTCAAACAGGTGAAATGGATCATTATCATTTGTACACTGATTATGTAAAATGCTCTTCTCCATGGACACCCCCTTGTCATGGGGGAGAAGCTTGAGTGCCCTTATGAGGTTGCAAGCTGTGCTGGTGGTGGTACATGCCTCCAATAGAGTCTTCCATGCTAGTCAGGTCTCAACTGAAGGGTCAGACAAAGTGTGTCCATGGGCAGGATGGGCTCGCTAGCCCCCCGGCAACCATCCTAGGAGAAGGACAACGCTAACTTCAAACCCAGGCAGATGGAGCTTGCTTAGCCCTGTAAAGCCATCCGTCTAAGAGAAGGATACTCAAACCAAACCTACATCCTGAGGACTTCGCTGTCACTGTCCAAGCTCACTTGGCCCTGGCAGATGAACCTTAGGAGTAAAGGGTGGGGCCAGTTCTGCCACTGTGTCTCACCTAAAAAATCCATTGCGCAGGCTCTAGGGATTCTCCCACACTTGCAAAGCCCTGTAGTGACAGGTGAGGGACAAAATGGCAGGTGATAAGGTGCATTGGAAGCCAGAGCCCCAACCCTGCGTGCAGGCGATCCAGGACATTGGTCTCTCAAGACTGACCCAGAGATGACAGTCTGGTTCGGCAGCACCCTGAACGACCAAGCAGCCTTTTTAAGGAGAGCACTGCTTACTCCACATGGACACGGGCCTAGAAAAGGTGGCCTAACCAAAGCTCATCTCTCCCTTCACTTGGTTGGCTTGCCGCAGCCAACGGGCATCTTCCTTGCGGTCAAACTAAAACAAAACTGAAAAGACAAAGGCATACACCTGCCTCCAAAGGTGTGCCAAAACTGACAGTAGTATGTTGGAACATCAGAACCATGCTCGATTCTGCAGATGGTGGATGTCCTGAGCGTTGTTCTGCTCTAATTGGCCATGAACTGTCTCAACTCAACATCGATATTGCAGCTCTCAGTGAAGTTCGTCTCCATGAGGTAGGTAGCCTTAAAGAACAGGGCGCCGGCTACACACTCTATTGGTCAGGCAAACCCAAAACTGAAAGTCACCTTCCAGGTGTTGGTTTCATGATTAGAAACTCCATCGCCTCCAGACTTGAAAATTTGCCAATAGGTCATTCTGATGATGTAAAATGCTAATATTATGCTAACCCTTGGATTCTCAGTGTACTCGGCCAAGAGACCAGCAGTTTATTTTTATGCTGCAAGAACTCAGGGCCCAGCCAAAGGTGTTGGTGATTCTTGGTTGTGCAGAAACTGTGGCATTTATGACAATTGTGATGGTTACATTGTGCTGTTCATACTGAGGATTTCATACACAATTCACAGATTATGTCTCTTGGGCAAACAAGGACCCAGTCTACCCAAGTTTGGAGACCTTTGAATTGTGGAAAATGTAGTCATTGTGAGTTTATCTGCAATGAAGGTGTATAGCATCTATAAATCTGCAGAATAAGGCACCCCCAAAGGGGTATGAGCTTTTATTACTCCTTGATACATTGTCACCTTACTTGGCAACACTGGTTTTATGACAAGAAGAGGAATTATAAGCTTGATGTGTGTTAGAAAGGGCTTTAGGCACAGAGGGTTATCAGGGGACATGCTATATGTGCTTAGCATGTCTTGGTTCCAGACCCAGCAATTAGCATGCTATAAACACTGTCATTAGTTGGCTGTTCTCTTCCTTGTATCATCAAGTTTCTCATTACAAGCAGAACCTCCCCTTTTTTTTCCAATATTTTGTAATTAGTTGGGTTTTAGTAGGGATGTGATTTGTTCATATTCTTCTTGCAGATATAGCCATGTTCTTATTATTCATATTTTTCTTCAGAATCCTCTGTAGATTATGCTATTTAGAGGGTTTATTTAATTAAATGAAATATGTTGATTTTCAATATGGTACAGTATATGCAAATGGAAAAGAAAAAAAAAGAGAAACTAAAATGATAAAAAAGCTCTGATCATTGTTTTATTTTTGGCATTGATCATAACAAGT
Source organism: Sclerurus mexicanus (assembly GCA_013396755.1). NCBI lineage: Eukaryota > Metazoa > Chordata > Aves > Passeriformes > Furnariidae > Sclerurus > Sclerurus mexicanus. Next base: position 360,724 of record VWZF01005537.1, on the reverse strand, counting down.
TTCTGGCTGAAATACTCTGAAGTATGACTTACTATTAACACATCTGGTAGTCTGGGCAGGCAGGCTCTCCTGGACCAGATTCCAGTGACTATCTTATTGTAAAGTACTTTCTCCAGGGAATAAAATATAGATGAACTAATGAATTATCGGTTGCATTCTCTTACTGGCATAAGTTATTAACCACACTCTTTCTTGGAAAAGGATTTCTTTCTTAATTGTCTTGTGAATATACCTGTCAATATTATATATTATATAAAATGTATAGCATATTTCATATAAAACATGTATATAATAGATTATAATATGTCACTTATTGTTGTGCTCAATAAATATAAAAAGATTATAGTGATGCCTAGCATATATGGCACATTTCTTCCATCTGACTCTTTAGTCTAGCAGGTTGTATGAATGAAGCAATTCTCTTTATGGTCTTCAACTTTATGGTCTGTATTGATAGGAGTCATGCTTTATGGGCCAGTTCATGACTGTTTATGTCCATATTGTTCAAGATTGCAGTATTGCTGCTGTTGCCATTCTTACTTCTAAAGGCATTCAGAAGTGTAATGCTGAAAATTGCAAGACCCTCTGGCAAACAGTCATGGTTTAGGGACACAAACACACATAGCCTGACCAGCATCACGAAACAATGTGTCTGATGCCACTCTTGCAGCAGTGGTCACTGCAGGACTTGGCTAATGCTGATCTACAGTTCCTCTGTCCAGTTTACCGACAACTCAAATGCCAAAGTCCAAACTAACACTGACAGCCACATGCAACATGCATTGCTCTATAGTCACTCAGTCAAAACTGTCCATATTGTTGTGATTGTACTCAGAAGTGGTTATTAAAAGTAAATTGCCAAGTAGAGAGAGCACTGTAACAGGTTACAGCTGCAGCTGCTTGCAATCCATTTTTCATACACATAAGCCTCATTCTCCATAGTAATGCAAAACCTTGTGGCTCTTTCTGGGCCGCCTCTTTAAATAGTGAAAGTATATTTCAGATCAAACTCTCTAAGGGAACAAAAATAGCACAAGAACTGTGAGCAATCCCAGCAGAACAGTTCAGAGTCTGAGACTGAATTGCCTGATAAACACTGACTGATGTGTATGTGGCGATCTCAGCTGAGCTCACCTGATTGATCTTTTCTTCCTCATTGTCATTAATGTACACTTTCAATCCTAAAACAACTAAGCAGAGTGGAGCATTAAGCAGAATACAATCAAAAATGTATTGCAATCCAAATAATCAAGTACAGATAAGTTGAATTGTAACATAGTATTAAAAATGGATAATTTAGAAAAAAGTTGTATCAAAAGGCAAATTTAAGCTGCACCAGAAATAGAGAGCATGTTTCACTACATAAAAAAATATTTGTATCCTTCATTTTGTCAACAAGACCCCTATATGTGCATTTTAATATTGTGCCTGTTAAAATTTGTTTCTGAATACACTGATGAATCTACAGGATATAAATATAAGGTAACCAGGCTGAGGTCTGTGTATTCATAGAGTGAATATTTATAAATAACTTTTACCTAAGATAGGTAAATCTTTCCTAGCTCATTTGTAAGTAAGTATATAAAAGGGTTTGTTCTAATCAAGAGATAGCAATATTTGATTACTCACAAACTCCTTTTAAAGAGTATTATATTGACTTACTGTCTTCTGCTTGTATTTCTTGGTATGGCTAATATCATGTTATCTTAATTTTAGGCTGATTTCTGTCAGATAGAAATGAGCACATCTTTCTATTTCATTGTGTATATTCTTATCAGTCATCTCATATAGTGGTATCTGTAACAATTTGTCATTTTTAATCACATCGTAAATTTTCTTACAAATGCTATCATAACAAATGCAAAAATTAAAAACATTCAATATTTAATGAAAAACCATATGCAAAACAACAGCTCTTTCTCAATCAGTTTTCAGGTTTTCATCTGTGCCCTATTTGCAGTACTGTCAGTATTTACACTTATGCACAATGGTTATTTTTGTCATAAGATCTCACAAACTTTCCTGGAAGTAATGACAGATCTTTGCCTCAGTAAAAAATAAACATAAGCAGAAGTTTCAGAGTCAGGGAAGGGCTTATGGAACACTAAAGATAGAGAAAAGTTTATAGTACTTATTTTCTGTTTCATACAAGCTGACAATCTTTCCAACGCTTCTTGTAGGGAGACATGAAAAATTAGTTGGCACTAGTTACCTACACTTACGAAACTGAACCCTGGGCTCTCCCTCCTATTTACCTGTCAGTATATTTCTCTTACTCCTCCTTAAAAAAAGAATTAGCTTGCCATTCTTGTTTCTTCAGAACCTCTTCTACTAACACTCATCCATTCATAAGTGTGCCACGAAGTAATTCAAACTCACGTCAACCAATCTGCACAATCCCTCTTTCCAGCTTCCTGCCTCCACCTCAAGTTTGGCTTGCTTTTTTCACGAGTGCATTGATTCTGAGTATTAGGAGCAACAAGTAGGTTATTTTCACAACCTGATTTTTAAAGATTCCAAATCCTTTCAGTGTATTTGTTTAGTTCCCACAGCCTGGAGCCCACTCAGAATTGCTCCTCGTAAGGAACTGTCTTCAAATCTCATAAACTAAACCAGGCTTGAGATTGTTTCCAACTCACAGAAGTGGAAAGAGAGTGGAAAATCTTTATAGTTCACACACTTTGGGTGTATAGAGCATTACTTTGACACTGACAGATATATATTCAGTTACTGAAATGCACCAAAGAACTAAGGAAATCTGGTTAATTTCTCCTTTCTCTGTCTACTGAGCCCTGTTCTTTAGAAAAAGGTTTCATACTTTCTTGATATGCAGAAATCTTTTGAGTTTGAAATAGAATGAAATATGTATTTACACAATCATTGCAAAATATATACAGATTATAATGACATTTAAGGATGCTGTATCATCATCTGATTACCTCATTAAGATAGAGGATCTGAAGTGTTAGACTAAAATATTTTCTGTTTTTAAATCTGATGTCACACACCTTTGGAGTGAAGCAATCTGCAAAGCAGAAAACACAAGCTAATGTAAACAGGCAGTAATAGTTTGTCTAGGGTTTATAGCTGTTGTATTGGAAACCATTTTCTCTAATGCAAACCAGGGAATAGCCATGACTCCCTGTACCAGCGGGCACAAGTGAGTGTATCAAGAAAAAGAAGAAACGTGTTTCAAAGTGATACAGTATGTAACAGAATATTTGCTTTCAAATGTAGAGAAACTTCATATCTTACAGTGGAAAGGGAAAAATTTAATTTACATGCCTACAAATATATTCTTTTATTTATGCATTAGAAGGCAAGTGCTGTGTTAGTGAAGGATTTGCACTTCTGTATCTCTGCATAATAAAAATTGGAAAGATAAAAAAATGTTATTATACAAATATTTTTATTTTTCTTATGTAGAGGCCAGCAATAACTGATTTCTTATGGTGTGCCAGGAAAATTACTTTTTTCATAGTTTACTATGCTTAAACCTACCTGGGCTGCTTTCCAGAAGTGCCAGCAGTATTGGAATTGCACTAGAATAAACAACTTGAAGCTGAACTTAGGTTTCCACTCCAGCATATAGAGATTGCTCTAAAAAAAAAATATATATATATATAAGTTGCTACAGGAAGAACAAAGAAAAATGCCTTTGCATCAGTTTCTTTTCCTCATGTTACTGCTTTGCAGCTTCAACAAAGGACAAGTCTAATCTTTTCTTTGTGAAGTGTAACTTTGGACTTTGGTAAAGTTATAACTTCCTCACAACACAACAAGCCTCAGACTTCAAGTTTTAGCTGGTGGAAGAAAATTGAGTGCAAAATGGCATGTGATGTGTGTAACCCATCTGCAGTGTTTGCCTTAAAACTGGGTGTCACAAATCATTCATGACACCAGGGACACCAGGGAGACACTGCAGCTACTAAAACATCAGTATTCAGATGAAATACAATGGATGCAGTATCTGACTCTTTGTGTATTACCTTTGTGCTTGCTTTGATGACCAACTCCTTTAACAATTCAACTGCAAGGTAAATAATTATTCTGTAGATATCATTAATAGTTAGTCTTTAAAATATGGACTTACAGGAGGAAGTTTTGGACAAGATTTAAGATTTATTACAATGATAACATTTTCATATCTCAGAACTTTTTTTAACTGAATGTATTCAGAATTAGGATTGCAACTTATAGACTTGAGGTGATACATATAGTAATTGTAGAAAAGATTCTATGTAAGATAATTCTATTTGAATTCCATTTTCACTTATTTCTTTGGATATACACAAATATAAAGAAGAATAGAATTAAACTCTGAAGATGACCATGTCCTCTGCTTTGGTGAAATCAGATTAAAATCAAGTCAATCCTTTCAGGCTTATACTTCCTGATGTGTTGCAGAACCCCACTTCTTCAGCACTTCCCTGCTCCAAAACAATCCCTGCAGATCCTCCCTTCATGGGGCAGGTATCTCAATCAGTCAGCTGAGGTGGTACCATGATGGTGATACCTCTGTATATATGAACAATAACTAAGAAAATTCCACTTCTGAAGGAGATTCATGCTCATGTGCAAACGAATTCAGTATCTCTGAAATCAGGCACATATACAAATATCATGATCTACAAAATTTGTCCAAGTATCAAAGGCTGCGCAGAGAAAATGATCAGGCCAATATTTTGCTCTCTTCTTTGTTTCTCTAGCAGAGGCAAAACGAAAATGTTGCCATCCCAGAGTAGTTCTTACAAAGTAACCACTGAAAAATTATAATAAACCTGTTTATTATAATATAGCATTCAGATTTCTCACATAAAGCCTTCATGGTAGGTTTCTGCCCAAGGCTGGTTGGAAGGCATGAACACTTAAGCTCAAGCACACTCGTTTAAAAATCACTGCAGGGAGAGGAGATCACTTCTGAGCACTGAATGACACAAGGTTCTTGCACACAGGCTTGTATCTCAGGGTCATTCGTCTCCATTTAAATATTCAAACTGAATGATCTTGAGGAAGAGATTTGTTTTTCTGTTCTCTGCTTGTTGAATTCCAGTGGCTTATCTGTCTGGGGGGAAAAAATCTGAGTTATTTTACAAGTGGAATGGTATACCAGTCAAAAATTGACACATTTGCATGTCATTTCAAAATAAAGGAGAGTTTTTAACAACACATTAGTTAACTAGCTTTATAAATGTTCTAGTTGGAAAAGTTGTCTGTCAAAAGTGAGGGACAAATAACCTAGATTTCAATTTGATTCACTTTAGTTCTTACAACACTAGTGGTCATTAAATTCTAGAGAATGAAATGGCACATTTTATTGAGGAGATTAGAATGTGGCAGGAAACCGGAGCTTAGTATCCACCTTTTTATAGTATAAATAGTTTGATGAATGATCAGTGTTGTATTTTTTGCCAAGTTGTTCTTTTATGTCTCTCATTCACTTGTTTTTTTGTTTTGTTTCTTCTCTCAGCACTCCACATCTCTAATGATACTGTACATTCGTAAGCTATGTTTAGCTTCACAAACAGATATAAGCAGATGCTAATAACCCTAGACATAATGACTGCATCTGGTAATGTTTTTGTGTACAGAAAAAAGTATATAGTTGTCAATTATTATATTTTTTCTGAATAATACCAAAGTGCAATTTGTTCACTGCTCCTTTTGCTTTGCTTCTTTCTAGTGAATATTTGCTTTATAAGCAGATAAAGACAATTTTAAATTTGGGGGAGAAAGAAAAAAGAAAGAAAAAAGAAGACAGAAACACTAGAAGCGAAGCAAGTTTCTCAAATATTACTGCCTCATATAAATCTCATAAAAGACAAGTGCATATTGTGCTGCTTCACTTTAGAAGTTGAGTGATTGCTTTTTGTTATTCACAACAATGGAATAATGATTTTACTTCTGTTTGAAGGTAATTTTTAGATCTACAAGCTCACTCTTTAAAAATATTTTTCCACTTGAAAAATCAAATACTTAATCATCAACAAGATGAAAATTGAGGTCTGTATTAACTCATGTATTTGACATTTTTAATTCACCATTCTGGTTATGTGAAAAATTTTGGATAGTGAATATTTATAATTTATTGTAAGAGAGATATTTAACATTATAGAACCATAGAATATTTTGGGTTGGAAGGGACGTTGAAGATCATCTAGTTGCAACCTGCCCACCATGGGCAGGGACATCTTCCACTAGACCAGGCTGCTCAAAGCCCCATCCAACATGGCCTTGAACACTTCATATATAAATATCCAAGTTTAGATACATACAAGTAACAAATTTTAGATATTACTTTTATTGTAAAAAAATTATTTAAAGGGATACACACAAAGGACAGGAGGGATTTTTAGTGGTGAAATATTTTCAATATCACCAGAACCCATGTATTAAACTCCTTTTCTTGAAACTCCCTTAAAAATATAGTGCCATTAACTGTAAGTTTACTTTGACTGTACAACTTGTATCTTCAGATAAAGTCTTTATAGTATTAGTGATTATTCTGCTGGCATAGTGTAATATTTCCACATCTGAGACTGACAAATGATTTCTAAAATCTTAATGTGCTTAAAATGAATGTACAATTTCATGCCAGTGATAATTTTTAAGGTAAAGTACGGTTTCTTGCATGTCCATCCAAATTACATATTTAGTTTTTTGCTTTATCTGTCTTTATCGAAACAGCTTTTTTTATTCTTCATTTCCTATAAAAAATTATGTATTCCTAGAATATTACAATACCCTAATACTTTTGGTAATAATTAACATTTTTTTCTTAGATACAGGCCTATGATTTGCCTCTGTTGCTTTGAAGAATCGTTACCCTTGTAGATTTCATTTTTCAGCTTGAGACACCTTCCCTTCCATGGCCATGAAGCCTGGATGGAGTGAGGGATGGAGGGCATGTTCAGACCAATCCCAAACTTCCAGAGAAGAAGGAGCCATGGCAACCATAGAGTACTTCTAGATATTCCATTGCCAGGCAAACCACTTAGTAAAGCAAGTAACTTAAATGATCTTAGAATAGTCTATAATAATGGCATATTTTTAATGAACTAATCACACAGATACCATTGTTCTGGTAGATGAATATTTAAATGACAGAAGTAGTTGCTTGCTGAATTGTACTGATTAATATAAACCAGGAAGTATAAAAAATGAAACATGTTGCAAAATCTTTTTTCATTTCATGATTCCTTCAGTTGCCAAGTGCAATATGCAAGGCCCAGTCTAGCACCATGAGCCAAATATGTACTATTCATAAGCCTTGAATTTTGGAAATGAAATGAAGAAAGTTAAAACAAGGATAAATGTCCACAAAACCTTAAGAAACTATTACTTACTTATACTTGGAAAAGGAAATAGTCAGAAACAAAGGTCCCATGTGATTTATAGAAAGCTTCATGAAGCTTTATAATCTTCTAGTAATCAGCGAACACAGTTGCCCAATGTGAACTAAATGAGCAAATTATTTATTCGTTTCAATTATTTTTGCACTTCTCAAAGTTAGCAAGCAATTTTCCCTTGGTTCTGCACAAGGACCTTACATGGACATGTGTCCTGGTGGAAAAACTCATTGCAGCCTTCACAGAAATAGCGAAAACATATTCTAATCAAGAAAGGGGAGTCTAAGAAGTTGCTTGGCTTCATTGTTAAATATGCTTCCTTAGAAACTAACTTTAAAAAGCCTATGAGGAATTATGGAAAATAGCCCAGATATTACAGAAAGAGGTCAAGGAAACCTTTCAAACACATCAAAGAACTGGAAGAGAAATGAATTATCAGATAATATGTTGTGAAGAAAATCTAGTTTTTATAATCCCTTGCTAGATTGCCAAAGATCAGACATTTTTGTGTCCATTTATTCTAAAATATATTAGTCAAAGTTCATTCCATGTCCTTGATCAAAGCTTGTGGATCATTGTCTGTTTTTTGAATACATAGTTCTGTTTCTCTAAATGGACTTTTCCCAAAGCTTTGAGTTACTGATAAGTGTAACAGCACTTGCTATATCAGCTGCAGAATTTTTTTATTAACACTTTCCCTGTGACAGCCTGAACATTTTTGTAAAGCCTGAAGGTTGATTTTACATTCTTAATAATGTGACTATTACTAATGTCTCTTGTTCACCCCAGGGAGTGGTTATGAAGGAAATAGGAAGTGACTAAAGCTTCCACTGTCTTCTAGACATGTGGTCAGGATAGGAATTACATTAGTGGTTGCACATTTATTGGTGAGCTTCACAAGACAGGTTGTGTTGTTCCTCCCGGTCAGATAGTTTCAGTGCTACGGATCACTGACCATTAGAAATGTCTGCTTCAGGGGGTTAAATGACAGGATCAGCTTTTCTGGCAGATACAGTACACAACCACAAAAGATGTGAAATGGCAGTAATCTTTGTGAAATTCTTACAAATATATCTACAATATTTTTCCGCAGCAGTGAACATAAAAGTGTAAAACAAATTTAGTCCCAAGATATTAATTGCTCCAAATGTGGTAAATATCATGATCCAAATTTAGTTACTAAATAGAGAAGATGGAAAAAATACTTAATGATGGGTAAGTAAGAACAATTTCTTGTACATTACTGGAGAAAGGAGAAATTGCTTGTTTTTCCAAAATATGGGACTATAGTATAACTGGATTGATATGAATTCAAATGATAATGAACTGATAGAAGCTGGTTCTAAAATTCTTTTTGCCGATTCTGCAGTTAATGCCTGTGGACCCGTCTGGCCTTAACACCTAAAGCAATTGGCCTCCAGTGGAGCTATTTGCTGAATGATATTCATCTGCTTGTTTTATGCCCTTGAAATCTGCCATCTCTACTGTGTAGTCATTATTTAAGATTGATTTTTTTATTAGTTAAAAAACCAGGTAGATAGACAAGGCCAAGCTGGCATGCACCCCTAAGAGACCCATTCAACTTGTGAAACTCTTTCTTAAACACTGAAGTGCCTTCTTCCAGCAAAAGATGCCTTTTAGCCTTGGATTTTTTCCATCTCTCTTCCCTTCTAACTTAAAAAAAAAAATGTGCTTAGCATTTTGCAAGTGAACCTGCTATTTAAATGAAGAAATATTGTAGAGCAAAAATGCAATCATCTGGCAGGCAGTTCTTTATTGGAAGCTGAAGCTGGATCAAGGTAATGCAACTTCCTTGAGATCTGAATATTTGCTGGACTGACAAATTGCACCAGGAGGGATTTATTTCACAGTTTTATGACTACACATAATTAACTAGAAAAAAAAAAATGCTGGTTTTAGAAGAAATACTTGGGAATTCCCTAAATTGCAGACATTGTGTTTTTAAATATAGTATGTGCTGGTACCTGATTCCTGAATTCTAACAGCCTCAAGATTAAAAGAATGGTACACCTTGCCATATACAGGCCTGCTTTTTTCTAGTGATATTTTTAAATAGAATCTTGTCAGTGCTTAAGTGGGCTCTGTGTAGGACGCAATCTCATTAATTTCTAGTGTAGTAATGCTATAGTGGTAAGAAATGTATTCACAAGCCCCTGATGTGTACAAGGTTGCTATTAGTCTTTGTACAACTAACTTAGGGGAAAACAATAACTTTGTATATCACTTGATGTTTGAGCTGTAAAACATTCCAGGGTGAAAAAAAAATGTGTAAAACCAGAAAAATTTGTGGAGATGTATATATGACTTTTATAAACAAGTAACTGTGAAATAACTTTCCTTTGTGTTTTGCTCAGCATGTTGTGACCCCACAAGATGTTTTCTTATTCATTTTTTTATAGCCAAAATATTCTTAGGTATTACTCAGTGTTAGGTATTAAATATTATTAATAAAGTACAAGGAGGAAAAATAAAATTATATAAGTGAAATCTTCAAAGTTTAAAAGTACATAAATCTTTCATTATAATTTTAAAGAGTTTTCACTTAGAACATTCTAGAATACTTTGTGAAACAAGATTGGCAATGCAGGAACATAAATGTCTTGGCATGTATTTATCTGTATAACAATGAAATCATCAGTGTAGTAAAAATGGAATTTAAGTAATTTATTTTGGCTCATTTTTATGGTATTTGATACTACCCTTCACTATACTTTTATAAGTATCTGGTAGTTAGAGGGTTCGTTATCAGAACATCTGAAAATATGTTTATCTTTGTAAGAATGTGAAATAATAATCTATTTTAATATGTGGGCAGAAGAAGAACTAATGGGTTTACTCAATAGTAATCTCAGAATTGAAACTTTCAACTGGCAAAAATTACCATATATCCAATTAAGTCAGTGTAGCATTTTCTCAGAAATGCAAGTTACTGCAAGTGCTACAGTTATGCTGTTCTTTAGCTAGTAGTCTTAATGTTTCTGTTTAGACTCCCTCCTGTGAAAGTTACGGAATGAATAGCTTTGGAAACCATTTCCAAGCACATGAAGAACATGAAGGTGGTAAGGAATAGTTACCATGGATCAACATGGGGGAAGCCATGCTTGAACAGCCAGATAATCTACGAAGAAATGTCTGTCTTGGTAGATGAAGGGAAAGCAGAAGATATTGTCTACCTAGATCTCAGTAAGGTTTTCAATATTGTCTTCCATAAGTTCTTTATGAAGAAGCTGATGAGACATGGGCTGAATGAGCAGTGAGGTGGCTTGAAAACTGACTGGATGGGCCAGAGGGTGGTTATTTGCACTGCAAAGTGTTTTTGGTACCTGAACTAGTGTTATACACCAGGGGTCAATATTGGGTCCAGTGATCTAAATGATGGGACAGGGTTGTACCCTCAGCAAGTGTGCAGATGACACCAAATTGAGAGGAGTGGATGATATGCCATACAGTTGTACAGCTGTCCAGAAGAACCTCAACAACCTGAATAAAGTGGCTGACAGGAACCTCCTGGTGTTCAAGAAGAAGTGCAGTGCCCCACACCTGAAAAGGAACAACTCCAGGCAGAGGAACAGGCTGGAAGGGGACCAGGGAAAGCAGCTTTGCAGAAAAGGATCTGAGGATCTTTATGTACACCAAGTTGAATGTGAGCCAGTATATCCTGGGCTGCATTAGGAGACAACCAGCAGAACAAAGGAGGTCATTCTTTCCCTCTACTCAGCAACGGTGAGCCCAGTACTAAGTAACTTGTGTCAAGTTCTGGGCTCCACAGTACCAGAAACATACAGAGCTACTGGAGGAACTTAGCAAAGGGTCAATAAATAAATGAAAGGACTGGAGCACCTCTCTTATGAAGTAAGGCTGAGAGAGCTGGGACTGCTTAGCCTGAAGAAAAGAAGGCTCTCAGGGATCTCATCAATGTGTACAAATACCTGAAGAGAGAGGGCAAGTAAGAGAGAGTCAGGCTCTTTTCAGTGGTGCCCAGAGACAGGCAATGGGCTCTAGTGGCCTTGCAGGCTGGTTGGATCTGATGAGTTATGGTAGACCCTTCAAACTTCAACCATTCTGTGGTTCTGGGAAGGAATCTGAGCTATTTTATCATGTCAGATGATATGAAACTTACCGGGGAAACATGGTCTTCTGGAATGGACAACTAAATACCAAACTGGATACCACACAACACTGAAAGTTTTTCTCCAGTTTATTTTACTGGAAAGATTATAAAATATGTCACAGAAGAGTCATCAAAAAGATTTCATTCACCAATGACATAACAATAAAACCAGCCAAAATGGGTTTAAATTTTTTTTGTGTGTAATAGCTACCATTAGTTATAAAGAATATTTATTAAATATGGAAAAAATCTTTGTATTGTTATTAGTGACCCATAAATTTCAGTAGGCATGCAAGAACAACTGATAATTCAAGATCAAAAATACAAAAGACTCTATTCATTTCCATATGCTGTACTATGTTGCAGTCCATGAAACTAGCAAAATATCAACTATCGACTACAGTATGTTTAGAATAGTATAGCATAGTATAGTATAGTATAGTATAGTATAGTATAGTATAGTATAGTATAGTATAGTATAAAGTACTCCTTCCCTTAGCAGAATTACAAGGGAGATTAAGTATAGGTGTACTGGGTTTAACATTGAAACACAATTAAATATGTGGTAGCCAGAAATATCAAACTGATTTAATAACATATATTTTAAAAGTTATTTGCAAGAGTTTTATCCAAACTGGAAAGGAATATGTTATCTAACATTTTGAACCAAGCAACAAAATTTGGATATTCAATCTGCTTGTAATATAGGTTAAAAATGACAAACAGATCCCTAACTCATCTAAACAATTAAAAATAAATGGGTTAAAAAACCTACTTATTTTTAATGAAAAAAAATTTCGCATCAGTTGATTGCTGTCCTTGTTAAAGAAAACAAAGATAGAATTTGATGAGGAGAAGAAACCAAGTGTGACTGTGTGCATCACAGTGTAACTATAGATGGAGATGATAAAATATGAAAATCATTATAGCTTTGAAATGTTGCCTTTACATGCAAATGCTTAGGATACCATCACTGAAATTCTGTAATTTGTTGGAAGTGATTTATCTTTTAATTGGCATAAAGATAGTATTTTTCTTTACAAAATGAAGGTTTAAAATGATTAATGAAAAATATTGGTACAGTAGTTCCGAAAACTGTGTAGAGGCTGATCCATTGCATGTAACAGATAACAGATTTCATGAATCACAAAATACTTTGAGTTGGAAGGTACCTTTAAAAGAAATCTAGTCTGACCCCCTAATTTTTGTTTCTTTAATTACTATCTATGCAAAGGAAAATCATAACTGCTTGCACACTTTGTTTTTATGATGATAACTGATACATTCAACATCATCTAACTGCTTCCTATGACTTTAATAATTTAGTAAATTTTTTTTTTCAAAAATCTGATACTAGACTTTTGCCTAGAAAGCGGAAAGCTGTATATCTTAATTAGTAATTGATTGAAGACTAAGTCATACTAGGTGAAATAAGAAGTCAATACGGATTTTCATCTACAGTGCTAAGCATTTTAGGTAAATTTAGAAGGGTGTGGTGGTGCCTTCTCCCCCTGCTTCACTGGGACCACTCTATGATCTCAGGAATTCCTATCAGGCCTTGGCCTTTGTGTAATGAGTTGAGCAGTGTAGTGTACCTTGACTGCTCCGGGAACTCTTGCATGGCTAAGGTGGGAGCAGAACTGTCCATACCAAAAGCTTCTGCTGCCTGACCAAGTTGGGGAAGGAGCGATAATCTATCATGCCCATCCACCCTGGAACATTACGTGATATGTATCCTGAGTGGAACAGTACCACTGCTATTGTACTTTTTAAAAATTCCAGCAATTGCCAACCTGGTTTGCAGTCAAGACAGAAATTGACTGATGACTAAAGTCAATCATCTTTCAGCTCCCTAAACAGTTGTCTTGAGTGAGGCCCTTTGAGCTCTCCCAGACCACAGCAGGCTGCACCAGGATCTCCCTCTGAGTGGGACACCTCTCAGAGCTTGTGAGGTCTGAGGTTCACAACACTCAAGGACCACCACTGAAAGCCAATGATGAGAACCTGGGCAGATACCCCCACTCTTCAAGGGTCAACCTTCACTTCTAGAGAAATGCCAAGAAATTTGAAATGAATATTTCACAGAGCTCAAGGGGATTTTTTTAAAAGGTACCTTTGTATAGTTATCCATATATATGTCTTTGTGCCTATGTGTGTGTATGTATGAATTGATGATGAATTTGATGTTATCAAATATAGTATAAATATTTCCATCTTGGATCTATAATTGATTGTAGTAAATCCTGATGACTCGCTTTGTAAATGCTAAATTAAGTCAATGATTAAGTGCTGCTAAATCCTTTAGATAGAATCCATTCACAAAGTTTGAGACTAAGATATGTTTAGCCATACTTAAACTCCATCAAGAGTTTAGAAAGCAAGGGTTTCTTCTCTGAAACTTGTAACTCTATCAGGAGGGTGTCCCTTACCCTTTTGCATCTCCAGTCTTTCTGTAAATCATTCTAGCTTGATTCCAACTCAATTTTCCTTTGTATGTTTCATCTACATAGTAAGGAACAGAGAGAACTTTGCCATTAAACTTTACTAAGTCATACCTTCACAAATTTATATTAAGCCTGTTTTTCTTAATATGTTTGACAGTGATTCTTTAAGCACCCTAACCCACTCATTTGTGACAAAGGGTTAGAGCCTCAAGATGCAAGAAATGCTTGATCTGTGTTCTGGTTACAGCTGTTTACAGCCTTTATCTTCTCTTCGCAGAAGAGAAGGTGTAGATGCACAAGTAAAAGGGAAAAAACAAGGTAATAACAGCAATTTGGATGAAACAATACACCAGTGCATATCTGCTGAGATTGCATCTCACCATGACTGACTAAACTGGTCTCTGCAATGACTCTTTTTTTAGAAAACATGTAACAGAGACTTTGGAGACTCTTATTTGTACATGAAGAGACTCTATAAAATTTTTTGCATTAAGAATATCAGGGGATGCATTACAAGATTGTTTTGTCCTTATCACAAGTCAGAGAGTGAAGCACAGAAGATTTTATTTTCCTAATTACCCTAGTGCTGGCTTATTTTCTATTGTATGTGTCTAGAGAGATTAGAAAAAAAAAGATTAAAACCTGCTCTCTGAGTAGGGGGCTGTAAGTGAATTTTAATGTATATCAGAGGCTCTTTTTTATGAGAATATGCCTTGTAGCTAGCTTGAAGTTGCATATCAAGGCATCACCTTGCAGTAGGGATGACAGGTCCCTCAGCATTTAGCTATCTATGAATGAATGATGTATACCAATCAGCATCATGAGCTTCATTACTGGTAAGGACACATTGCAGATATGCAGACCTAGAATCCTAAGGTACTGCAGCAAATAAAACTTTTTCTTTCTTTTTTTTTTTCTTTTCTGATACAGCAGTTGAACTTTATCAGAAAGTGCTTGTATAGCAAATTTCATGACACAGGAGGAAAAACTTAAAGGAAATAGAGTTAACCAGCTAGAAGATTTAAACTTATCTGATCCTTGAAGGTTCCAGAGGCCAGAAAAGAAAAATCTTTGTGCTAATCTTTAATCATAGGAAAACAATTTTCTTTGCTGATAGTTCAGTTTAAAATAATATAAATAAATAAATATTAATAAAATAATTAAAAAAACCTTACTAAAATTCTGAAATTTTTTTTGTTTGTTTTTCTATTACAATGTTTACCGTGAATGTTTGGCTCCAGAGGTTTCTCAATAAGAACGAGTTTCATTAAGATCCATGAAATATTGCTAGGGATTACTGTGAAAACAGATTTCACGCCTCAGGCTCTTTCCTCCCAATCCCCTGTGTAAATCCTCAACTGTATGTAGATGCCAAGTCTGCATGGTCAGTTCTTAAGTGCCTGCAAACCATATGAACACAAGCCCAGAACTACCTCTGGCTGGAAGGACTGTGACACCCTTCATTTTCTCCTCTCCTCTTGATAAGCATACCATAACACTGACTTGTAGAAGGTTTTAGCAGAACATAGTGTCGACAATCCTCTTTGTCTGGACTCCCGTCTGGAGGACAGAATGGGGTAGAGCTTTTGCTCTCAGAAGAAATAGGCAGTCTCAGAAGCTGGGTCTAGGTAGGACACTCATCATAACTGAAAGGGTTTCTGTATATTATTTTCTTTTTTCTTTTAATAGTTTTTAAGAGTGTTTCTCTTGGGTGCTACCTGTAATCATCTAAACAAAATGTACAAAGGGATACTGGGAACAGAATGTAGGATTCACTGTAAGCACTGACCTTAAGCTGACTCTTCCTCTCCTTCCTTGCAGAACAAGAGGGTCATGTGGATAAGATCTGTTCTGGGAGTTGGAAGAAGCCAGTTCAAAACCCTCAAACTGGAGAAGTGAACATATTCAAATCTCATGCTTTTAAAGTGATTTCTCTGAGTTCATATAAATTAGCATACATTAAACCATCAGTACAGTGTTAAAAGGAAAGAAAAATGTGACCTGTTTTGCATTTCTAAAAGGGAGAATTCAAGTCCCTGAGATCAGATTCTGGGCTGAGAATCAGTCACATCCATTTCCAGTTCTGCACTATCTGCTCCTTACTATATTTTTTAAAACTGTTATTATGCACCTAAATAAAAACCCTCCATTTATTTCCAGCCCTCTAAAATTTCAGTGGCATTGTTAATATACTATATTTAAAACCTCACTTTGAAAATTAACTAAGGCTGGCAGTGAGACTAAAATTAGATTAAGAATATAAAAACACACAAAAATTATTCAGATTGAAGGCAATATAAAGAATCTGGGATCAGCTTTCAATCCAATTTTACTTTTCTTTCTGGACACATAAATGGAACCAAACATATACTTTAATATAGCAACTGTTAGTAATCTGCAATAAATTGTAAATAGTGATAGAACATTGCAGTTATATAAAGTTTATAGGGAAGCAAAAAATCAGAGAACCGTAGTAGATAATGCAGCTGTATACTTAGAAAAAACACACACTTGCTACTCTGCTGTTCCAAAGAACATGATTATTTAAAAGAAAAAACAACACCTCTCCCCCTCAAAAAGAATCCCCAAACACCCAAACCCCCCAACAAATCAATGGAACAAACTGAAAGTATATTAGCTATGAAAAGGCAAATTACTATATCTGAAATATATAGTTGAAATAATGCAAGAAAAATGTAGACACACCAGGAGAGACATGTAGGTAGTGAAATTAATTGGAAAGGTTTGTTTTTTTCTAGTTTGTGATTCATGAAAGACTAGCCCTCATGATCTTGATCAAGGAAGGCAGAAGTTTCTGTGAGAGGCATCATAAGAACTTTGACAACCTAAAGTTTCTTCATTGACAAGAAACAACATATGTGTCACTTTCCCCCCCCATCCTTTCCTGTCATGGCTCACATGTCCATTAGCACAGCAACTACTCTTTTTAAAAGATAAAAAGAAGTATAGTGTTTCTGAATGCGTTTAATTCTGTCAGTAGCTAACACAATTCTTCACTATTTTCCATGTCCTGTATTTCTTATATTGCCATGTGCTTTGCTTTCATTTTACACCTCTGACAGCCTTTGTCACCTAATCACATGTACAGTGAGATTGAGAAAAGCATGATTTTACTTCTCAGATTGATGGCATCGCAAATGTTATAGACAACTTACATCATTGCCACTTACTTTCTATAGGTTTCCTCAACTAGATGGTGAAATTATAGCTATTAACGTTCATCAGGACTGTTAACAAAATATGCATACACTAAGGTGGAGTGTTGACCGTGTAGTATGGGATTATTGGAAGGGAATGATGAACATAAGTATGATTTCACTATACATCCATAAGCACAGAGGAGTTGAAACAGGCTGAAGTTGTTAAAGGTGACTGTGCACAACATGTTCTATTCAGTGTGGAAACTAGTTTAACTTAGAGCACACCAATGACTGCTGCAATATACAATTATTTAGAATAGTGGCTATTGCTGGAACCAGAACTTGGTGAGTTTATAGTGGGATCCCTGAGTTGCAAGAGGATTGCAAAGGGGAGTAAAACTGTTAGACACCAGATCAGTTATTATTGGGTCAGAACCACCTTGTGGAGGATGCATGTGTGTGGGAGGGGAAAGGATGTGTCAAACTTCATGGAGGTGGGGTGCTGGTGTATCCCTCATAGCAGTCCCTGGAGCCCACACAGGGAAGCCCTGGAGCAGCTATCAGTCACAAACAGCTTGGGAAAACTAAGGACACCCCACAGCTCCTGGAGCCCCTGATCCAGATTGGACTGGCAGGGACAGTGAGAACACTGCCCCTCACCCTCGCCTGGAACCTCAGAGTGGCCAGTGGGTCAAAGGCCCTGCCTGGGGGTTTTGGCTGTAGAGACCAGAACAGATAAAATCAGAGGCAATGTTTGGCATGTGTAGTGGCCCTGCCACCTGGATGTGTGAGTAGCTGGTCTTCCACAAAGCCTTAGTAGTAGCTATCTCTCCCTCTTTCTCCTCTTCTTACTTCCTCTGCTTCTCTTTCTTTGGTCCTTTCTTGATGCTTTGGGTGGCTTGGAGCTGGAGGGCTTGGATTTTGACTTAAGTGTTATAGATTAATATGTGCTGGGTTGATATTGCGGTGGAACGTTTTCTCTAGCTTGTGTAGTGCCCTTTTTGAACCTTTTCCAAGTTCCTTTATTTTCTCCCCTAAATTAATAAAGATACTTCTTGGGAACAAGTCCATGGCTTATACTCTTGATTTTATCTCGAGGTATTAAAGAACCCTATATATATATTTTATATATATTTTAAAGTAAAACTCCTGACTGGGCTGTGAACCTGCAGCTCCCAGGACTGGAGTGTTACAGAGACAATCAGAAGTTGGTAAACATTTTCCTGTTAAACAAAACTATAAAATCTAGTACTAGTTTATGTAGAAAATTGGTATATGTTTAAATTAATAGCTTCTTTGAGAAGAATTAAATGCAAATTTAATTTATTTCTTAAGCATTCAGAGTGGATGAATTGAACAAAAACTTGGGCATGACATTTCACACGGAGGCATTAAAGGCCACCCCATTTGCTCGAGGAGAGTTTTGGTCCAGACTGCTTGCAGATCTATGTGTGTGAGATCCTGTTGATCTACCTGGAGATGGTATTTTCTATTGTTCTTTTTTACACAAATATCTTTAACAACAACTCTTGATTATCTTATGGTTGTAGTTCAGTATATCTTCAAAGTACAGTGAATCTACTATGACTTCTGCAGGGCTTTTGCATTTGTTCATCACAAACAGATCTGTAGGGAAGCTCAGGGAGAGTCACTTAGCAAGGCTAAGCCTTGAGCTTGGCCCTCATGAAGGGTTTTACTACTGCCTTTTCCTTCTTTTTGTGCCTAAATGACTGAGAGCTCCTTCTGCACCTGGAGGCACAAAGGAAGTGTCAGTGACAGAGGTGGGGCACAGCAGTGCTTCTATCCTGGAGATGGGCTGAGAGACAGAAAGTGTGGAGAAAAGTGTCAGAGAGGACAGAGGAAGAGAAAAGGAAGGAAGTTGGAAAGAACAACTAAAACTAGAATCTACATCTTTTTCATGTCTACTTTTGTGCCTGGGTTTCTTCTGTCTGCTGATCTGAAGACAAATGGTGTTAATCTTAGGCAGTGCCAATTTTGTTCTGTATAATGAACCATACTGAACTGAGAAAGATCAGAAGAGGTCAATGAGATCATCTCCAAGTCTCAAATTAGAGACTAATATGCCTAAACTTTACCTCGCTGTAATGGGCTGACCAGGTTCCCACTGAGCTGTTCTCTCACTCCTCCTCCTCAGCAGGGCAGAGAGAGAAAATGCAATGAAAAAGTTTTTGTATCAAAATGAGGACAAGGAGATGACTCACCAATTACCATAATGGAAAAACACTTGACTTGGGGAAGACTAATTTAGTTTATTGACAACTAAAAATTGAATAGGATAGTAAGAAACCAAAGCTAAAATCAGTTCCCACCCACCTTCCCAGGCTCAATTTCCTTCATTCCCAACTCTTGTACTTCTTACTTCTTACTTACCAGTGCATAGGGGATGGGGATTGAGGATTGTGGTCGGTTCATAACACTTTGACACTTCATCTCCTTCCTCCTCACACTCTACCCCTGCTCCAGCATGGGGTTACTCCCATGGGGTACAGTTCTTCAGCAAAAGAGTGCTGCAGCAAATGTGGTCCCACACAGGCCACAGGTTCTGCCAGGAACTTGCTCTAGTGTGGGCTCCTTTCCATGGGCTCCAGCTTCCTTCAAGGCACACCCAGCTGCATGTGGTCCTCCATAGGCTGCAGTGTGGATGTCTGCTTCATCATGGTCTTCCATGAACTTCAGGGGAATGATTTCTTTCACTATGATTCCTGGCCTGCAGGCAAAACTGCTATAGTGCCTGAAGCACATAATCCTATTCATTCTTCACACCTGTATTTCAGCAGGGTTATTTTTCTCACCTTTTTGAATTCTTCTGCCTCACAGCTTCTGTGTGGTGTTTTTTACCCTTTCTTAAGTAAACTATCATAGAGCTGTCACCAACCTCACTGGTGGGCTCAGTGGCAGGTCCATTTTGGAATGGTTGTGTCCGACACAGGGGCAGCTCCTGGTATCTTCTTCCAGGGGCCTCTCCTGAAGCTCCCATGCTACCAAAACTTTGTCATGTAAACTCAATAAAATTTATCATTAGTGCACTTCCTAAGCCTAGTTCTCTTTAATTGCCAAGGAGAAGTTAAATGATTTCTGAAATGAACTGAAACAAAAAGAATGAAAGCAAGACTTGCTGTCCAGGGACAGCAAGGTTGTTTTCAGGAGTTAATAATTTGTACCACTTCCAGATGTAATCCTGGGAGTGTCTTCTAGGATAGTTTGTTTATGTTTATGTAATTTCTCTGAAGTAGTTTTACAAGTCTTTAGTGACAAAGTTTCAACACTTCCTTTCATGACCTCTCTACAGCAAATGTCACAGTCAGGGAACTTTTCAGATAAAAAGTCTTTATGAGCCAGCAACAAATAACCCATAATAAAATGGGTGCATATCTAATTATATGCCACTTGATTCACATGACACACTTGTAATAAAGTTTTCATATATTCAGATTTTTAATTTACAAGCTTGTCACTTGTACTTTAGTCATTTTGTTCAGATAGGGTGAAAAATTGCTTAAGGTTCCTCTAATTGTCAATTTTTATTTATCAGTCCTAATTATGCATAATACTTGTATTATAAATCACACACACACATGCATACACAGCAATCTGTGGTACAGAACGTAAGAAGGAGGGTGTTGAGTGTAGAGGACTATGGTAGATTATATTTGGTAAATATTAGTATCAAATGCTGAAAAATTGTTTCTTTAGCAGAGAAGATTTCTAACTGCTGTACACTCCCAGAGTGTCACTAAGATAAAGGGTACTGGGACAGAGCTACATTATTTCTAATAATATAGAATTAGAAGAAAGCTGATAAACAGAGAACTCTTAGGTAATTTTGTATATGGGGAGGTTCACTACTCACACTTCTTACTGAGTAAATAAAAGCCCAGACTTTCAGAAAACGGCAGGTGGGAAAAGTTTTTGTGGAAGTCTGTCTGGATAAAACCCCTTTGCTGAAAAGTTCCACAAGACAGTGGTAACCAGTTAGTTTTCAGGATTCAGTTTATAGGTCATATTTGTGACAGTTCAGGTTGCTTATTTCATATGCTATTATGACCTTCCTACATATAAAACAGTGTTCCTGCTCACACTTGGTATGCTCTGTTGATGTGCTCTGTCATTCTCCTTGGCCAGGCTGACCCAGCAGCAGCCTGAGGTGGAAATGTTGCAGGAAGCATGTGAAGAGGAAGCAGAGGGAGACCAGTGAGTGGTATTCTACGAAGGTTTAGGGGAGGGATCTTGTTTACTACTGTTTCTTCATAGTAAATCTGTAAGAAGTGACTGCAGAAGGTGAGCAGAACAGAGTGACAGAGTGATTGTAACAATAATTTGAATGGAGGCACCATGGTGATGACAGTGGAGTAACAAGGTCAGTAAGGACCCAGCTGATGGCAGTGTTGGGGACACTGTTAGACTCCCGATTGGCATCTTGGGGAAGGTAATTCAAAAAACTCTTGCTAATTTAGGTTTCTCTGAACTGCCATTTATTTTGCCTGACTCCCTAAACCCCTTTATTCACTACCGGAAAAATAGTTAATCATGGGCGACCCAATGTTATAATTTCTTTACCCAGCTCTTTGGCTGAATACTTGACCTCATGCACAGTTTTTCTGCCCAGCTTTAGCTTTCATTTGCATGCCTTGGGCCATTCTTCTATTTTGCTTTCTTCTGCTGACACTGACAAAAATCATGTATATTTTTTATTTCTGACATGGATATGATTTCCCCCATGTATATCCCTCTGGCTCACTCCAAGAGAATAAAAGCAAAGGGCTGTGTGATGGCAGCACTGCTTGCTCACAAATATTGAGAAATGGGCCAGGGCCAAAAGGAAAATAGTATAGTTTATTGCTGGTCCTGGAAATATCAAGTTTGCTACTGATCTGTTTCACCTTCACTTTACAGGCCTTATTCTTCCATAGCTTTTTCACTTTAAAGCTCTCTGTTTAAATTGTCTATACTGGAATGATTGGTTCTTGGAACATAATACTGTTGTTAAGTCTTGCAAGAAAAGAATTGCAATTTTGCTTGGTTAGAGAGGGCCCTTCTGAGTACTGCAACTCAGTGCTGAAATGGCTCTTATTGAGGACTATTTCTGTAAGTCCTTCATGTGCAGAACTCTGTTTATGTGCCCCATAATTCCAGTCTGTGGAAATTGCACCTCACAATTCCTAACAGGAATGCATTTGTATTGATAAAAATTTGGAGAGACCCAATGATAAATAAATAGGTTACATTTCCAGATAACAGTACTTGACATTTAAAAATATACTAAAAGTGAAATGGATTCCCTACTGTGGTGTCACAGAACCCTTCTCTGGAATGTGCAGGGATGATAAAACACAGTTCATGATTTTCTCTCAGAAATCAAAGTCATTAAACTAATTATTAAAGAGGAAGACTGATTTTTATTTTCTAACTACAGGCATTTTTTAAAACAAAAAATGCTGGTTTTTTTTGTTTTGTTTTGTTTTTTAAAAGAGATAAATATATTAAGTTAGATTTGGTAATTATCTAGAACTTCATCCTGTATATGTGCATTTTTGTTTGTATATATCACAACTCTTCAGCAAACAACTATTTGAGCCAGAGTTCAGATTTCAAGTGTTTGAGTACCAACATACAAACACAGAACCTCAGTAGTTATCATAATTTCACATTTTTAAAACTCCTAAATCACCTAGTAGACTGAACCTTACTCAAAAACAAATAAGCAAGGTTTGTAAAAACCTCTGATATGTGATCATAGTGTAATGCTGATATGCAAAACAATAAACTCACTTTGTATTACAATATCTAACTCCTATAAGCAGTAAATTTAACATGGTTTGGTGTTTGTTGAATCTCTAATCTCTTCATAATCTTTTATTTTTGGTAATACTGTGGCTACAGAAGAGAAATTAGTTACTGGGCATAGCTGCAATACAAAGAGTGCTGCAAGGATTTAAGGTATACTTGGATATAATCTGTAAGTCTGGTATATAAAGTTCACAAAGCTTTAAAAAGTAGATAACTTTTAGGAATTTACCAGAACTGCATATACAATAAACAGATTATGATACTTATATATGTATATGCAGAAAAATATGGATGACTATGAAGAAGAAACCTCTCTCTGGTGTTGGCAGAAGGAAAATCTGCATATAGTGGTATTTTTGTCCTAAGATTATATTAATAACTGCTCTTGCAGGAACTGAAGTATGGTCAAATGCAGTTGTTTTGTTTTGTTGTGGGGTTTCTTGTTTTTGTCCACTCCCCTGAAGCTGTATTTAATGTCTCTATTTTTTTCTGCTTGTTCCTATTAGATTAATAGACCTTGTGGTCCCTGAAGATAATATTCCTGCCATGCATTGCTCTAAAAAACAGTAAGACAACTGATTTATTATTAAAAAATTACAGCCATAAATTGTGTGACATTAGCCTGAGCACAAGTGGCTTAGTAGAGGCATTCTTTCTTCATTTCATCCAGATATTTCAATAATGACAACCTGGAAAATAGTTTTTTCTTTTGTTAGCTGGCATGTCTGAATACCACCACCAGTGGGCAATAATGGGCTTTTTATTCTCATTTTTGAATCTGTGTCCATGAGAGAAAGAGAAGAAATAGGAATCTTTACCAGGTCTGAGAGCTGCTCCTGTTCTAGTAATTCCTGACTGAAATTGGTGTGTTTATTTTCTTTGTACTGCCTTCATAGAGCAAGACTCTCTCTCTGTCCAGCATCATATGCATATATAATGTTAAATATAATCAAGTCTTTATAAAATCCACTTTCCTCTCTTTTCCTTCTTCCCATCTGAACTTAATTGAGCATTTTCCTGGCTACTGCAGAAGCATTTTGAAGTTCTGAATGTGTGACCAAGCTTTTAACCAATGCAGTGAACAAAGCACTTCAAACAAGAATAAAAGCAATTATGGAGGAGGAGAGAGGAGAGGGAAAAGTTTCATGGAGAAATTATGTTGGAGATATGTGAATATTGGGCAACCTTCAGTCTGCTCTCTAACTTCACTGTATGACAGGGCCTATAGCTATAAGTATGACTCCATCTTTTAACCACACTGCTTAGCTGACCACATGCGCTGCTTCATGAACTGCCCTACTAATTTTGAGGTTTTGCTTCTTTGTACTAAAGGCTCTCATCCCATCCAAGGCATATTTTAGTGTTTATGATGAAATCATAGTCTCTTGTTCCTCTTTATTGAGCTCTGCTGAATAAAATAAAAATAAGCTTAAATAAGACCTCTTCTTGTATTAAGAGCAGTCAAACAGGCACAAAAACAACTAGCTCTGTGCAAATAAAGTAGGAAATGTTTTTAACTTGCCAAAACAGGTAGCAACAATGATTAAACTGCTATAAAAGCATGAAAATGGACCTTATAGCCACTACTGGCAGAGTTTCCAGCAAAAGTAGCATGGAAAGAGAAATGCTGTGCAACCACCGAATTTTTACATCCCCTGTAGGACAGGAGTGCTACTGAGGGTAGCGTATGCAGGTACCAAGTTAATTGTCAAGTGTTTAGTTATTTTAGTTACTCTTCCGTAGGCATGCAGTTTAAGTTTTTTATTGCATCTTGTAATATTTCCATAGGGGACTTTATGATAGTAGCATACAGTGTGGGACTGAAGTATTTGAGGAAATTAAGAATCACACAATAATAGAAGTTAATATTAAAAGATTGCTTTGTTGGTTCCCCCCCCTCCCCTGCTTAATGGGCCCTTTGCTCTTCAACATTTTCATAAATAACTTGGACAGAGGACTGGAAGGGATACTAAGCAAGTCTGCAGATGACACAAAACTGGAAGGAGCTGTTGACCCCCTGTAAGGCAGGGAGGCCCTGTAGAGACCTCAGCAAATAAGAGATGGGCAATCACCAGTCACATGAAGTTCAGCAAGGGGAAGTGCTGGATTCTGCACCTGGGATGGGGCAACACTGGATGTTTGTACAAACTGGGGAATGAGATGCTGGAAAGCAGTGCCATGGAAAGGGATCTGGGGGTCCTGGTTGTCAGAAAGTTAAATATGAGTCAGCAGTGCCCTGGCAGCCAGGAGGGCCAACAGTGTCCTGAGGGGCGTCAGGCAAGGCATCTCCAGGGGATTGAGGGAGGGGATTGTCCCATGTGCTCCGCACTGGGGCAGCCTCACCTTGAATATTGTGCGCAGTTTTGGGCATCACAATATAAGAAAAATATTAAGCTATTAGAGAGTGTCCAAAGGAGGGCCACAAGGATGATGAAAGGATTTGAGGGGAAACTGTATGAGGAGCTGCTGAGGTCACTTGGTCTATTCAGCCTGGAAAAGAGGAGACTGAGGGGAGACCTCGTTGCAGTTACAACTTCCTTGTGAGGGAAAGAAAAGGGGCAGGCACTGATCTCCCAGAGGTTTCATTTTAACTTCTGTCACCCCTGGGACTGAATGTCTAAACTTGGGAAGGGGGAAAATCAGCCAGGAAGCATTTGACCTAAAAGGAAATCAAGATAGAATCTCTACTAATGTATAACTTATATCTTAGGTAGTGCAAATAAAGCAGCAAAAGAGAGAAATAGAATAGAAAATATGCAAAAAAATCTTATCTGTGTTCCATTTTAAAAGTGCTGAACCAGGGAAGGATAAACAACAATGGGAAAAAAAAAAAGGAGGGGAAAAATGCTGTGTGTTCCTTTTTTGATGGCTTTTGCAAATGAGTCAACATCACTAATTCACTGAATTTGCTGAGGCAGCTTGCTTCAGTGGTTCTCTTAGCATATGGTCAGATGTGTAAAGCTTTGATTTATCAATGGACAATTCTTATTTTACAGCAATATGTTTATAGTTTCCTGTTTACTGGTAAACTTTACATTCAATCAATATTAAAATTGACCTGATAAAACAACAGATATAATATGGAAGGCTTGTAAGGAGGTAAGGAAGAAGAGGAACCGGATGTCAGGAAGATTTTGTAATAAATTACTTAGAGTAGTTATGTGCATATTTATATGTATGTTTATATGTCTATGAAGATCTTTCCAGGAGGAAAACATAAAACCAGTCATCTTGTGTTAGATATCTCCTCAGATCCAGTGTCCATTTGAATAGAAGGTGGGAAAACTTTGAACAAAATTATTCCAAAATATTAATTCAAAGTCTCTGAGAAGATATTATTTCTGTTTAAGAAAACAGATGTAAACATTTGTGATGTGAATAAGCTCAGACATCCATTCAAACAGGGAGATTTTGCAAAACCATTTTGAAAGCTCTATATAGATTTAATAATTGTCCGATGGAGAAAAGAAACATGATTTAGGAGATTAATTACACAGTGTGAATATCAATCACAAACTCCTACTATTCAGTGACCCCAGCTCATACACACTGTAAGATATGCTTTCACTGAGCATTTGTCAAATACAAGCAAATTGTTGTCATTGAATGAAAATAACAAGGAAAAAAGATCATAAACAGTCTGTCTTACAGAAACCAGAGTTTCCTTAGAGACAGTGTGAATCAGTGGAAGCTGCTGAGGATGGGGAGGCTTGGGGGCACAAGCTGTGCTTGGTGTGCTGGATGCTGATCAGCATCCTGCCTTTCTCTGGGTGAGAGGGGCACAGGCACTATAATGAACTTTGATCTTTCTATGAGCACAGCTGTAACATAAGTAACAAGGACAAGCTTCTGGTGATTGACTGCAAACAAGAATAGAGATAAGTTATAGTTCAGTCTAGATAGTTCTGCAATTTAACTCCTCTTTTCTACCAGTGGGGAAATGTAAGGATGTGTTAATTTGTATGTAAAGCACTAAGATCTACTTGCTTTTCAGCCTCACAAGCTTTTTTTGATGCTTATACCAAAAGAGCATTTTAAGTATATTTGATGGAAATAGGAAATAAACAGAAGCTTGCTTTTTGGCTGACAAAATAAGGAGACATTATATGGCAAGTAACAAGGTAAAGAATGAGATGCAATGTAGGCCAGCTCTTCACTCTTTGCAATGGTTTTGTCTGGAATCAGAGAGAGCACAGATAATGAAACAGAGCTGTGCATAAGTACACACTGTAAAAAGTTCTTGTCTGAAAACAGGGACCTGTGTAGCTAGAAGAGGATTCTAGCACATATTGCTCATCAGCAATGTGAGTGTAAGGACTATAAATCTCCTTACCAGCCCTCTATACCTCACTAGGAAATATGCAGAAAAAATATATACAGAAATTGAGATTAAGGAGAAAAATTCAGATATAGATCATTGCCATTCATAAGATAACCAGAAGTTTTAAATTGAGACGTTGAGGACATAATGCACTGAGAAGATGTCATCACACAATATCTGGGTATGAACTTTTACAGAGGTCTGGTCATTGTCATAAATGAAATTGCCTCCAAGAGGTATGTATGTATACATATGCATGTATATGTATGTATGCCTCTAATATGTATGTATTGCCTCTGTATGACTTTTTTTTTTCCCCCCCTCAGAGGACTAGTCTTCTGTGTTAATTTTTCCAGGAAAAGAAACCAAGTGCCAAAAGTTTTGCAAGAAAAAAATATTCAGACATGAAATGTAAAATGAGAAAAACAGTCTATTAGGCACTTGGGTATTAGAAACAATACTTGACAAAGATTCTCACAGTTAGATGATGTGCAACTTATCTTTAAAGCACAAGGCAAAAGGGCCTGGTCTGGAATTCAGCACCCAGTCTCAAACAGAAGAACACTGTACACATTCTGTCATGAATATTCTGTTTCTCAGAAGAATAATTTACCTAACTCTGTATACTAAGTAGAATAGAATGATGGAATAGAATCATAGAATCAACTAAGTTGAAAAAGACATCTGAGATCATCGAGTCCAACCTTTGACCTAATGCCACCTTGCCTACTTAGTGCCACATCCAGTCTCTTCTTAAATACTTCCAGGGACTGTGAATCAGTGATCTCCCTGGGCAGCCCATTCCAATGCCCTATCGCTCCTTCTGTGAAGAACTTCTTCCTAATGTCTAACCTAAACTTCCCTTGGCACAGCTTAAGATGGTGCCCTCTTGTCCTATTGCTGGTTGCCTGGGAGAAGAGTCCAACCTCCACCACACTACAGCCTCCTATCAGATAGTTGTAAAGAGCAACAAGGTCTCCCCTGAACCTCCTCCTCTCCAGATTAAACAACGCCAGCTCGCTCAGCCACTCCTCATAGGACTTATGCTCCAGACCATTCACCAGCCTCATTGCCCTTCTCTGGACCTGCTCCAGCACCTCAACATCCTTCCTAAATTGAGGGACCCAGAACTGGACACAGCACTTGAGGTGTGGCATCACCAGTGCCGAGTACAGAGGAAGAATCACTGCCCTGGTCCTGCTGGCCACACTATTCCTGATACAGGCCAGGATGCCATTGGCCTTCATGACCACCTGGGTATGCTGCTGACTCATGTTCAGTTTCCTGTCAATCAGCAGGAGCTGCATAGAGTTAGCCCAGGCTGCAGTGGTCCCTGTCTCTTGTGACTGACTCAGGACTACAGCGAAGCTGTCTTGTGACTGGGAATTATAGTTCAGAAACTTGCTTGAAGGCTGTCATCTGCAAATTTGCCCTAAATAAGGCTATTTCATTGTTTTCTTTAAAAGCTATTATGGTAAATGTGATATTATGTGTTTTTCAAGTCCACTGACCAGAGTCAAACCTTTGTCCTGTCACTGGGTCTATGTGAGAGAATTCAGCCACATTTTCCTGCCTCGCTGGAGTACCCTTGCTATAAGCTTTACAGCTGCAAGGAGGGATAAATGCTCTCCAGGACTGCTGTTACAGCTGAGCTCTTATGCTGCTGGGAGTATTAAGCTCATAGAGGCTTCTGTAGCATATTGGTCATATTATCTATTTTGAAGTTGGAGGACCTGGATACAAGGACAAATGGAAGTTGTATTAATTCATTTTATTTTAAACAGCAACTAGATGAAAATCAGAAATAACCCTTAAGACTCCTTTCCTATTTAGAAACAGAAATAAGCATCCTAATAGTAACTGCTCTCTCCTCTGCATTGCAGTGAAAAGATGCAGTTTGCAAGTACACCCTGCTGACCTGTGTAATCTGCCTGCCTGCAGGAAGATTGTTACCACTGCAACACTTGGAGTTCAGTCATAGTGTACGTGACAGAGTATTTCCCTGTGAACACTAGTCTATTTGCTTCCATAAAACAATCCAGCACCAAACTACAGTTAATAGCACTCCAAAGTTCAGAAGACCTACAGGTCATGTTCAGTTCTTCACTTGATGATGCCAGAGCTCAAGTGGCATCAAATGGCTAGGAAACAAGGACACTATATGAAACTAATGGATCTTGCACATTTTTTTCTTTCTTTTTTTTTTTTTAATTGTAGATAAATAATGGCATTCCAGATATTTATAGATGGTTGAGACAGAAGAATAATAACTCTAATAATCTTTATCTCTACATCTATGAAATAATCTTGAAAGGATCTGAAGCCAATAAAGATCCAAAAGTCTAATCTAAACTACTTTCTACAGCCCAGCACGAAAACGAGGAAGAGTCATACCTACTTATGTTCTTACACGGTGGCATATTTCATCCTAAATTGCTGAGTGTACTTTGCAACTTCAGGTCCATGTTTGTACCTGACACTTTCTGTGGAAATACAAGAATACCTTTGCTCAGGTCAGCTGACACACCCATTGCCATATCCTTCCAAAATGGTAGGTCTCAACCAGTTTTACTTCACATCACAAATTTACAATTAACTCTTTGTCAGTGTGTGGCTCCTGTGTTGCACTTTGTAGCTTAGGATACATGAAGAACACAGACACATGGCAGTAATACAAAGTCTCTTCATTTGTATCAGATTGGTGTGTTGCCCACTATGATATCTGCTCCATCTCTAAAATATCATTATCACTTATTTTTCTCATAAAATTATTTTCTGTTCTATTCATTTTCTGCAGATGAAGAGTACTAATTTACCTTGATACTTCATTTTTTAAACCTTCCTGTTACTATACTTCAACTCTTTTACTCAGAAATCCTGACCAGATAAAATTTCTTATCTGCTATATGTGACTTTGGTGGGGGCAGCAGACTTTCAATGAGGGTTACACAGGAGTTCATCTGGGAATGTAAAGAAGCTCCAGCCTGTGAGATGTATTTGTGATTTAGTAGATCAGTATTACTGTCTGGATGCCAAGGCTGAAGTAATCATTTGTCTTTTCAGGTAAGTTCTACACTCTCCATGCATGCTAGCCAAACTCAGACCTCCAGGTCTTGATAAGTAATGAAGAAACAATTGTTCCTATTTGTCCATGTGATTTGATGGCCCATGAACTGATTTACTGCAGCATATTAGTCCTCTGAATTTAGGAAAAACATAGTTTTTTATAAGCAAGTGGAAGTGAGTGATTACCACCAAATGCATTCTGTGGTTTATATTTGTCCATAAGGAAGAAACAAACAACTGAGTTTCGCCTGTCTAGCTGTGATGTCTGAAGACTGTTGAGTAAGGTGACATACAACACTGCAAATCATTGGAAGACAATGTTGAATTTTGAATGCAGGAATTGTATAGAAGGATAAAACAACTTGGTAGGATGAACAGAAAATCTAAGGATGATAGAAGTAAAAGTCAAACCACTAGCAGAGAAATGTTACTCAGGGCATGACCTCAGACTGACATCAGTGATATGAAAGTGGTGACATGTGGGAGAGTATTTTGATTCTTACTGGCTACAGTTTCAGAAATATTATAGAAAGTACAGTGGTATGACTGTGGTCAGATTTTGTGGTGAAAGAAACAGTATGTCTCAGAGTAACTGAATGAAGGAAGGCTTCTATACTGTGTGATCTGAGTAGCTGGATCTTCTCTGGTATCATCTCTGAGGCTCTAAGAAACCTCTTTATGACACTGTGATATTAACACCTCTTAACCTGCAAGTGTAATATTAGTCAGTAATTAAATAAACAATAAGTAAATAACTCTTCTCATGTTTATGAGATCATATTAAACCAGGATTACTGAACAAAAACGTTTAGTAATCTGCACAAAATGTGGGGATATACACAATATTCCTCATAGGAAGCAAATCACTAGGGGTAGAATTCACCCAAAGGTACCTTTTGTTTTCTTAATAGTGACTTATATGTTAGGCTTTCTTTCTGTTTATATGGTTGCCATTTTGTTGGGAACAACATCAAAAGAGGTCTATTTTAAAACTTTAATGCTGCACTTTGTTACAGCATTCTTTTCTCTGTCTAATGTGAGAAAAATAATGTGTGCTAGGAGTACGTATTGCTGCAATGCACATTGAAAAATCTGTGTAACAGTTCTGAATGCAGCAGCTCCACACCAGCATGACCACACTGAAATCAGTGCAGTGGTGAATTAGTGCAGTGGTGTGCTCAGATCTGCTCCTTCTTAGACAATAGCAACCAGTAGTGGACATGATGGCTGCAGCTGGCTTAAGCTGGATCCTGGGAAGATGGATGACACCAAAACAGCTAAAAGCTATAAATCTTGGTCAACAGATAAGAGCTAGTCGAGCATGGGCCAATCAAAACATGGTTGGTATGCAAATATGACTATAAATCAATCATCTTAACATATAAGTGTACAGCTCAGGGTTCATTGTTCTCCCCTGCCCAGCCATGGTCTGAGGCCAGGATCTTCCCTTGAGCAGGCACGCCTCCCATGGTTACTCCTCAAGGCTGAGAGGTTGCTTGCCACCACAGATTCTTGGTAAGTGATCCACAGCATGCTATACTTCAACATGTTCTTTAAGTGATACACAAGGGTTGACTGTACACATATAGTCCTTTAGACCTAAACCATTGGCAAAGTCTGGGACTAAGTCTGAATCCAGCTGCACCTAAAATCTCCTCCAAGAAGGTGTTTGGAGCACAAGGAGATCCTTTCTATACTTCATGGTTCAACAGGAGAATCTCCCTGACAGTTGTATTTGACCCTGCTGTCTGTGCAGCAAATAATCCCTGTACCTTGCCATCAGATCTTGTTAAACCACTGTGGCCTTTGCTATCCAACTTTGCTAAACCACTATTTATATCAATGAACATATTGCTGCCTATCTTTAATGGCTGAAGTGCATCACTCCATCCTGAGCAATTAGGCAGCAGTAATACAGTGCAATAACTTCACGTTGGTTTTGGCTCTGGAATACAAAAATGTCTTACAAGCTGCAAGTCAAGAGGCATACTCTGCAAACAAAAATGTTTGGAGGGACTCAGGGACTGAGATATCATGGTTGATTTATAACAGAAGACTTCCATGCACAGAGCAGCATTCAATCATTTTCTCCCTGGAATCCACAGAAAGTAAGTTAAAAGCATGATCTGTCACACAGCTGGAACCAAGCAGCAAGTCATAATATTTCTACACTTCTGAGGACCACAATCTGACTGTTAGTAGCTTGGTGGGCATTGGTACAACAGAGGCATAGAGTTAGCCTTATGTGTAAAACATATCAGTTAATTTTTATTTAACACAAAGAGGCAAAACAGCATAGCTTGACTATTTTTTTTTCTTTTCTTACCATCAGTGATGGCAGTAAGTTATGGTTTCTAAAGAAAAGCAGTGGCCAGTGACTGTGTAGTGGCAGCACTAATTTGGAAGCAAAAAAGCATGACAGAGGAATTTTATTTATATGCCTGGAATGCATTGTTACGAATAATCTGCCTAGTGTGCTTGCACCTAGGGCATCTTCCTCATTATTAGAAAAGTGCTTTCCTGCCAGCCCACTGTCACTTCATCACTGTGCTCAGCCATTCTCTAATGCTTTTTGATTTCATCTGTGTGAATTTAAGCTCTGGATGGTGTTGTCATACTTAGCTTTGCAAATCTTTCTTTGATGGCAAGAAAATTCGGCAGCATCAAACTATTTATAGTAAAAGGGGGTTTTAGCTCTTGTAATTTTTTGTGGACAGATCTTTTATTGTTAACATAAACCAATCCCTCATGCTAACACTCACAATTTATCTTGTCAAACTAAAGATATCCAGCGAGGTCTTTTTGTCAGAAGCACCAGAAGCACATACTTTCATATCGTAATGCTTTCACAGACCAAATTTTTACCCTGTGTTTGAAGAGCATTCCTGTTCTTTTTCACTCTTTGAAAAATGGAACAATTTTAAAATAGACTTTGATCATTTTTTTCCTAAGAGATATGATGGCACACTTGGACATTTCCAATTTCTTTCTTTAGCCTTATATCTTGCTGGAAACTCCTGGTTTCTATTCTTACCAAAGTGTTCCTATTACTAAAATATCACTTATACATTCCTTCGGAATGTGAATAGCTGTGTAACATTGCATCCTTCACACCTGAATCTTCCCACACCATTTTGCTAATGCAATAGTGGCCTCTCCTGTATAGAAGTCTACTTTAAGTTGTATCTATTTTCATGTTAAAAAAAAGTAAAATTAAAAACAAATCTAATGAAGCTCTTGTTACAATTTCCTATATCTATGTCATAAAATTTTCATTGTTTTTTTATTGCTTTTAGCCTACTGCATATAACAGAAGAAATATGATTTAAAAAATCTGACTTACTAAACACAGGTTTGCTAGGGAATCTAGGGAAGGTTTTGAAAGACACAGAAGTTGCTCTTGTTTATAGACCCTCGGTGAAAAAGCATCCTTTCTAACTTTAAAAATCTCTCCACTGAGTTTCATCTTTACTCCCCCTACCAACCTTTGTGGTTTCCAGTTCTTTAGAAAGTAATGTTGAGCCAGAAGGAAAAACTGATGTTTGCAGAAAGATAGTCTTGTACAGACTTTTAAAATTATCTTTCAGTTGGGCTGTTTGTTCCTATTTACATCAGCTGGATGGAGGCAGTTCTGCTCAGGTCTACTAAAGGCTCAAAGAAATAATTGGTGTTGGTAGTGGTTGTTCAAATTTGTTAAACATACGGAGGAGAAACCATTTTACCATTTTGTAGCCTCTGTGAATCCAGATGAGATGGTTAGGGAGTACCTAGATTTTCCTGTTTTTTTATTCCCTGGAGCTAAGGAACAGGGTGAAATTGAAGCCTCAGTGCCTGCTGTTCCATGAGCAAGACTGTGCCTGCAGGGAGGTGCAGTGACTCCAGGGCCCACCAGGAAGAACCACTTTCCACACATCCACAATGACTCTGCAGTGTCAAACTGGACACTGGCCTCTGTGGATCCCACCTGAGGTATCTGCCAAATATCTCTGCTCAAAGTAGCATTAATCATGACCCATACTGTGTAAAGATGTTGAGTAACAAAACACAGCTTGAAAGAGAGTGAGAAAAACAGACCTGAGTCAAGAAAGTTTTAAGGCAATTGCTGCTGGGGTTCAGCTACACAGGATGCAGTAATTGTTGGTCCAGTAATTAACTCCCAAGGGATGCTTTTTTTCTTTTTCCCAAGACCTGCTCTGTCCCCATGGCTGCCTTCTCCTCCCACTGGTATTTATATACTATTTACACAACCTGTGTTTTCTGCTTCTGAGTACATTTAAGTGAATGAGAATTCTCATGTTTGAAATTTGCCACAAGTCTTTTCCTTCTATTCCTTATCCACCCAAGTTTAGTTGGGTACTTTGGGTACCCATTTGAGGCACTTGGTTTTTATATCCCTTTTTTATTTGTGACTAACTGCTTCTTCTGAGTGCTCTTCCAGTTCAGTGGGCCTAAAATGCCCTTTCTGTAATTAGCATCTCCTGTGAAAGAGTTCTTGCATCTATAATACTGTATTTTCCCTTTCCATCCTCCTACCTCTTCTCAAGTCAGCTGTCCTAGATGCTTCGTAACATATATGTGGATTGGTTCTAAATACTTCCAAATATCTATATGCCTGAACTTATGTTACACCAGGTCTCACACACACAGGCACCGGGAATGATAAATCACTGTCCCTAAAGCTATGCATAAAAATGTCTGCTACAGACATTTTCTCTAAGGTTCCAGCCAGTCTTGGCCAAAAAAAGATCCTGAGCATGTGAATATCAAAATTTCTTTACCTACTTGGACCCAGATGGTAGAGTAATTTTGGAATTAATTTATTCCTCCCACGATATGGGTGATTTTAACAGAACTGATGATGTCACTAATGCAAATTTCATACAACCAATGTTGTAACTAAAGTACCTTAATTACAAAACTATATCTTATAATTTCGTTTTGTGGATTACTTCCATATTACCCTAAAAAACCTTTTTGGTTTTCAAGGTTAATTATGTGAGATATGCTTTCAATTTACATGCTTTTTTGATGTAGCATTCATGAATTCAAGGCATGGAAGGTGACCCTAAGGAAGGTCCTGAAGCCTTCAGCAAACTCCAAGTTAATGACTGACATCATGTCTCTCTAACTGTTTGCAGGGTATGTTTGGAACTGCAGCTGGGTTTGTAGTCTGTTCTTGTCTCAGTTCATTATTATATTTTTGGGTATGTAAACTATTACAATTTGAATTTAGAGTAGAATTTTTTTAATACATCTGACTTTTTGTTATGTATTAATGCTAAAATCTCTAACCATTTCTGTAATTTAACTTGTGAAAGTAGGTGGTAACTTTATGAATGTCCATATCTAATTACAATGAGTCAGGATTTTGAGTAACTGTTTACTAAAATATACTACATTGAATGTTCTTAAAACTGTATTTGATTGTCTGATAGTTGTAGAATATAGTTTTGATTAAAGACTTTACTTCACCAATAGTCAGAAAATCTAAATAGCTACCAACCCATATAAATAAAGACTATTTAGTTATATTAGCATAATGACTCCGGATTTCTGATCTTCTCTAGCTCCAAAGAGTGCACAAATGTCTGTTTTCTCACAGGATTCATGGAACCTCGTTGATATGCTGGGTCTAAATGTACGTTAAGGGCTTGCAAGTCAGTGTTATAAACACTGTGAGTGACATGACTGTGGACTGTGCTGCTGCATGTGAGAACAGGTTTAGAGATTACAGAGAAAAAGGAGAACAAGGTGACATTTATCTGCGCTTGAAAAAAGCTTTAGAGAAAGTCCATCACAGAAGATTGAAAAGGAATGCTAATACGTAGCCAGATACAAAGAAAAAACACAGTTGATATAGTAGGATTGGTTCATGAAAAAATCCACCACTGAATAGGAATAAAAGGGCATTAGGAAGACAAAAATGTTGTAAGAATGTTGGAGGGAGAACAAATTTGCCAAGGACAAAAAATCATTTTATTTTACACATAGTTAAAGAAGGTGCTCAAATAGACTTCTCAAATATGTGTCCTTTTCCTGTTTCTTCACTTATCCCATTTTTCCTCTACTGAATATAAAAATACATAAGAAAATAAGCAAATAAGTAGTTAAAAACTGTGTTTCAGTGGAAGTGTAATTTTGTTGCTTGATCTTTAAAAAAGTTATATATGTCACAGACGATTTTGCTTAGGAAAAAGCATCAAAAAAGTTGTGCATCTGTTATTGATAGGATGATATTAACCTACTCAGTAAATACTGTGAGAAAATAATGTGGACTCAGACTGCTTTTCTTCTTCAGAGGAAAGGTCTATATAGTGTTTTCATGGGCAGCTCACACTCGGTCTTCACATCAATGATTTTGGAATATAGAAGAGTCAAGTTGTGAAAACAAGTTTTCTCTTGGAGTGAGAAAATTTATGGTATTAAAATGTGCTGATCCAATCTTAGGTTCTACTAAAGTCAAGGGAGAATTATAGTTTTGCCTTCAATAGTACCAGGGTTCAGCCTCATGTGTTTATAGATCAGAAATTCTTTAAAAAAACAGTGAATCATATTTACACAGTTTGCTAATCCACTTCTCTGAACCAAAACACAATTCCACTTTCATTTTATGTTTGTTCCTTTCTCAAGCAAGAGCAGCATTACAGAAGTCAGCAAACAATGTCATTCTGTTCACAGTAAACATGTTCTATTTTCAGTGAGAATGACTGCAAAAACATCAGCCTTGCTCTTTATCTCTGAACATGCCAGAACAAAGTTTGAGGGTATCTGAGTAAGCAAAAGCTTATGTTCATTTTATTTTTTTCCAATTTAGTTAGTTATACTGAATACAAAATTGGATTTTTCCATTTAATATTTTTTTTTAATAATGTCAGGTTATAAAAAATTGTCATGTACTTCTTTGTACATTAAGTAGTCTGTACCACAATATTAGAGTAATTCCATTTTTTTTAGACACTTTTTTGCTACTCTCTGAATTTTTTTCCTGAGATAACATAACCTAAAGCTCTAATAAACTGCTTATCACTTAAGAAAAATATAGTTTCTTGGGGGAAAAAAAAGGAATTTTCTCCTGGAGCAGAAATAAAAATTATGAATATTTTGTGAAGCTCTTCATCTGTTTTTTTTTAAATAGCTTTGCTTTATTTAATCTCAAAAGGACCCTACGCCACTTCCAGTGTAATAGACTTTTTGGTAATTTCCTGTACAGCCATAACTATATCTGCAAAGATTCCCACCAGGGTTCTTTAGTAGTCACCTTCTTCTCTACAGTCTCTCCATTGTCTCATTTTCTTTAGTATGACATTGAGTGTAGTACATTAAGAATAGTTTTTCTTGCTTACCTAATTTTTATTCTACTGAACCTTTATCAATTTACTGGCATTAGTTAATTCAATTTCTCACATATCACAAGTCAAGCTTGTGATTAAATGATTTAAAGATATTAACCACAATAAAATTAACTACATTAATTTTATTTGATTTGGCAGAACAAGTATTTGTATTTTAATCTGTGGTTTCTTTTTCCAAAGGTCCTCTTTAGATTTAGATAATCATATCCACTAGACACTTTTTTAATTCTCTGTCTAGAATTAAGGCAAAATTTTTACTGCCATTATTCTCTAGCTTTTTAGTTCTGCATTTTGTCTAGAAGGATACAATCATACATTTAATTTCGTCTTTTTTTTTTTTTCCCAGCAAAGTCTGGACAATCTATTATCTATTTGTCTACACTCATCTACAACTTGATCTTGGTTTCTATGAGTGTTAAGCATGGATGAAACACAAGC
Source organism: Sclerurus mexicanus (assembly GCA_013396755.1). Lineage (NCBI taxonomy): Eukaryota > Metazoa > Chordata > Aves > Passeriformes > Furnariidae > Sclerurus > Sclerurus mexicanus. The sequence goes on along the minus strand of VWZF01005537.1, from coordinate 322,653 downwards.
ATTTGAGTAGGGATTTGACATCAATCCAGTATTTTTCCTCATTCCCACAATTTTCCTCATTAATATCCCACTTCTAGTAACTGGTGAAAAGATGCAGAAAATCTTCATGTAAATCAGAATTAAACCTAAGATTCTAATTATAAGGTTATTTCTCTCTAGGTTTTGCCACATTTAAAACTAACAAGAGAAACAGGCAAAAGATTGCTACTTAATAACTGACCTGAAAGACTTTTCTGAAGAAATTATGACTTTTCCACCTAATTTGTTTTCACTTTTTCCTACAATCCTATATAATCATTGTAGAAGGCTAAGTAAGGAGTTGATGCATTGCCATGCCTCAAACACTGATGACCTTTTCAGCATGCAGCTTAGAACAGGATGTGGCTGAAAGACGGAACCTTAAGAAGGTAGGGGAACACTTTCCTGAGGACAATTTTCCTTTTCATTTGAATTAGAGGACTGACGAGCTGTCGTGTGTCTGAAGTTATCAGTGGTGTATGAGCATCAGCCATAACACATTGACTCCACTCGGATTTGCACATATGATTTATTTTGCCCTTTGACAGTTATTTGCTAAAAAACCCTTTGAAAACTATCATCCCCTCAGCTTATAGCTTGCCCTTTCAGAGGCTTTTGCTCTGCTTCACCTTGATCCAAACTCTGGCTTTAGTTCTTAGTGAAACAGAAGAATTCCAACCTAGATCATGTAAAATGTTTATTTAATCCTGTATCATTTAATTGTTAAGCAAATGAATATTTTGACATTGTATAAAACAAACCCATTATTTTCTCTTAAGGAAAATGATTTTAAAAAATATTTCATGTAGTCTCAGAATAGCTTGGGTTGCAAGAGACATTAAAGATCACCTAATTCTGACCTGGTGCCATAGGCAGAGATACCTCCCACTAGACCAGGTTACTCAATGCCCCATCCAAGCTGGTGCCACTACTCCCTTTGTTATCCTCCATTCAAGCTACACTCTGAACTGACATGAGAAGAATCAGCAAGTAGTTTTTGTCATGACTAAAATAACTTTTTGGTTGAATTGGTCTTTATTTACTGAGTTCCTACAGTTTAAGTCTTTCCATAAACTTCTGCTGTGGGTTTTTTGTTTGTTTATTTTTCTCTAATGACTTTTGTAAATCAAAATCAGTCAATGCAATTTTGCTGACAAATAATTAAAAAGACCTTTGTTATATGTTCCCAATGTGGTGAATCATATGTATGAGATTCAGTCTCCAATTAAAAACTACACTTAGTACCAGCAACTAATGATACTGTCCTTAATTTTATATTGACTTTTTTTATTTATTCTTCACCTTTCAGTGGGTAGAAACAGTTCATTGCAACAGAAAATTCTGCCTTAATTCAGGACTGATGATGTGCAGGAAAGAATTTGGAATGAGGCTACAACACTGTTCCCGTGCCATTACTCCTCTTGTGTTTCATTGCACAGTAAGTTGCATTACTTGAATTTGCATAAATGCAGCTCAGGGGAATCTCACTACAGTCACTCAGCAGGGCTACTTTTTTTTTTGGTACCAGGTCAATCAGACAACTTTTCAAGTGCACACAGAACTATCTCAGTCTACTCATTTGAACAGAAGCCAGAGAACGCTCCTTTAATTTGGCAGAAAACTAATACAGATAGCTTAAATCACCTAAGAAAGTCACATTCAGAAAACATACTGCTGTGCTATGGAATTTTTTTTTCAGACATTATTAACCCAACATATTTCTAGGCATTCTTGTATTTTTACCTAGTTACTATCAACTCCCAATGACAAATTATATGACACAATCAAAAACAGTGTAGTGAAAATTTGAATAAGATTTTGAGATCTATCTGTAGCTGTGTAAGGTAAATTAAATGGGTTTAATAATTTAGAGAAGCCTGTTGTCTTGAACATATATTTATGCTCTGTGTCCCTTCATCAACACACAAATACATGAACTGCTTTTACAGACTTCACACTGTGTCCTTTCACAGTCCTCTGGCTTCCGAGATTACTGGCATTACATCCCACTGCGCAGTGCAAGAGAGATGGTAGAGCTGAAGCTGACAGTGGGATGCAGTGCATGCATTTATGTATTTGGAAGGGAGGTAGAACAAAATTTTAGGATTATATATCCTTAAAATTCTTGACCTGAGGTGAAATAAAGCACTTTCTTTATTTCTAAAGCTGGCACAGATAAGCCTTCTCCTGCTGGACTGCTGAGGCTTACTACTGCTAGACTAGAGACATTCTTTTAGTCAGATTTAGCAAGCTGTTACTAGCCTGAAAACTTCACAACTGTCATTTTGTATAAACCATTTCTTTCTACAAAAGGAAATATAAGTGCTATGCTTATGGTATGGGGGCTGGAAAATATTCAAAATCCTATCTGCTAGTATATGCCAAGGTCTATATTTCAGAACAAAAGGACTGTTTAAAGCTGGGATACAATTGATTAATTTCTTACTGAAAGAGAATGACAAGATCTTAATAGTAAAAAATAAATAGATTTTTTTATAAAAAGGGCTATATTCATTAAAGGACAAAATCTTGCTCTAGAGTCCTGGACATATTAAATTCAGTAGACCAGCAATTTCAAAGTGTTAAAACACATAAAGCAGTTTTTGTGAAATATGTTTCACTGACACCAAGTAGCTTATTTACTTCTCTGTTTGGGCTTCAATGACTTCATATGAAAGGGAGGAGAAATGGGACTTTATGTAGCATGCAATAACTTTCATACAGGAAACAGCCTGATTTTATGACACTACTTTAATACTGCAGGTAGCCTAATTCCAGTTGAAACTACTTTTCATCTATCAAAGAACTCAATTTTTATTTAGTGTCTTATTTAAAGTCTTACGTGTTTTTTATTTAGTGTCTTATGGGTTCATTTTTGTAGATTGTAAAGCAACATGGCTGTTTTGCACAGAGGCCGATTCTTAAACACCAAACAAGTTTATCAAGGGGTGAAAAATTACTAATCTGTAGTAAATGTAAACAAGCTAGTGCAGAGATTTCATTTCCTTGGCTAGATTAATTCAATTGTTTGAGACAGATTATGTATTTCTGTGCTGTATTTCACTTATCTAGAGAGATGGCTGGAGTAAAGTGCAATACTCTCATTACCCTCCCTGATCTGCTTGTTTGTCCAGGAGTAAATGTCTTAATTCTACAAGTAATGATCATGCTGCCTTGCAAAGGTGGTAAGAGCCTGGATATCACAAATGTTCTCAGCACCTGCGCTGGAATCACAGTTGCTCTTGGTTTCCTTCAAGCTGATGGAAAAAGTTTAGATCCTCCAAATGACAATTCAAGTCTTGGGTGAACTTAAATATCCTCTCACTGAGTTTACGTTTTAATATGCATTGCACAATATGAGCATGCTTAGACCCCTTAGAGAGGCAACCCCTCCGAGGCTTGTTCAGTTCACAGGAACCAGGCTTTCAAGACATGCAAATGTAGTATTGGTGACATGAGATGTAGTTGGGCATCCAGATGGATTTTCCAGAATGATGAAAAAATGCTTCACAGGAGGTGTCTGTCTGCATGTCTTTTATGACTGATTATCCTTAAAAAATTGACCTACTTACCATAAAATATTCATTTACTTACAGTTGTTTCTGGAAAAAGGTGATTTGTCTGTATAGAGCTGCAAGAACAGCTTCACGGGTACATTAGCTTAATTACCTTCTTGATTATATATTTATAGATGTAAAGGCAGAGGATTTAAGAAAGATGATAAGGAAGTCATTGATTCTATTTCAGTTGTTCATCAGATGGCTCAAAAATAATTTCTATAAAAGAAAACTAATCAGATCTCTGCACAGTCTAGTCTGTGGAAGTTTGTCAGACCCAGGTTGTGCAAGGAAACACTCTGGTGAAGGGAACTGCATCTGTCTCTGTCTGATTTCTGAGGCCTTGATGTGATGCACCTTTCTCCTCTCAGGAATGGGAATTGCCCTTAGTCTGGTCTCCTTTCAGGAGAATGCATCTGCACTTGTTGGAAATCTTGAAGGAAGGCAACAAACAAAATGAGAAAGAACATATAAATAATGTAACAACCACCACATGGAGCCAAAAAATTGTCTTCTGTAAAACAGCATTAACTTTTCCTCCAAAAGGAGGACGGAAGAGGTAAGAACATGCAATGTTTAAGCATATAAAACCAAATATACAGCAAAAATACCATATTCCACAGATATTATTGGTGGAAACACTTTTATTGATAGGAAAGGATTTTAGCATGACAATTTCTGGCAGAAAGTGAACTAATTAAATTTCAAATATTTTGTGGAAACCTATTTCAAATTATGTATTACAATAACTTTAATAACATAAAGTTATAACAACATAACTTAATAGTTTAATAACTAACATAACTTAGTTTAACATAAACTTAGTTTAAACTCAGTAACATAAATTAGTTTAATAACATAAGTTATAACAATAACTTTAATATGTTTTAAGGATGTTTATATTTATCAAATCAAAATTTTAATTGTTGCTAAAATTATATATTTTATTTTTTGAATTCGAAATTAATATTTTTCACTGTGAGGACCGTTGAGCAGTGGAGCAGGTTTCCCTGGGAGTTTGTGTAGGCTCCTTCTATAGAAGTTTTCCAGACTGGAGTGGAGACCTGAGCAGCATGTTCTGACTCCAGAGTTGGCCTTGCTTGGAGCAGGAGGTTGGACAAGAGACCTGCTGAGGTTGGTCCCGGACTAAGTTACCCTGGAAGGATACAGAATTTTGGGAAACGATGGGCGGGAACAGCAAGGATGAGAGACAAGTGTGGTTGTATGGAGCTTTGCCTTGGTACAGGTGATGAGCCAGCTGACCTTTTAAGTTAGGATTACAAGGCAGACTAACATCAATGATGTGGGTGTCTGTTATAGAAAATCTGGTCAGGAAGAAGAGGTTCTTCCTGAAGAACCTCCTTCTTGAAGAACAGTCAAAAAGCAGGACCCCAAGCAGACTTTAAGCAGACTTTGTACAGACTTTGTACAGCAAATTTTAAGCAGACTTTTACAGTTCCTGCATTTTCTTGGAAGAATTCCATGATACGTGGCCCTGGAGAGAAGAGGGGTTCAAAAGAGCTGGCTGATAATCTGCAATCACCTGGTCCAAGTTCAAGAATGGTCTGTGCTGATGAACACGAAGCCAAGTAAATTTGTGAGGAGACTTGTATACATGAACAAGGGATTCTTGACAAAATTCAGACATAAAAATTATATGCAAAAGAGGTGGAAAGATGGACAGATGACCTGGGAGGAATAGAAAACATTGTCTGAACAAGGATGGAGTGACGAAAGCCAAAATCCACCTGAATCGGCCAAGGCAGTTGAATGAAAACACATTTCTATAAGTATGTCAGCAGCCAAAGGAAAGTTAGGAATAATGTGGGCTTTCTCCTGAATGAAGCAGGGGAACTGGTGGCAAAGGCCAAGGAGAAGGCCAAGATACTGAATCCCTTCCTTGACTCAGTCTTTACTGGTAAGATTAGTTTTCAGGAATCTGAGATCACTGAGATCAGGTAGAAAGTCTGAGGCAAGGAAGACACCCTCATGCAGAAGTATCTGATTAGGGAACATTTAAACAAACTTCATAGACCTAAGTCCCAGGAACCTGACAGAATACACCCACAAGTGTTGAGGGACACATCCACCACTGAAAGGCCATTCTCAGCTATCCCTGAAAGATCACTGTGACCTGGAGAGATTGCTGAGGGATAGAAGAAATAAAATGTCCCTACCTTCAAAAAGGCAAAGAATGAGGATTCAGGGAACTACAGACCTGTCAATCTCACATTTTCCATGGGAATGTAAAGGAGCAAAGCCTCCTGGAAATAGTTTCCAGACCCATGAAGGACAAAAAGGTGATTGGGGAGTCATCAGCATGGTTTTACACAGGCCTTGGACTTGTCTAATCAGCCTGGTAGCTTTCTGTGATGAGATGACTGTCTTGGTGGATTAGGGAGGAAGAGTGAATATTGTCTATCTTGACTAGCAAGAGTTTTGACACCATCTCCAGTAACATTTTTATAGCCAAACTGATAAAGTACATGATAGAAAAGAGATGGTGAGGTGGATTAAAAACTGTCTGAATTGCTGGCATCGAAGCTTTGTAATCAGCAGCAGTTCAGATTCCTCCTCTCACAGGGATTATCTTCAAGGTTCCCTGGGGCCTCAGTGAACAAGGTTATACAAAAAAAATGAAAGCAACAGAGACATTCTGAAAAGGAGGAAGCAAGATCTTTCTTCCCATGGAATCCAAACCTAGTGCTGCGTAATAGGCACATAGCTTGAAATATCAGGATCCTGATTTCTTACTAATGCGTTTATATTGTAACAGCTACATGATAAACACACAGGTATGGGTGCCTTTCTGAAAAAGGATTGGTGAATCCAATAGTAAAATTTTCTTGAGGAAACTTAGATAATTTAAACTTAGGACATTCTATAAAAATCTCTTTCTGCTTTTAACTGACCTATATAGTTTAACAAAGAATTTGTGTAGTCGGAAACACAATCTGACTTAATTTCACAGAAAATATTGATACATGTCTATATACGTAACATTTTCTTGAGGAAAAAGCAAACAAAAATTCAACAAGTACTTCGGTTCTGAAAATGCCCAAGGAAGTAAAAATTTCTTTCTTTTTATATAATCAAATAATTATAGTTAAATTCAGGAAACTGTTCCAATTGTTACATTTTACAACTTTTAAATCTCATGAATAATATTACTGGAGATAAATAACCCAAATAAATTAACCAGAAAACCTATACTATAACAATAGCAGTCTCATATCAGGGCTCCAGAATGTAATTACACATTTCAAAATGAAAAAAAAAAAACCAAAAAAAATTGAACAAAAAAAATCACTTAATAGAAGCTCTTCTGATGTAGATAAAATCAATCTATAGTTACCACCAGCATTATCAGAGTTCCCACCTGACATGTTAACTTTTTGTATATGTGAATCAACAGTAGTTTCACCCTTAATTGAAGTTGGTATTGCAAAAGACTTGGCCCTTTTCTCATTTATTCCTTTTATCTTATTTCACATTTTTTCTGCTGAAGTATGGTGATTAATACAGCTACAGAAGTTTTGCCAGCAAGATCTCTTAGATCTTCTAATAACCCCCTGAGTCTGAATACGCTTTTCTTTTACAATCTAGCAAATCCTGAAGTTTTAACAAATGTTTTATTCAAAGCCTTTCTCCTTTCTTCAAATGTTTTATAGCAATTTCCTACCAGACCTTTAGAGGGTTGCTTTTTTTCTTAAGTGTTACAGGAAAAGTAGTTGATATATATGTATCACAAAGTCCCCTTACAATCAGTAGCAGGAAACACAAAATTCCCAAAAGAGCAGAGAAAACAGCAATCATATTTAGAAAATAGAAAAAGAAAACAAGAAAACAGAAAAAAAAAACACCCAAAAAAAAGACCAAACTGAACATTCCTGCTGGAAGATTTCATTGTTTATTTAATTTTTTTCCCATTTATATTTATCAGCAGGCAGTATCAAAGAGAAAGGATAGTATTTCATAAAAAAGTTGTTCCAGTTTAGATCTTAAACATTTATGATTCTGTTAGATTTACAAAGAGTGGTGTTTAACCATCAAACTGTTTCCAAGGGAGACAGATTTGAAAATGCCTTACTGGTCTTACAAGACATTTGTATTATATTTCTATCATTTTCTTTCATGTCTCTTCCTCAATGAACTGTTTACAAGTTGTTTAACTTCTGATTTTTTAACTTCTGATATCTACACTGTGGTTTTCTACAGTGTTATCATTGGGGGAAAAAAGGTCATACCTATCACATGCTTACCCCAGATATCTTAAGTAAATCAGAAAAAAAAAAAAGTGCCAGTTTATTTTGTCTGAATAAGGTTTCTAATTTGATTATCTCAGGTGTAAAACTAGAGGAGATAATTCCAGACTCTGAGAATTGTTACGGAAGTTCCATGCCTTCTTTCCTTTTCAAACCTGCTTTTTCTTTATTCAGACCTCCTTACCCTGAACCTTCCCCTCAACCACTCAATTTTCCTTGTTTATGAAGATTTATAACTCAAGAAAGAATCAAATTCATGGTAAAAGTTTCCAAACTGCAAGTTTTCCTTCTCTGATTCTTTTTCCATTTTCTTTCTCTATTGCTTTTCTTTTTTTTAATGGAATTTTTTTTTGAGGTCAGAAGGCTCTTTCATTAGCTTTATCTACTGTTCCTTGCATAACTTATAAATAATTTTCCAGAAATCTTCTAGTAAGCTCTTCCTCATCAATACTCCACTGTTCTTTTCCTTTAATGGCTAATTGTTTTCAGAATTAGGCATGATATTTCCCAGATGTTTGTCTCCTCATCCTGTGTCAATAAAATCACTTTCTGTCTCTGGCTTGGATTTCACCATCCTTTTAGGAATATTTGGGCCTAAAACACTGGTGCTGTGTCCCATGCAGCAATTAGATATTTGCTATCTAATTCAGCAATTGGAAGTTCTGTAACATTCTACAAAACTAGATTATTTTTTATTCAATGTCTTCTTTAAAACACTTCTAGATAGACTTGTCAGTGATTGAACAGAAGGGGCAGGATTTAATTTCAGTCAACTATTGATGTTTATATCTGACCTAAATATCCTAAATTTGCTTTATAATCAATGAAGAAAAAAGTCTTACCATGTAATTAATTTGATCTGGTCTTGATGTGTGCCTTAGTATTAACTATGTTTTAACAGTTCTTCTCTTTTTTCACTGTAAAATGAACTTGGGTGATTAGTTCAGACACAGATGCAAAAAAGAGAATAAAAAAGCATTAGGTAGACGGGAAGAGGATTAGAAAGGAGATCATTTAGACTTTTTTGAAAACTTGAACACCTATTCAAATATGAAATCTACTTATAATAAAAAAAAGGGATTACTACTAAAAGTAATCAAATTACACATCAATGTCATCACATACACTTAAGTTACAATCCATCAAATTCTGATTAGTAATTTTCCTAAATGCTAATAAATTACAACTACAGAATTCTGAATCTAACAATATGGAGCTCTGCAGTTTCTGAAGAGTGATATTTCATTTCCTATAGTGAAAGGATTATAACATTTCTCTAATTCTCAGCTAGAGATATTTTCATGCAATTAACGTGTCTTTCTCCACCCCTAGAATTACTAGGTGAATCTCTTTACAAAAAGGATGCATCTAACCATTAATAACAAATGCATACATTTTATTAACATAAAACCTAGTAATTCTATGGAAAAAAAACAGGTTGATTATTTTTCATTATGATTTTAGTCTGTTAAGAACTTAAGTTTCATACTGAAAAATACACGTGAAAGTTGTGAAAGTAAAGCTCAACAAAACACATGAATCCTGTTGCTTTAGAAATCCAGTCTATTGCTTCTTAAAGAGAGTAAATAAAATAACTGGTATGTTCCAGTTCTTTTCACATATGTGTTGACAAAGAGAAAGACAAGATGAAGGGCAAAATGTCAAATTTTGAAAACAAAATGTAAAAATATTTCCACAATTGGCATGGAAGGTATAGTTTACAGGACAAAATTATCCAGGTGGATTTGTTATGTATTAAATTTCTGAATGTAACTACAATTTTCATGGGCTCAAGGGTAATGACTTCTTGTTTAACAAACCCATTAAAAATACTCAAAAATCCAAGGCCAATGAGAAAGGAAGAAGTTGCTATGTTTGAAGACTGTGACTTAGACCAACTGACAGTGGAATAAAAGGGAACACCTGTCCAACAAAGGGTTATATATTCAAAAGAATACTTCCCTCAATTAGATTAGATAAGCTAAACTTGTATTTTCTTTGTTTTGATAAAATACTCACTTTGCATTGTTTATTTGTCTGATTGTATTGATAGTTTTCTCTAACATGGTCTACCAAGTAATTTCTGATGATTTAAGTTAAATATTTAACAGTATTTTATTGTTATAGGCACATATACATTAACAGGCCAAAACTCAGTTTTATAAAAGGCTTTTCTGTTTATCCTTTTGTTACTTGTTATAGCCTTATTGCTGCTAAAATTATACGTATTAACTATGGTCTGAGATTGATGACAGATAACTATTCACAAAAATCAGTATTAATAGCTAAAGGATATAGTATTTATTCCTCAGTAGGGCTGTGTGAAATAAAATTTTTAATACTTGATGTAAACCCACTAAATCTTCTGTAGTTTATCAATAGGCACAGAAACCTCCAGTGAACTCTCACTGGACCTCTTTTGTATATAACTGTCACTTTAAGGTCCAATATCACATCAAGTAACATGAATCTACCTTAACAGTGCGAACCATAAAATACGGATGCGTTTCTTTCCTGAGCTCAATTCTATTTTTCAATATCTTTTTGAGAAAAGAACTTCAGAAAGAGGAGACTTTAGTATCCAGATTTTGATTTCCACAATGTTATTCAAAGTAATTTAATTTGTTCTTCCCCCATATTGCACTCCAGAATTCTCCTTTCTCTATGTTGGAGCACCTTATATATATCTTGTATTCCATCAATTGTCGATTAAGAATCTTAAATGCTTTAATTTTATCATAAACCAGTGCCTTTTAAAACATGAACTTTTGTCCATGATGCCTGCCTTAAACATCTAAATCACCCTCTAGCAATGTCTGATTAATATGATCCAGCTGGTCACGTCTTCCCACTGATCACAAACTGAAACTAGACATCTACCCACGTAGGCAGATACCTACATTGTGGGTGTCTGAATTTGCCAGCTGAATTCCTCCCTTGACATCTGGCCTTGTGTCAATCTTCACTAACTTTTCAAAAAAGAATCTTTCCTTTCAATTTTGTCATTTGATCAATATTGAAACCCTCTGAAAGACTATGAAGTTGACAAAATTCCTGATATATTTCCGAAATTCTTACCACCTTAGTCTGGTTCCTCAACCTGGCAGGCTATTGAGGAGCTTGGGCTCCCAGTGCATTTCTTTGAAAGATCTCAGAAGGTGGAGATGTAAAGAGGATTGAAATTCCTGATTCTTAGCTTCATTTGCAGCACAGATCCAGCTTCTCTTTCAGTTGCTCGTTCTGACCAGTCAATAGTTTCTTGGAACTGAGAAGACAGCAGCAATTAACTTTAGCTGGAAGCTTTGAAATATCTTGACCTTTTTCTAAATTAAAGTAAAATTATATTATGAAGATGGAATTTTTAGTCCTCTTAAACATGGAATTGCTAATCACGTCAAAGCTTTATTTAAAATACAATTTGTTCAGTTAAGCTTACATGACCAAATACACTTGTATAAACTAATCTAGCCTCTTCTTTATATTCTTATCCTCCAACATTTATAGAATATTTACCAGCTAATATTTTATTATTCACTTCAAAACTATTGATAGAAATATTGACCCAGTTAGTCTGCAATATAAACAGGAATCTGAGCATCATCGTAATAGATGTTCTCAAAATGCAATTTCTAAATGAAAGCTTGTGATCTATCATGAAAACAGCTCTGTTTGTTTTAAATGCATTTGTTCTAGTCTGAATTGATTTTGTATAGCAATGTTCTTTTTTATCAGAATTTTCAGTGAGGATTGAGTATGGTGAGTTATAGAACTAATGGTACTACAGCAATTCCATTGACTGGGCTCTGGCAATGACTCTGAAACTTCACTTATAAGTACAAAATTCCTGTTTGTTCTTTACTCATAACTGTGATGCAGCTGAGTACCAAGGCTATGTCTGTGTGTGTCCACCTTTAAGTTGTGAATTCCCTGGGTGGCCAGGAAATCCTCTGCTAGTTATTTTAAGAGATGAGACAATGCATTAACTTGAAAACATATGACTGCAGTGACTGAACCCCTAGCCATTTTCACAAGAGTATGAGACTTATCAATGGAGAAGCATTCCCTGTGGGACTTTTACACTGTCCTGTAGATTCTTCTCAGGCAGCTCCTCCTGAGAAACCAAATCATTCTTAGAAATGTTGATTGACATCCTGGTGAAGAATCTGACCACTACGGGTCTCAGGTCCTTTCTGATGGAAAATGGGCAGATTGTGCACAGAAAAGACATTTGCAAATGATCTGTAGAAACTGTTCCTGAAGATGTCAAGAGGATATCACTTTGCGTTTTGCTAAAATAATTAAGAGTCTTCTTGAATGTAGATTAAGATATTGAACTATGCGTGTCCATGCATGTTCTTCAGTAGTAGGACTACAGTCCAGCTAAATTTTAAGGCATGAGCAGAAGAGGAGGTCTAGGTAAATCCCACCTGTTCCAGTTGAAGGTACTGTTATAAGGACCCTCACAGGAACTGTTGTCAGCATTGTCATGTTTTAGAAATGATATTTGAAAATTTAGTTCTTGCACCAAGACTGAAAACCATATGCTCACTCTCCCCACTTCCCCTCCCTCTTCTTGCTCCAGCAGGGTGGAGTTGAGAATTGGAGGCACAAAAAGTGAAAATCAGAGATTGAGGTAAGAACAATTTACTGGAAACACCAATGAGAGAAGAAAACTAACAGTACAGAAACAGTATTAATAACAAAGGTGTATAAGACGGGGTGAGTCACATACGAAAAAGTTCACCACAGACCCTGAGACAATGAACAATGACAAATAATGCTGCCATAATTTTCCACCAAAAAGACACAACCTCCTCCTTGGAAGCCAGAGTGTCTCTTCCCTGGCAATGATGTGAGGTGGTATAGAATAATCTTTAGATCCTGGCCAAAACTAGGACAGCATCCAGACAGCAACAGACAGATAATCTTGTTCAAGAGATTCGATTACCAATAGGGTCCTTACCCTATTCCAAGGTATGAAAATTTATTTCATTCAACAAATTCTCTTCCTGTAAGGGGAAGAAAAAAAAAAAAGGAAAAAAAAAAGCTTCTCCAGATTTAGTTTTAATTAAAAATTATATATATACACACACATACATGTTCATCAATATATGGATGCTTAATCATTAACATTCTCTTAACACTCTTTAATGACTTTCTCCTTCTAGCCTTTAGCCTTTCCTGGCATTTTTCCAGGATTTTTGCTAAAAATGCAAGACTCGTACTTGTTGAAACCAGCTTATTTTCCTTTTTCAGAAATACTAACAGGACATGCTAATTTAAAATCAGAAATTCTCAAAAATTCCTTGATTTGTAGAGCATTAAATCCTAATCATTCAAAGATCTCCACAGATTTTGCCTGTCTTCAGACAACTGCCTTGAGAATGTATGCTGCCATCACACTGTTTCTGTATCAGCTTCTGTAGAGTACAGAATCAAGTAAGGGCTTTGGTTGGAAGATTTGTAAGCATTGTCAGGCAAGAAAAAGTGTGTTTGTTCTTTTCTTGTACCAAACAAGCAAAGAAAAAAAATAGCGGTGTCCCACTTGATACCCGGCTTTTTTTTTTTTTTTAATGTATAAAAATGTTACAATATTAATAAAAATAATTTTAAAGATTGAAAAGGAAATCCACATTTTGATACCAAATACCAGTCAAAGTCCATTTCCTAAAACAAGACTTTGCCTTGCTGAGGAAAACTTAATAAATACTTCATAAATAATTTTTCCGAATATGAAAAAGTAATAAAAGGATTTTGTATTGCAGGTAAACTCAAAATGAAAAGCGTTAAAAGATTTTTTTAATTAAAGAAAAGGCTGTGAGAACCCATCAAAATAAATTCTTTTGTGACATTCCATTATTATTAAAAAGCATTTAGCCTTCTAAATTTGAATCTCATAATTCTTGAATGAGATAAGATGCTGTTTCCCTTGAGCCTGCAGGAACAGAAATCTGAATGAGTATCATCAAAATTAATAAGCTTAAAGCAAAGAAGTAATCAATGTAATCTTGATACCAATTGGAAATCTCATTGGAAACAAAAAAAGCTTTGCACATACATGGTTTTGGTATCTAGTTTCTAAAAGACTTCCTTATTACAAATAAGAAATCTTCTCAGTAAACCAGAAATACTTTCTGAATTACCTTTTTCACCATTGTTTCAAAAACCAGTGATTGTAAATTCCAGTGTTAGCAGGTTTGGTCTAAAGCAAACCTACTTTCAATAATGTAAGAGAATAGCTTTGCAGCTTACTGTAAAGATTAATAGTCTTAGGCCATGCTGAGAACAGACAAAATTAAACAGCAACAAAAAAATTTTCAGGGCTTATAAGCTTTTCCCTAAAATCATTCCAATCAATTACTACAATTTAGTGTTTATCAGTTTTCAACACCAAAGAAAATTGTCTCATCAATCTACAGACTTAATGGTTTATAATGAAAATATGATTGGTGTGACACTAAATCTATTGCCCAGAGACTGATTTCTCCTTTTCTTTCTTACACTGTACTGTAGATGACACTAATTAATCCCAAATGACTATACCCATGATCAGTAATGACCAATTAACAATGACTAACTTTCTCACTGGCTGGTCCCATTATGCAGAGAACACATCTTGGGGCATTCACTGATCTTCCTTTCAATGGAAACTGCATAACATGATAATTCCTTGTGTTGACTGTCTTCTGGAACATTCAATTCTTAAATAAAATGTGTAACTGCTAAGTGTGAGAACATGATATATGATGTATGGAGTAAAATCTGCCTTAAATGTCAAGTGTTCATACTTCTGACTTATTTTGTGTATGCTTAGCATATTATCATAGTTTTTTAATTACTGTCTGAGTTTCAAATTTAGGTCTCATTCAAATAGTACTTTTACATGAAGAAAAACACAGTCCATGTCTTTGAGTTGGTATCTCTGAAAAGGCATTGACCTTACCCCAGTATAGAGATGAAGATTGATGCAGTGAGGAAGTTTGCTAAGGGAGTTTAGACAGATCTAGTTGTCATGACACTTTGATGTAGAAATAATCTGGGGGAAAGAAGAAGGGAAAAAAAGGAAAAATCAGTTGTACATGAACGACTTACTGGAAGTACTTCCCACAAGCATATCTCTCTGTAAACAATCAGCTGACATTAACATGCCCTAGGAGAGAGAGATCATAGTGATCAGAACATTAAACAGAAATCTTACTGAAAACAAAATGGTGTATTAAATATCTGCAAATAAATTAAAGCCTTAATAGCTGTGACCCGCTATCAGCTCTATGCAGTTAGACCTCTGGTTTCTGGATAAATTTAACAGAAACATTGTAACCTGATGATTCCACAATATAAGACCACAAAGTCTTTGAAACCTGAGAAAGTCTGTGGCTGAAAACTATGCAAGATATATACTTAGTAACATAAAGACAATGCTGGCACTGTTTGTAGCTGTTGGGCTTTATTTTCATTCTTAAAATCAGAAAGTCATTTTCCCAGACACTGAGGAATTGTATCCAGTGAATTCACAGTCCAAGTCTCTTTAAAAATTGACTTTGCCATATATTGTCTTCTGCACATTTTCTGTCTCGACCAGTTGGGTCTCGTAACCAAGAGAGAAGCAGGACAATTTTAATAATTAAATGAATTAGATCTCATTCACCTCATGAAAAGAAAAATGAATTTTTATGAAGAGGGAACTACAGCTTCTTTATTTATTCATGGTGATGTGTGATATGCCTCTCAGAATGTGGTCAAACTTCATGGATCCTTCTGTCTTTCTGCCAGAGAGAATTTGCTTTTGGGGGCATCTGTGACAGAACCTGGCTCAAAAAAAATTAATATTAAAAAAACCCAAACCAGCTTCAATAAAATAAATTACCTTCAGGCTAAATACATAGGCAGCATTTCATTTAACAGCATTTTATTTCTGATCCTGAACCGCTTCCACACAGTACTTTGTAGTAGTGTCACATAGCTGAATTTCAAGAAGGACACCTACAACACAATGAAACACCTGGTAAACCCTGAAAAACACTGAGAAACATTTTCAAGAACAGATTACATGTGATGCTTTGTATTTTGCTGAAGCAACTCAGGCCTCAAAATGATAACAGGGGTGAATGGGGGCAATAGGTGGGTCTCTTAGTTGTTATGATTTTCAAATCATGTTGGCAATGAAGTTAAATATGCTTTGAAAATGTTTTCTTTATTCTGTAACTGCTGGTCAGGTTTAAAAAAAAATGAGTTTTCACACTGAAGGAACAGTGCACTTCTATTTTCTGTCCTTGCTTTTTGTAGAGAAGCACAGACAAGAGGTGCTTATGCTTGGGATAAAATAGCATTTTTTTTTTTTTAATATCATAACAAAAGGTACACAGGAAACAATTTATGGGTAATTCTAAGCAATTAAGCAATTAATAATTGATTTTTTTAAGCTAACATTGGAGATTAAAACATGACCCTGGACTGAATGGAAATATGAAGCAAAAATGGACATGTAAATAAACACTGAAGCTCTTCATCTCCACAATATAATCAGTGGACATATTGAACATTTGGGGTTAGTGATAATAAGTAATTTCCTACTTTAATCATACTTTTCCCAAGTCGAAGGGCTGACTACAAGAAATACAGCAAAGACAACTGCATCATTGCAGCTGCAATAATCTGTACTTAAGGGCAAGAAAGTGAAAAAAAATCTAACAAAGATTTATAACAATTGTTTCAATTTTCTGAATTTCAAAAATGAAAATATTCAACACAGTCATCTTTGTGTGATCACCCTGCAAAAATATCTTATAGACCCTATAGCCCACTCAGTAATTCTAGTAAAGCCAGGAGACTCAAACTCACAAGAAAACTCAAGACCTTTCACAGTGGTGGAAAAGATGTTGAGAGCTGAATATACACAGTTCTGAAAGTGGCAACATTAAGTAGTGAGAATTTTATGCTACAGAATGCCCTAGAATTATTCTGTATACTAGACAAATAAGACAAAACCAGCACGAAATATAGAAAATATAAAAACCAAGAGTTTCTTTAAGCACATGTTATTGTCCTGAACTGTAAAAGTAAACATTTGGGGAAAAAGAGTGGATTGTTTTGTTTCATACATATTCATAGTAGCTGAAGGGTTATAAAGTTCATTTTGGAAACAGAAGATCTGGCACTCCCTTGGAGCTGGTGATAAACCACAGTTTATGTTTTGAGTGTTACTAGAAAACACCAGTCTAAGAAATAATCTGGATATTCTTTGCCACTGGGCAGATGCTGAATCACTGCATGGAGAAGAGTGGAAGATGACTGGGTTCAGGGAGAGAGAGAACACTTAGAAGGAGGCTGTACTTGTAGCCCACTAATGAGTGACATCTTTAAAAAATAGTAATTTTCTCCTTTGAAGCAAGAATCAGAATGAGCAGCCTAACAAGAGTCCTAATTACAGAGTAAAACAAAAGCAGGCCAGGAAGGGAGCACAAGAGCTCCGTCCCTTACTGCCTAGGCTGCCAAAGTCCTGATCATCTCTTTCCCCACTTGAATGCTTTCCATTTGGCTGTGCCTGCACATTTTCAGTTCAAACTCATGATGAGGAGTGGAACCATGCTAAATTTAGCTCATGTGCTAGATTTGCCTCCCTCTGCGGTCATCCATTTCTGTCCCAGAAGCCTTTGCATTTGCTGCCATCCCATCTCCAAATACACTGGTTCCTGTCTTAAAATCATTTCTTGTGTATGCTTTACCTTAATTCTGGTAGTATAATTGAAGCTCAAAACCAGGAAACAATTATTTTGTATCCATGCCACATGTGCATCAGTCCTGAGAGGGGTAGTAGGTGATGTGGATATGGCGAATCTGCTTTAGTTAAGCAGTGTGGACATGTACTTAAATATGACTCATCACTTCATATTATTTAAGAGTACAGATGCAACTAAAGGTCCCTTTGCTACTTCTTCGACAAGTTTTTTCATTGTTTGTTCATTTGCTTCCTTCTTTGCTCTAATAAATGCAGCAATGCTACAGTTTAGTGTAAATTTGCTGTTTTCCATAAACATCTTATTAAGAACAGCACATTATGCCAGTGGCAGAGCAGCAGAGTGACAAACAAAAGTGTCTAACTAAAAGCAGAGGGACAGGAAGAATATGAGCATTGTGGGGCAGCAGTTAATAGCAGCTGCCATGAAGGTGTAATATTGGATGGTTTGTGAAATCCCTAAAATGGGAAAAAAATACAGTGGTAATTGTAGCTACCAATAGAAAAAAAAATTATTCTGGTTCAGATCAGGTCCTGTTTGGACTTGATAGAAATTTAAGACTTTCCCAGTACGTAGAAAGGAATGAAGCACAATGCTGGAAGAAAGACAAGGCAATGTTACAATAGGGGAGATTAAATAAGAAATACAGATTGCAACAACAGAAGCATGTGAAAGAAAAAACTATTTAAAAGGAGATATCAATGTTGAAAAGAAACAGTATGAGTGACTGATTAAGCTGGGGGAAAAAACACTGACCTAAGCATTGTCCAGTTGCTTAGCAAAACTGCTGCATTTGAATAGGAAATCATACCAAAAATTGTAGAAAAATATTACAGCTGTCAAAAATTTTTTTATGATTAGTTTATACAGACTGTGAAAACATTTAAGGAATAGCCAAAGTAGCTTCTTGAATTCAAGAGGAACACTTAAAAGGTTAACTAATACAATAGAAGACTATATGAAAATATAACAATAGTCCTACTGGAGGATGAAGGAGAGGTCAATCTTTTCACAGTTATATTTGTTAGCTAATTACAGTAATATTTGACCTTGATTAAAACAAACAACACAAAAACCAAAACAAAAATTCACACAAAACCCCAAACAAAACCCAAACAAACCAACAAACATAAAAAAACCAAAAAATAAAAACCAACCAAACAAAACAGTAATGAACTCTATGATTTTATCCCATTTGGCTGTTAATACAAAGTGTTATGGTTTAACTCCAGCCATCAAGCAAGCCCCTTGAAGCCACCTGCTCACTTCCCCTAATCAGAATGGGGGAGACAATCAGAAAAGGAAAAAAGTGAAAACTCATGGGTTGAGATAAAGAGAGTTCAATAGGTAAAGGCCACACTTGCTAGCAAAACGAAACAAGGAATCCATTCACCACTTCCCATGGGCAGTTAGGTGTTCAGGAAAACCTCCAGGAAAACCAGGATCTGTCACACACAACTGTGACTTGGGAAGACAAACGCCATCACTCCAAACATGTCCCCCTTCCTTTTTCTTCCCCATGTTTTATATACTGATCATGAGGCTATACAGTGTGAGAAATACCTCTGGACAGTTGGGTGGGGTCAGCTGTCCCACCTGTGTCTGTCCCAAGTCCTTGTGCACTCCCACCCCCTTGGGAGTGGGGTGAGGTGAGTGTTTGTTTGACACTGTGTAAGAGCTGCCCAACAGTAACAAAAACATCTCTGTGTTATCAACACTATTTCCAGCACAAGTCCAAAGCATAGCCCATACTAGCTACTGTGAAGAAAATTAACTATCCTAGCCAAAACCAGTACAACAAAGATTCTGTGAACGTTCATGCTCATCATACTCAGAACAAATGAAGATTCAGTATATGGACACTCTTCACAATTAAATCTGCACCTTGAGCCACCAAGAGAAAGGGAAAAGAATAATTTTGCCATTACTGTGTAAAGGAATAGACAATGAGTCTGGTACATGAGAAGGCACCTGGTGTGAATAAGTGCTATTTATGTATCTCCTGAGAGGATACAGTCTTTTACTAGTGAGAAATGCTCCAAGCATGACTGTGAATAAGGAAGAAATAATTTTAGAGGAAGTATTAATAAGAAGATTAAATATACCTAGGCTTCCTGGAAGTTCAATTATGGTGAGCAGCTACAAAATTAGCATACTCCACCAAGAAAGGGCTTTTTCTAAAAAGTAGGACTTGAGACATAATGTAACCTTGGGGATGAGTTCTCAATTGAAAGACTGTTAGGAAAACCAGCTGATTTCAGGAAGAGAGAGTCTATTCATTTTAAATTTGAGGTTAGAAGATCAAGATGAATTTTACCTTCTATAATTTTTTCTTCTATTTTTTTCTTCTGTAAGTTTTTACAACTCTTTTCTCATTTTAGGTATAGTAAAAAAAAAAATTGTCTTTTTACATAAAGGACTTTTACAGGGACACCTGAATAAGAATTTTTTTTTGATTTTAATGCCATTTGAACTTGTGTACATAGAACCTGTAAATATAGAAGTGTGGCGTAAAGAAATAAATTTGCATCCACCACAAGTGTTTTGTAGAACTTGTAAAGCAATTTATTTTTCAATTGATTTCATTCCTAGTACAGTATGAGGAACAGTTTTTCATAATTTTTACAAAGGTCTTGCCTTTAATAAACATTGATTCTCTTTTTCTGCCAAATGGCAGTAATTTTAAACAGAAAAGGGAAAGAGTTACTTAACTTCTAGGAAAATTTGGCTCAGTAAGATCTTTTCTTTCATTCCAATAATAATGTATGTTCAGTTTGTTTCTTAATTTGACTCTCAAGAATCGATTTTAGCTGAAGTGATATCTCTTAACTTGTCACATTGGCTGATTTATAAGAACATAAAAAGGAAAAGAAGAGACTGAAAATAGGATTTGTTGTTTCATAAAAAAAAAGGAAAGAAATAGATTCTGAATAGAGAAAAAAATATTAGAAAGACTGAAAGTTGTCTTTTTTCAATCTCAGACTAAGAAAAGCTTAACATTCTCAACATTTTTCAGAAGAAAAAAACCTCATTCTGTTCAACTGAAGCTGGAAAGCTAAAAATGCATGAAAGGTATTACTATTATTTTAATAGCATTAAAAAGTCCAGATAATTTTCCATATATTATGATTTTTAATTTAAAAAGAAAGCTAATGCATCTTCACTGTGGGATCAAACCTATCTCTACATTAAAGAGCATATTGCAGAATTATGTTCAAAAGATGCCTCGCTACTAAATTAAAGGTATGCTTCTGGTTGAACGCACTCAAAGACAACATGTTGCCATAGTAGAGAAGAATAAGGACAATTTCAAATACGTTTCACTGTGTTTCATTATGATTGCATTTCCAATGAAATGTAGCCAGACCTTCTCTTATTAAAAAATAAAATTGACAAAATCAGTTATAAGAATTTATTTCCTCCAGAAAATATTAAAATACATTGACGAAAAAAGATTTTTTTTCTTTTCCCCTGGAACTTATCAAAACATTCTAATACCAATACATCAGGATCGTGGAACCAAACTTCCAGCTGAGTACTGATCAAATCAGAAATGTTTTTTTTGACTGAAAAATTAATTTTTGTACATTTTTCTCAGTCCATTTTTGCAGCCTTTAAACACTAGTTCATCTTTCCATCTGAAGTATTTTTTTTTCCTGTATGTGTTCCTTTCTGGTTCTTTTACACTATTTATCTGTAAAAGACTTTCTTCCCTTGAAGCTCTTGATATTTCTGTGTCTAAGTTCTAATTGTTGAAGTCTTACTGTTCTCATTGTTCTCAAACCCGCATTGCATTATGATTGGCACAGATTGGACTCTCTGTTTTCTCAATATTGTGCAATTAAAGGGAGAAATTTCATACTCTTTCTGATAAAATATACTATATACTTATTTAAGAGCTCATGAGAAATTGGTGAATTTGTAAGTCTACGACCTTTTCCAATCCACCCAAATCCATTAATGCCTCATGACACAGAAAAATAAATAGTAACTAAGAAATACTACTGTAAGAGAAATCTAATAACAGGAGATTTCACACTATTAAAATAACAGCAGCTAACCTAGGCAATACCTAGGTTGTTTTAGAACAAACATCCTCAAAGATTAACCCTAAAAATTACTTTTTACCCCTTTTTATTCTACTCTGATTTGAGCTTCAGCACGTTTCTCAGTTATAACAAGCACCAAGTTCTTTATTTTTATTTTTTTTCAAAATGTAGACTACTGCTCTTCAAACTACTCCTGTATTGCATTTCTAGTGTTTCTGTCATCATAACTTGGTGCTTTCAGGTGCTCCTGCAATTTTATGATCCTCCTTAAAATAATACTCAGTAAGGCAGAGACACGGAGGATCACAAATTGAAAAGGTTTAAATTCTGTCATATACACCACATTTCGCAAGGCATGTGTAATATTTGAGTGGGTTTCCTGGCACTCTTATGAAGTAAGGTTAGTCTTATTGTACATGAAGAAAGGAATCTTGAGGGTCCATACAAAGAGAATCAACAGCTGCCTGGTGGTTACAGATTATGAACCAGCTGCTCATTGACCTCTTATGCTGTGTTAGGGGAAACATGGAAGTCCCAACTGAAGTCAGGAAGGAATTCCCTGATCCCACAGTTGTGGGACAGCTTGCTAAGGAGCCGGCTAGAGCTTGTATTCCTGGGACCACAGAGGCATACTGAGCACAGTCATAACTTCAAGGGTGATGCTTCCATACAAAGAGAGCCCTGGGAAGAGCAGCAGAGCTGTGCATCTCTTCTGTAAGATGCAGGTGATCATATGGCAGTTCTGCCTTCTTTGGATGGCTTTGTTCTGGAAACCAGGCTCAGTCTTGCCTACCCAGGCCATGGTGCCTCTGACCAAAAGGTACATCTGAAACTTGTCCATACAAGTGTCATGGGAAGCAGGGTTGAAAAGAAGATGTCAAAAAGTGCTGGGTTTTATAAAACCCTATTGTTTTTTAATTGAGGTAACCATTGTAAGAATGTCATCCCTGATTCAGAATGATAACCTTTCTCTGTAAATCACAATACTGGCCCTCCAGCCATTTTTCTGGTCTGGGATTTTAATGCAGGCTCTCAAACAGACTAAAGTGTGTATCACTTGCAGGACTTTCCAGATAATATAACAAAGAATTGAGCAGAATAAATGAATCTGCCAACAGCTGGCCACTTGCACCCACTGAGGTAAAAGACTGCTTCAAACTTAAATTTCAGGTGCACAAAGTCTCCTTTTTACCTTCTGAACTGCCCATCACTATGTATGTCACAGGGTGCCTCATTAGGTTGCAGAGCTGCTCCGAGAAGTCCATGTGAAAAATGCTGCTCAGGTTACCATAACAAATCTGTAGAGTTATTTTCCTCCAGGACTAGAACCTATCCCAAGGGCTCCATTATCCAGTTCCCCTAGGCTGAGTGGAAATAATTAATTTCACCTGAGTGGCTTCTGTTTAGAAAAATGCTCAGCTGAAGATATTTTGGTTTCAAGGCTGAATTTCCGGGGTTTGATTATTGTGCAAAAGTGAATCTACTGTGTTCTAAATGGAAGACATAGTTATAAAATTCTTCTGTCCATTAATTCCAAGTTGCTGTGTTGGCATCAATTGCTAATTGATCTACTGAAGAGATTTCAATTTTCTGTAGTTTGCTTTTTCTTCTCAGATGCCCCTGAGATGCCTATGTGGCTTAGTAGGCAAAACCATGATCTTAATCTATTCTATTCTTAATCCTCTGCTAAATATTAGAGTGTGATAAAAGAAGAGACACAGAAAAAAAAATCTGGAATTAGTGTTCCAAAAGTTTGTTGTAGAGCAAAGATTAAAGCCTCAGTTAAGGGACAATAATCATAAACTTTTTAAATCACATATTTTTGCTTATGTCTCTAGCAAATAATATTGATAAAAGCAAATAATAATTTTGAATGCTTTTCAATAATCTTAATGCAGAATTGCCTGAAAAGCAATGATATTGTTGTCCTCATAGTATCCTGATATAGATATCCGGAACATGTGAAAACTGATACGCTGGTTTGGATGTATATATTTTCAACCATATATTTAGTTTCATCTTTAACAAATCTAAAGGTACACTGGTCATTCTCAGCTCTTTTTCACTGCAAGCCTGTCTTCATAGAACAGGTGCTTCATCCCTCTGATGATTTTTGTGGACCTACTCCAATAGGTCCATGCTTTTCCTGTGCTGAGAATCCCAGAGCTTAATGCCATACTCCATGTGGGGTTTCACCAGAGTAGTGTAGAAGGGGAACACGCCCTGATGTATTTTGAGATAACTACCTTGAGATGTCATCTCAATCTAAGAATCTCAAATTTAAATTTTTAGAGAGCATCCCAGAGTTCTCACCAGGAGAGGTCCACAGAGGACCACTGAAGGCCATATTGTCACTGAACAAGTAAACCGCAAGTTCATATTGAGATGTCTACCTTTTTTTTTTTTTTTCTTTTTTTTGTGACTGGGCAATGAACTATACTGCAAAAGAGCCTTTTTTATGTTTGTGTCTTATACAAGCTTCCTTTGCCTGATGAACTGCAAGAAGAAAAAGCAATCACAGAATCACAGAATATGCTGAGTTGGAAGGGAATCACTTCACGGCTGAAGAAAAGGAGAAGGCATATGTGTAATCTGAGCAGATTCATTAGGCAACTGTATGAATACTGTTCTGTTAGTGGTGAAAACCTGATCATACTGGTGTTAGCATAAGCAGGGATCAACAGCCTGCAAAAGCAGCTGGTGAAACAGGAATGAAAAGGTAAAACAAGCTTTGTTTTCTAAGATATTCATAATTAAATAATAGAAGTTTCAAAAGGATATGACAAATGAAACAGAAGTAGAACTTATGGTGAGTCCTTGCAGCTATGGATGCACTGACAGACCTGAAACCACGAGACTTAGTGCTTTCTGCAGCACACATGATCTGTATATATGCAGTAGCCATTTTGAGGTGTTTAGGAAAATGATATGTCAGTGACTGTAGTGGTGAGAAGGTATAGTATTTCTAGAAGTGGTATTTCAGCAGTAAATATTAGAAATTGCTTGGACATATGTTGATGTATTGACCTTAGTCCCTACAGGTACATGCAGTGATCAATTGCCTACTCCAGGTGTCACACAGATCATTATGCTAGAGAGCTGGCACTGTGACATCCAATAATAAACCTGCTGTGTTGATGTCACAAACCTGATTCCAGTCCCTTATTACTGCAGAAGTCTTACTATCTGGCATAGAAATCTCGAGCTTGGTACCACCATCCTGTGATAATCAGAAAAATTTTAAATTGCACATTCCGTAAGTTAAGAAAACAATAAAGTGTTACCTATCCTTCTGTCTTCTCATCATGGTATAAAGATCTTGCCTGAGAGATTGCAGAGGGCAGTTTCAAGGACTGTTTTATTTTATTGGGTGAAAATTACTGTCTGTATAATGGCTCAGGCAGAAAGTAATAAAGCTATCTCTGGTTACTTGTCTGGCCTTCATCTTTTCTAAAAGTATATGCTGAAAATCAAATTAGCTGAGAAACTTTATAGAAGTTCACTGCTGCCATTGCTGCATCTGTATGGACAATGCCAGTGTTACTAGACATTTCTGAAAAGCTTTCTAGCCCTGAATGGCTAATAGTATATTCTCAGCACTACTTAAATCAATAAGATTTGCTAAACCCCCAAAGAAAGATACTTGAGAAGCTAGTGCGTTTTATTCCTTGTCACTTGGTGTACCTGACTGAGATAGATATTCCTATTTGAATTAGCTGAAGCATCTCAAACAATGATCAGATTTGTTTAGGCATCTGGTGTATGGTGTAATCCCTTTTATGGGTCCATGAAGTCAACTATCCATAGCACTGCCAACAGAGAGATAAGGGCCTGATCCCCTTGCCTACCTACTTGCCTAAATTCTGTAATTTAGTGTAGCTGTAGGACATTTTTGTCACACCTTTGTATCAAGTCACATTAAAATGAACAAGGGAGGGAGGAAGAACCATTCAGGCAATGCCAGCTCACACAGATAGCTCTGTATAGCTCAGGATGGGACCATGCAAAGATGCTGGCAGCAGCTTAGCTGCATCAACCTGTCAGCTGTGCTCATCATATTGGGCTCAACACTACACCAGGGGCCTGTGCTGTTTCTGACTCTCTGCCAGGTTTAGTCAGCAGTAGCTCAGATTTCTGCTGTGATACTAAAATGCACTAAGAATGTCTAAATTCATTGTTCTCTCTGTCTTGAAAAGACTTCCTAAGGGTAAAATTTGGGAAAAACAGTCAGTGCCTAGCAGTTTTTCTTGTTCATTGGACATGTTTCACTACCTGGAGGACTCCAGGATTTTCAAAAAGCAGAAGATAAGTCAGCAATCCCCAACAAATGCCGTAAGTGTGTGAGCTGAGTTCTTTTAAAGGAACTAATGTGTTTAGATCTGATGGAGCTTCAGGAACGAACAACTCAAAACTCTCAGAACACAAGTTACTTCACATCTAGTAGTTCTTTAGAGGACCCTGTGATCCACAACAGTGGAAAAGGTGATAGCCTATGAACTGAGCCATAATGACTTACCGATGAGAGGAACTTCACTTTTTACCTTCTATCTGGCACCAATGTGATGTACACACTCCAAGGGAAAACCAAAAAAAAACCAAAAAACTCCAAAAAACACAAAAACAAACCAACCAAAAAAAACCCCACAAAAATCAAAGGTATGCCAAGTGCTGCAGTTTCTCAGCATGATCACATAGATTTCTGGAATGTCAGATGGGAAAAAACCCCAGAAATCACACTGAAAATTATGGTAGTTCCAGGAGCATCTCCAGTCTGGGATGAGGACTCATAAATATTATCAGGCACATACACTGAAATTCAGAGAATGGCTAACTAGATAAATCATTAGTACCCAGCATTAGGCAAAACCAGGACACATTGATTGATACAGTTAGAGGAGAACAGCAGGAAAGCAGATGAGGAAGGTGTGCTTCCTTTTCCTGGCAGGGAGGTCTCTCTCCTTTATGCTAGCAGGAGGCACTGCAAGGTAACAATGAAAGCAGCAATTTGAAGTGCACATGGTAATGATTACATTGCTGCATTTTTTTGGTAACGGATCCCTTCAGTTTTCTTAGATATGGATACTCTGATATGTGTTGGATAAGGTGTATAATAAGTCATTCAACAGAAATTGGTCGAACAAATCTATGGTCATAATGTCATGATAATATTTAAATTATATTTTGCTTTAACCACCTTTTAGGAATATATATAGGGATATATAATATGCATAATATGTATAATATATATATTATTCTATTTATATTCTGAGAACAAATATCATGACTAATATTACATGTAATTTTACAGAGTTGCTAGAAACCTTATACTCAAAAGGTTGTGTTTATTAACCATGTCTGCCTTTAGCTTTTTCAGGACGCAGTAAGATATCTATCATCTACCTCACAGAAACACTCCCATGAAGAGTCATTTTATACTAAATTTCAAAGACCAGCCTACAGTCACTTTCTGAAATCTATATTTTGCTATTACCCGGTTTTCAGTTCCTGATAGCACTAACCAGTCTGTTAATTTTTTTAAAAATAAAGTTTTTATTAAAATAGTTTTGACAAGCTCTGCAAGGCTGCAAATGCTGTGGACTGTGAGTGTTTGAAGAGATTTATATTTGTTACTAAGAGTTTTCTCCGGAGGGATGAAGAATAAGTGTTCAAATTACTTCTAATTGTACAGAAATACACATTTTTACTCTAACCAAAAGGAAAATCAGAGGCATGAATCTCTTCCACTTATTGTTAATATGACTACATTCATCTGATGAATGAAGACCTATGTTCAGGCTAGGCTATTAGACTTTCCATTAATTCAGACTACAACACTTCCCTTTGTTATAATATCAGTATATGTTTGAAGCTGTAGCTGTAAAAGAAGTCACTTATATTTTATTCAAAAAGTGTATTTCCTAGAGTAAACTAAAACATGAAAGTGTGAGTTTGTCATAATTTTGTTTACCAGGCATATCTCCACCTTATCTTCATTCACTTTTTGACATCTTAGTCCAACTCTCTATGGAGGAAATAACACTGAAAGGAACATCATAATCTCTTGCCATCAAACTAAAGTCACTCAAAATAGATGACCCAGACAACTTAGGCAAGAAATGTGAAATATCTTGCTATGAAAAATTTGATACAAAGCATTTCTATGCCCTCTCTTATGGATTTTATTTCAATTAATGTAATGGGGTTTTGCAAATGTGAAAGTTTCAAAGTCAATTCTATTACAAATAGTATGTTAAGGGCATGGACATGTCTGTATACCCTTTCTTTTGAAAGACCTTTTCAGCTTCTGCCACTTTTTTTACCCTGCATTACTGTGCAGAGTAGTAATGCATGGTGTTTGGATATATCATATATTTTTATATAGTTTCATGTATCATTTAAAAAGATCTATTACGTGGCTGAATAGATACCGAGAACTGTTTTGTATCTATGACAATGAAAAACTTTTTCATTGTTTTTGCATCTATTTTTTATCCCTTATTTCTAAAATTTTGTTTGATGAATAACTGCAGGGATAGCTTTCTGACATTATCTTCCATATTCACCAGTGATAATTTCTGCTACACTATCAGCTGTGAAATGTAGTCAGGACCATATGTTTTTGGTGGAACTTGGTAAAAAAGAAAAGACAATCTTATTCTGAATAATGGGACAACTTTAACTGTTAAATAATGATGACTTCTCCTAAGGAATATTATGTTTGTGATTCTTAAAAGAAGATTTACTGAATGGATAAAAATATTTTAGCACACAACCACTATAGATTGTTTATCACTGATGATGAACCAGGTAAGTGTGTTCATGATGAAGATGAAAGTACAGCTAAAAATTGGTTATTCATTTATTTGTTTTCGTCCTCTCCTTTCCAGCCAGATACATTGAGTACAAAGATGAGAACTGACTGGCTTTCATCTGTGCTAAGAGAATCTGAAAAGCCAAGGGATATAGGCTGTACATGTAGATAATGAAGGGTCAGGCACTACAGTGACTAGATGAATATCCAAAAATAAAATAGAGATAACTATCTGAGAAACACACAGGTACAGAGAAGAGGAATGCAAGGAAATAATGAGGCCATGTTAAGTTGACAGAAAAGGCAGAAGTGACAGAACAGTTTCCACATCTTGCCACACTTCTGAAAAGGAGCTGTAGGCTACATCTTCTAATCCCTTATAGGCTACATATACTAATCCCATAGTCACAATATGAAATGATTGACTAAACTTTTGTTAATTAATTTTTGTGGAGTTTTTTACAATAGGAAAAACTATAAATGCAATGTTAAATGCTACTTATAAGATTGATAAATCTGCCCATGGGAGCGTTACTTCTAGCAAATACAAATATGTTTGAAGTGTTTCACAAGATATATGTGACACCTTAAATAATCTGAGAAGAGGCTTAATCATATAGTGCTCTGAACTCAGTGCTGCCATGGGTAACTTTCTGACATAATTGTACTATGCTTTATTTGGAAGGAGGCAAAACCACTTAATCTTCTCTTCTCCTTCTGTCTCTTATCCATCCTGCATCCATTCAACCCAAGTCCCTATCTAAATCATGGTGCTTGTTAGAACACCTTGTAAACCACATCCCTAAAACTGTCATTATTTTTAAAGCTTTCAGGGATCTAGTAATGGGGTGTACTCACAACCATGTGAATGTGGGGATGTGAAAGACTATGGTAATGCAGAATGGTAAAAGTGGCAGCAACTAAGGGTGTCTTCAGAAGAAAAAGTATACAACTGTGCCCTGAATATTGCCTCAGCTTCTCAGGAGTGCTCGTCTCCTGCAGTGCCCTCCACATTGCCAGCACAAGGCCTTTATTTGAAAGTGAATGAAGGGATGCTCACTGAACTGCATCTGTCAGAGTAACCTTCAGCTTTCTCATCATTACTTTTAGCAGTATTCAGAGTACTACCAAAGGAAATAACCCTTTTAACTGGTGTCCAACAATGACCACCTGTGCCAATGCTAGGGGTTCCAGCTAAGTCAGCTTTCTTCCACAGCTTTAAAGTATAATCTTCTTGGGTGGCAGTGGAGTGGGTAGGACACTTGTCCTTGTATGGCTACAACAATTACTTCAGCACAGGACCAGGTGTCTTGGGACCTTGCAGACCAATCAGGTAGATATTTAGCAAATTCAGGACCCCATGGGATACAGTGCTAGAAAGTGGGCAACTGAATTCCAGTATTAGGCATGAAGATTTTTTTTGTTGTTTAATTCCAAGTTTGTGGTATATGTTTTTCCTTGTAGACACCCCATTTACTTTCTCATATGTAAAATAAAAGGAATGATACAAACCTTTTTAAAGTACTTCAGATATGGACTGAAAAAAAAAGGCAATTAAAAATTCATGTTGCAATCCAATTTGAGAATACTTTTGCACTAAAATTCTTTTGATTAAATGTATATTAATCATTGTAGCGAAAACATAAAAATTTTGTGCACTCCAGCAGAAATATTTTACAAACAGGGACTTCTGGTATGTTGTGTATTGATTTATAGCAGCTGAAATGAAGCAAAATCAAGTACTTGGGAAGAACCATGTGCTAAAAAACATGATAAAAAGAAAAAAAAATCCAAACCAAACCACGATGTGCAGGAAAATATAATAAGAAAAAACAAAGTACGAAAAATATTCAATTTTCATCAATGCAAAGTAATTTTTGAAATGGTTTTGACGAGGAATACTTATCCAGACTTCACCTGTTGTTATGATCATGTTCTTTAAAATTATTAGAGATACCTCTGCTTGAATTAAGGTGCAAATGAGACCATATGCTGGAGTCAACAGTATACATTTTTATTCAACAGTAAAAGTGAGATAGAGAGAGACAGAAAGAAATAGGAAAAAGAGAGAAATGGGGAGAGAAAAAGAGTGACAGAGAGACAGATTAAGTAGAAAAAATATCGGCATCCTCTTGATTGTCTTCTTGTGGTCTTCTTGATGGTGAGAGTCCCAGTCTTTTCAAAGTGATGGTTGCAGTCTGGATCTATCGAGGGAAGCCCAGATTGGTGAGGGGAGAAGCCCATGTGATGGAGGAGGAAGTCTGTGGTGGTAAGGGAACTCCTGCGTGTGTGAAGTCCAAGGTGGTGAAGGAAGAAGACAGTGTGTGAGGGAAGAAGACCACGTTTGGTTTTTATTATGCTCTAGGTGGGGTGGAAATGCCCCAAATACTTCCCCTGGGGCATGATGTACAATGGATGGATGCTGTAATACTGGATTTCTGGGCATTTCATGTATCTCTGACACCTTCTAAGCCATTACTGCTGCATGCAGTGTCCATTACGGCCCATCAGCAGAAATCTTCAGGCTATGTGTGAATTGTCCCAGTGCTTCCACAGAGGGGAGTTTTCACAGCTGACTTATTTGTGTAAGGAAAAAGAAACACTACCCCACTTTACAGTATTTACATCTTTCCTTATCTTGTTCAACACCAGCTTGTGAGGAGGCAGGTGTGCACAGCCTCAGCATCTGGGCAGTTACTTGGAACATCCTCAGCTTGTACCTTGATTGTCTGAGCCAGGAGCATTCCAGTCTCTCACACTTGTGGATACATCCTTCTCCTGGGATAACTCGATAACCTTTATCTCAAATAGTACCACATTTATCTTAAGTTGCTGTCACAGTTCAAATTAGTAGGCATATTCGGGGAGGAGTGGGGTTTGATGAGCAGTCACTTCTTTGCACATAGCAGACTAAAGTCATTCGGTGATTTTAACAATGTTTANAAAGTCATTCAGTGATTTTAACAATGTTTAAGCCATAAATCAGTTCAGTGTCTCACATTCATGTTACCTGAAAAAGGACTACGTAATATACTGTAGTAGTTTGCATTGGCTCCCTGACAAATCCAGCCATTGGCCACACAGATTCCCCCTTCCCAAAAGAGAAGGAAAAAAAAGGTACCAAAAGAAGATTTGTAGTAAAAATATATATTCACATATATTACAGTTATATACAATTAAACACTATATATATACAGAACAAGAATCCCAA
Organism: Sclerurus mexicanus; assembly: GCA_013396755.1. Classification (NCBI taxonomy): domain Eukaryota; kingdom Metazoa; phylum Chordata; class Aves; order Passeriformes; family Furnariidae; genus Sclerurus; species Sclerurus mexicanus. Next base: position 291,005 of record VWZF01005537.1, on the reverse strand, counting down.
ACAACGCCAAAAGGCAAAAGGGGGTAAGGGAAGGGAAAAAAGAACAACAACAGGTAAAAACAAAACAAAACAGATACATACANGTACTACCAAAGGAAATAACCCTTTTAACTGGTGTCCAACAATGACCACCTGTGCCAATGCTAGGGGTTCCAGCTAAGTCAGCTTTCTTCCACAGCTTTAAAGTATAATCTTCTTGGGTGGCAGTGGAGTGGGTAGGACACTTGTCCTTGTATGGCTACAACAATTACTTCAGCACAGACCAGGTGTCTTGGGACCTTGCAGACCAATCAGGTAGATATTTAGCAAATTCAGGACCCCATGGGATACAGTGCTAGAAAGTGGGCAACTGAATTCCAGTATTAGGCATGAAGATTTTTTTTGTTGTTTAATTCCAAGTTTGTGGTATATGTTTTTCCTTGTAGACACCCCATTTACTTTCTCATATGTAAAATAAAAGGAATGATACAAACCTTTTTAAAGTACTTCAGATATGGACTGAAAAAAAAAGGCAATTAAAAATTCATGTTGCAATCCAATTTGAGAATACTTTTGCACTAAAATTCTTTTGATTAAATGTATATTAATCATTGTAGCGAAAACATAAAAATTTTGTGCACTCCAGCAGAAATATTTTACAAACAGGGACTTCTGGTATGTTGTGTATTGATTTATAGCAGCTGAAATGAAGCAAAATCAAGTACTTGGGAAGAACCATGTGCTAAAAAACATGATAAAAAGAAAAAAAAATCCAAACCAAACCACGATGTGCAGGAAAATATAATAAGAAAAAACAAAGTACGAAAAATATTCAATTTTCATCAATGCAAAGTAATTTTTGAAATGGTTTTGACAAGGAATACTTATCCAGACTTCACCTGTTGTTATGATCATGTTCTTTAAAATTATTAGAGATACCTCTGCTTGAATTAAGGTGCAAATGAGACCATATACTGGAGTCAACAGTATACATTTTTATTCAACAGTAAAAGTGAGATAGAGAGAGACAGAAAGAAATAGGAAAAAGAGAGAAATGGGGAGAGAAAAAGAGTGACAGAGAGACAGATTAAGTAGAAAAAATATCGGCATCCTCTTGATTGTCTTCTTGTGGTCTTCTTGATGGTGAGAGTCCCAGTCTTTTCAAAGTGATGGTTGCAGTCTGGATCTATCGAGGGAAGCCCAGATTGGTGAGGGGAGAAGCCCATGTGATGGAGGAGGAAGTCTGTGGTGGTAAGGGAACTCCTGCGTGTGTGAAGTCCAAGGTGGTGAAGGAAGAAGACAGTGTGTGAGGGAAGAAGACCACGTGTGGTTTTTATTATGCTCTAGGTGGGGTGGAAATGCCCCAAATACTTCCCCTGGGGCATGATGTACAATGGATGGATGCTGTAATACTGGATTTCTGGGCATTTCATGTATCTCTGACACCTTCTAAGCCATTACTGCTGCATGCAGTGTCCATTACGGCCCATCAGCAGAAATCTTCAGGCTATGTGTGAATTGTCCCAGTGCTTCCACAGAGGGGAGTTTTCACAGCTGACTTATTTGTGTAAGGAAAAAGAAACACTACCCCACTTTACAGTATTTACATCTTTCCTTATCTTGTTCAACACCAGCTTGTGAGGAGGCAGGTGTGCACAGCCTCAGCATCTGGGCAGTTACTTGGAACATCCTCAGCTTGTACCTTGATTGTCTGAGCCAGGAGCATTCCAGTCTCTCACACTTGTGGATACATCCTTCTCCTGGGATAACTCGATAACCTTTATCTCAAATAGTACCACATTTATCTTAAGTTGCTGTCACAGTTCAAATTAGTAGGCATATTCGGGGAGGAGTGGGGTTTGATGAGCAGTCACTTCTTTGCACATAGCAGACAAAAGTCATTCAGTGATTTTAACAATGTTTAAGCCATAAATCAGTTCAGTGTCTCACATTCATGTTACCTGAAAAAGGACTACGTAATATACTGTAGTAGTTTGCATTGGCTCCCTGACAAATCCAGCCATTGGCCACACAGATTCCCCCTTCCCAAAAGAGAAGGAAAAAAAAGGTACCAAAAGAAGATTTGTAGTAAAAATATATATTCACATATATTACAGTTATATACAATTAAACACTATATATATACAGAACAAGAATCCCAAACAACGCCAAAAGGCAAAAGGGGGTAAGGGAAGGGAAAAAAGAACAACAACAGGTAAAAACAAAACAAAACAGATACATACACTCAAAAACTCAGGAAATAGCTCAATAAAGTAACTAACACAATAAACTCTCACCAAACTTCCCTCAAGGAAACAGCAGAAATCTCCACCTCTGCATGGCATTTGGACAACAGCTCTCAGATAGGCCTCAGCTCACATAGATAAGAGAGAAGCCAGCACACTGAGACCTGCTGTCCTTCAAGTACCAGAAAGGAAGAGAGTGAAGAACCTCCACTTATCATCTTATATACACCTGATTATGTAAAGGAATGGTTTGGAATACTTCCTTAGTTATAACCTTGTTACCAGGGAAGGCCTAAGCCAAAACCATCACATATACAAATATTGTTTTTGTCATCAGTTTGCACTAATATCGCATGGTTTCAAACAAGTTTACCCTTTAGCAATAGCCTTTGCTCTCAGCTCCTCACACTCTACTTAGCATAACGGAAGATGTATTTCTGCAGAAAAAAAATATCATGCATGAAATAAAATAAAGGAAACAACATGAAGCTATGCAGAAATTAAGTGAATATGAATTCTCCCATCTTGGACAAAAATCTCTCATTTATTAAGATCTTGCAACATATTCACTGCAAAAGGAAACTCTTCAGTTCCACAGTTGCTTCCCTCTTTCCCTACACTTTCAAAAATGAATAGCAAAAGACATCAGAACCAGATGCATCAGGATTTGTTTCCCAGAGGTGATGTCATCACCATCATCCAGCTAGAGTCAGCCAATCTGGCTGATTCTGAAGGTATGTACAGTCTGCAGCTATGGCAAGCCATGACCATTTGGTGTTTGCCACTATAAAGTATGTATGAAAATTCTGACATGCACTTTAATTAAATGGACGAGACCTCATATACTCTTGCCATCTGTTTTTTGTGGCTGAAATACAATACCGACTGGATTTCCCAGTTTCTCAGAAGGTCAGTATTTACCATATAGCATTTTTGGTTCTTCAGATGTGCAGTTCTTGATCTCACTACTTCCCACTGAAATTAATGCCTTTAATAACATTTATAGCGCTGTGCCATTCTGACACCATTTTTACTCCTTAAGGATGAAACTTTCTGCATGTTAACTCCAAAGTACAATTTATATCAGAAGTGGAAGACTAGCAACTTATTTCAGGCAGGAAAGGACTTCAGGATATCTGTAGACCAATCCCTTACCCATAGCAGGGCCAGTTGTGGGGTCAGACCAGGTTGCTCCTAGATTGTTCCAGGGCTTGAATCCTTCCAAGGACAGAAATGTCACAGCCTACTAGGGCAGCCTCAATGACCTCTTCTTATGGTCCTCTTATAGTGGGGGTCTGTTAGATACCCCCAAATCTGTCCTGTCTCTAGGCTGAACCAGCTCAGCTCCCTCAGCCTCTCCTCATGGAGCAAGTGCTCTAGACCCTCCACTAGGGAGGGTCCCTCCAAGCTCCCTTCACTTTGTCCAGGTCTTTGCTGTGTTGGGGCCCAAAGCTGTGCACAGTATCTGGTTGTAGTCTGAGGAGTATCAGGTGCATAGAGACAATCCGTGCCCTCTGTTTATGGTCCATGCCTCTGTTCACACAACCTAGGATGTTGCTGGCTGCTTTTGCTACCAGGACATGCCATAGGCTTGTGTTCAGCTCACTGCCCATTACCACATTGAGGCCCTTCTGTCCTCAGCCTGTCTTGTTGCAGGGACCTTGCCCTCCCTGGGGCAATGCTTGGCATTTGTATTTGCTGACTTCCATAGGATTCCTGTCAGCCCCTTCCTACAGGTCCCACTGGCCTTGCCCCAAGGTGTCCTGAGTTGCATGGTGGCAGATTGTTATTGTGAAGAAGCCTATAGAAACATAATTGTATATATAAGTGTTCCCAGACTGACCTTACAAATTAATTTCAAAGTTAAAACCTTATGAATAAACATTAGGAGTAGCTACAATGCAGTCAAGCTCTTTGCCATAATAGTCTTATTGTAAAGGGCACTAAGGAATACAGAGAATAGCTGTGTGTAGGCTCAGAAATCTTGAAATAATTGCAAGGTTAGAAACTAGCATACTCCCTCATCACTTCCACAGATCTGATGAAACAGTCTCTTAAAGAGAAAAAAAAAAAAAGAAAGGATGAAAAAAACCCCAAAAAACCCCTGGAAGTTTAATTTTGTACTCTATTTACTTTAAAGAAAATTACTTTGGTTTCCCACAGGAAGACAATAATTAAGGAAACAAAAGAAAAAGTTTACCTGAAGATAGGCAGCATCTTTTAACATGTGTAAAGAACATCAGACACTTTAATCATTTTTGTTCCTCTTGACATGTGCGTTGAAGGAGAAAGACTTCTAAGTCATGGCACTTGGCAAAGGAGATGTGATCTTTCACTCTCACCCCCAAAAACACCCCAAAAAATATTTGATATATTCAAACATAATGTTGATAATTATAGATTTATGAGCAGTAGAAGAAAAAAACATATCCAGGAAGGCTACTCTGGTTTGAGGCTTTTGTCAGAATTGAAGGTGTTAATCAGCAGAGTTATTAATGAAACAAAATACCTACACATCTAGAAAAATAAGTTGAGAACAGAACGGCAAAATTCTGGAGTTCTACATGTAAATATAGCAATGAAGGAGAAAAAAGGGTAAAATAAAAAATTTGTTACATTCATAACCTTTTATTAGAAGTGCTTCATTTCAGTTTTGACCTTTTAAATTTTATCACATATTTTGTTTCTTGAGTAACTCAAAGTGATGCATTAAGTAATTTACTGTGTGTTTTTGCAACTAATTCATTCTCTATGATTTAGTTGCTGTGGAAGATACACAAGAATTTTTACAGAGGGTTAGATAAAGTTGCCTGACTTATGTTAAAAATATACTTAAATAAAAAGTCAATGGAATATTTGAAGCTCAGCCCTTATGTGCACAATCATCCTAATTTCCAGAATAATCAGATGTATGATCAGATGAGCATCCATATGGTACAGAACATTTACAGAGAAATAACCTGTGGGGAAGGATTATAGCAGTTTTATAAGGGGTTATGTCTTTAGTAATTTTGAATAGTTTTACATGGCTTGACTTATAACTATGAATTATAGTAGCTCTGTGGGCTAAGAAAAGCACTAGGCGTATCATGCAATTGATTTTTATGTTCAAACATTTATAATGTCAGATTTGATGGAAAGAGTGCAGAGTAGCCTGAAAAGGAGGTATTTCTATGGGTGTTCTTAAACCTAGAGAAAAAACATAATTAAAATGTACACACAAATAATAGGGTATCTCGAGAAACAAACAGCTTGCATCAATGACACCGGTTCAACTCATGAACAGAAAACAAAAATATGCTACAAATTGGTATATTTGTATTCTGTTTTGCTATTTTTCCATTTGCAAACAGTGGAAGAAAACAGAATAAATGAGAGGCTGCTATTAGAGTAATGATATATTTTATGTTACTTTACATTATCAGGAGATAACGCAATAGCGTTTTTGTGAATCACTACAAGTCATAATTCCTGACAACTATAAGCATGTCCACAAAAAAGGTCACAGTTATGGGCTGTCACAGCCCACTGAATAAAATGAAATGCAATACTGTGCTGCCATAACTACTTGAGTCAAAAAGGGGAGTAACAATTTATTGAGTAGATTATGAATTTGAAAAGAGTCTTCTACAAGAACTGTTTCAATACAAGATATATTCTTACATAAGGCAGACATTGTAAAACCATTTGAAGTATGGGATTATACTTGAAGAAAAGTATTATATGGCTACAGGGAGATGGGATCTCAAGACTATAGTGCCAGAAGAAGCAAACATCATGATGCAAATAAAATTTTTTCAAACTTTATGGACACTATACAAACCACATTTGACCATACGAAACTGCTGAAATTGCTAAATGCTAAGTAAGATCTATGCACTAGGTCTTGGGCTGTGTGGGCACAGCCTAGATGATAGGCAGGGAGAGAAGGGCATTATCAGACCAGCTGTCAGTATGTAAATAGTGTTCATGGCTGTGCACTGTTGCTTACTGATGGGTAAAATTATATTATACTGGTCTTCACAAAATGTTTTCCTCCTAAATTACTGCTCACTACATGTTGATGCTTAAAGAATAACAATACTGTGGGTTGAGTTATACACAACAGATACTGGCTAACACATTTAATTCCTGTTTTTAAATGTCTTTAAATTTCCTCATAGGACTAAGTAAATACAATAATTGCCTCTAACTTGAGGTTAAATATACATCCTGGTAAAACAGAGACACACCTCTGAGACTGGTTCACCATGTTAATTACATGGGCAAAGGCAGCTTCCTGCCTTGTTTTGGTAGAAGTGATGTGTGAGGGTATTAATCATGTATTCATCTGTAATCATGTATTCACAGAGCCAGGGTGGTTGAAGAGCTTATTTCCTTGAGCTTTTCCTTTCTACTTCTTCTCAATGCTGTTATTGCAGAAACTGTACTAGTTCATAACTTAGCATATTAACTTAGACCAGCCATCTATTTTCATTTGCATTATTATCTTCAGGCTTTAACTGCACTAGCTGAGGGCAAGACATGCTGCCTGATGAATGGGTAGAACTAATACCTAGAGCCAAAAAGCTTTGCGGACACTACAGCTAATCCAGCAGAGCCCATGAGGCACAGGCTTGAGGAGGATGGAGACATGGAAAAAGAGGACACTAGTGAGCCAGATGGGAACCTGCATATTCAATCATAAAAGCCTTGGTGGCAGAGCAGTGAGATCTTTGAAGTTAAATGTGTGTTTAATGGAGTTTGGCAGCACAAGCAAGAGAATTTTTCCCCTTTGTCTAGAGAACAGAGAGTTTGGCCATTCTTCAGCATTTTCTCTTTTGGAGAAAACTGTTTTACAGGATTCCAAACTTTGATTCAAGTACTTAGGTCAAATAAGAATAACAGCTTAGACTGCAACCTGTGTTAAGTTCATGTCTTGTATAGAAGTCAGTTCAATCCAGATTTCTTTGAAGACATTGATGCTTATTGTTTGTGGTCTAATGTGGTAAATTTAATATTAAAAATTTGATTAATCTTCTTAAATCATCTTGTTGGGAAGACCTATAAGTATGGAAAGCATCCTCAACAAGTGGACATTGTCAAGAAAGGGAACAACTTTATATCACACTAGACAAGACAGTAAAGCTAGAAAGGAGAGAAAGAGCTACCATCCATACAAGCACAGAAGATGGAACCATATACTTCTTAGGCAAATATATCAGTTCAAATAATTTAAATACAAATGTTGCACAGGGACAAACCCCACTGAGCTCAGATTTAATACCTCAGTTAAGAAGACTTTAGTATCTGAAGTACCTAGGTTACTGATTGATGTAAACATCCACGTCTTCAGACTTGCGAACAGTTGCACAAGTCTCATAAACACATTGGGCCCAAGTATAGAATGATCATCATGTCTTATTTGTAATACAGAGTGAACTAGATCACATAGGGCCATGAGGATGGTGAATGGTCTGAAGAGGAAGCCTTATGAGGAGTAGCTAAGATCACTTGGTCATTTCAGCCTGGAAAAGAAGAGGACACTGGGTGGAGACCAGCCTACAACATCCTCATGAGGGGAAGCAGAGGGGCAGGTACTGATCTCTTTATTCTCATGGCCAGTGACAGGACTCCAGAAAGTGGCATGAAGCTGAGTCAGGGGGGATTTAGGTTGGATATCAGCAAAAGATCTGAGCACTGGAACAGGCTCCCCAGGGAAATGGTCACCTCACCGAGACCATCTGAGTTCAAGAAGTGTTTGGGCAATGCTCTCAGGTGCATGGTGTTATTCTTGGGGTGTTCTGCACAGGGCCAGGCATTGGACTTGATGATCCTGAAGGGTCTCTTCCTACTCAGAATATTTTATGTTTCTATGATAACTCTTCTGAGGTTATGAACATTGAAGGAGTGTGGCTTTTTTCCTTCTTCATTTTTCCCATCAGTGATATCTGCATCTATTTTGTTGTCTTTTATCAATTAAATTATCCTTATGCTAATAATTTTTAAAATATAACATGTGGATTGCAGTATTTTCCATTTGTCATCAGCTTACTTCTTATTCCAAATATATATGTAATACTTTTCAATGCTGATTATTGTTTGTTTGGTTTTTGTTGTGGTTTTTTTTTTGTTTTTATTTATTGGCATCCCTCTATGGGAAAACATCTGGAAAAACTTGTATATCTCTCTGTAGTTAATGATACAGTCCTCTCTATAATTTTATTTTTCTCATCATAATGTCATATCATCAGGTTGTATTAAAACAATAGTCAGCTTGGTCAGTTTCAGCTGTGGGATGTATTACATTCTTCTAGCAAACAACCAAGGGAGGCAATACTTAAAGGCAATACATTTTTATACTGAGAAATTGGGGAAAAAAAATACAAAAGTGTGGGGTTGTTGAATTTATTTACTTCCACTTTTGGAGAGTACCAAGTTCTGCTGACACCAGTAGCTCTTCTCTGCAGTTTTTAAGCAGAACTGGAGCATAAATCACATGAGCAACAACAAAAAAATGCTACGCTTACAATCATCAGATAATACTGGATGACAGAAAATGCAATCATTTACATGCAAATAGCTTTGAAGCTGTACTGACTCTAAAGGTGTAATGGACTGCATTTATTAAGGTCATATTCCTTAGAGACATAATACTAACTCATAGGCTCTGTAAGCTGCTTATATCCCTGCATGACTTCAGGACAGTTATCTTGCCTTTACTCTCATGATTTCTTCACTTTTCTCACATTTTCCCTATCTTTCATTCGTCTCTCTGTGTCAGTGTCTAACAAAACAAATGAGCTGTGGCCTCAAAGCCTTGTGGTTCTACACATGTCACTTGAAATAAATGGCTTACCTTGATGCAAGGTTTAGGCTCCTGAGTAAGCCTGCAGATTATTTTCTTCACTATTTTATTTTACATTTTTCTTTTCCATTTTTCCTTTTTTTTTTTTTTATGTTTCTATATCTTTACTGTTGAAGTTCATTCACTCAAATTCCTCAGGAAATTTTGAGTACTGTTGTGGACTATTATTGTAAGAATCCAGAAGGTGAAATATTTTCTGGTCAAATTACATTCAGTACTTTTTTTCTTAATACCACTGCTGATATGTCACTGATAAATTGCAACAGATATGGTAATGAACCCAGTACTGGCTCCACACCTGTTTAACAACTTTATTAATGATCTGAATGATGTGGTAGAGTGTACCCTCAGCAAGTTTGTAAATAGCATTAAACTGGGAGGAGTGGCTGATACCATGGCCAGTGTGTTGTGCTGCCATACAGAAGGACCTCAACAGCTGGAGAAATCGACAGGAATCTCACAATGTTCAACAAGGGGAAGTGAAAAATTCTACATCTTGAGAGGAACAACACCAGGCGCCAAGATACACTGGGAAAGCAGGCTGGCAGAAAAAGTCCTGGGGATCCCAGCGGACACCAGGTTGGGTATGAGTCACCAAAACACTCTTGCTGCAAAGGAGAAGAAGCATATCCAGGTTTGCGTTAGGCAAAGACAGAAAGACAGATATAAATAAAGGTTTATGCTCTGTCTGTATAGGTTATAAATCAACAATATAGCTGAGTGTTTAGGCCTCATTCTTCTACAAATTGGGGTTGTTCAAGTGTCCTGCTAAAACCTATCAAGGTTGTAGAAAAACAGTAGTCACCTGGTCTAATTCAGCCACTGGAGTAATCTTCCTCTCTTCGTTTAGTATGCACCAAGGATCCTAATTTCTTCAAAGCAAAGTTAGCAATCATGAGTATCCCTGTAAGGGATAATTAGACTTTACAGTAATCAACTGTGTCTTTTGACTTCAAAGGTCAAGAATTACTCCAACACATGGCTGACAACTATTCACTCTAAGAAGAAAATAATTAGTAGGCAACTGAAAATAGGGTTCACCTAGGCAGCTATTTCCAAACTTTTAGGCAAATTAATAGAAAAAAAGTTAGTTTTGGTAAGTCAGGACCATATTAGCTGTAGTTTCAATTTATGTCCTTTATTGAGACATACAATTTGTAATAACATCCTTGGGACTAACTTGGACAGGAATGTCCTTTTTTACTAAATAATCAGGTATGTGAAACCTTTCAAAAAATTCCAAAAATCCTGAGTGAGCAGAATTCTAAATTTCTCTACTCCTCTTTGGGCTTTCATTTTCATTGGTTTAAGTTGATTTTCTAGTTGTTCTCTATTTGCTTTTCCTCCTATCTCTCAGAGAATTCTAGAGGGACACATGCAAACCATTACTGTTTTCCTGAATGCCTGAAATATTTCCCCTGCATTTGTAACCATATTCATTCTCAAAAAAACATTAGGAGAAAGGAGGCCTGGAAGAACAAATGCTTACCTTAAAGCCTACTCAAGTGCTCTTGTTTTTTTCATAATATATATGGATGGCTGAACCTGCAAACTATGAGGTTGATCATGAACACGTCTCTTAAAAATCGTATCTGATGCAGCCCTTGATTTGACATTGCAGTCATCTTAATAGCCTAAGCCTCTACTTTACATACTAGGGTATTTATTTGAGATCCAACGTTGTGATAGAGTAAGTAATATGTGCAGAATTGTGATAGCTTTTCTGTCAAGAACTTGCAGTGTAGAGTCGCTATTACAAAATGTATGAAATATTTCTCTAAACGCTGCAAAATAATTCTGAAAAAGCCTACTTCTTTCTGTAAATTTAAGCTCTCACTGTGAGAATATATTATTTATTTAAACATCTCTAGATCTCAGGAGCATTTTAAATGTTTCTCTTTATTATTAATAGTTCTAATTACTTTCTCTGGTGTTTAATTGATTTAATCCATTACATGATTTTGAATGAAATATATATTTTTAGAAGACAGTTTTTGAAGCCTTTATAAAATTTGGTAAGCAGGTCTATTTATAGCATCTCTAAGTGACTTACCTTATTTTCTTCCTGAATTTATGCACACTGTTAAAGAAAACGCAGAGACGTATTCAGTTGTTTTCAGCATTTTTGCCAAAGACAAGTGTATAGTACCACAGAAGCCATTCCTGTAGGCTCTGCAACTATAGGAGGACTGACCTCTATTGAAAGATCAATACAGTGGCCTTCCACTTCTCATTTTGAAAGGAGCCATTGTTACCTGGCATCAAAGTGATGCTTTAAACATATACAAGAAGGTTTGCCCCTCTCTTTAAGGACCGGGTTTTAACAGCTTAACTCAGACTGAGCATTATCTAAAGGTTTCTTATTCCAGCAGCAAGACCCAAGTGTTTTCACACATTTAGCTTCAAAATTAGGGAGAAGTAATAATTTTGGTTTTTCTCCTTAAAAAAAAAATATTTTTTTCTGCTATACAACATCTCCACTGGGTGACTTTGGGAGGGAAACACAGGAAATAAGCACATTCAAGTATTCTGAAATCTATATGTATTGAGATTCTTCCTGCTGAAGACGTTCTTATAGAGCACTTCAAAAATGCAAGGTTGGTATAAAATGCTGATGTTCCTACTTACTGAGTTGCACAAAGTGAATATTTGATAGAAAAAATTCAGGGAACTTTATGGTGTCCATCTTACTTACAAATAGTTTACACTGTAGATGTATAAAGTTCCAATTAATGACACATATTGTATCATCTCTGCCTTCATAATTTCACCAGACAATTATGTTGGATCAAGAAGAATGAGGTAAAGACATTCTTCAGGGAATTCTCCCTGATCCACACTTTTGCATTTTCATTTGACCAACAGAGACAAAAGGAGATAGATGATTATGCTAAAAGATGTCTTCAGAGCTTTTGGTATGAAAAATCTGTCAGTTGAAAAACATCTGAAAAAGACTGATGGGTCATTATAATGTTTTGAAAGTGAAGTTATTTCTGACAATTGTTGACAGATTTATCCTTGAAATCTACATGTTTCAATTAAGAAAATGTTGAGTGGACTGCATATGCCATGAACAAATAAACTGCAAAATAACAACCATTTTAAATGTTCATACAATTTCAGCTTTGTGATTCAAGTTCAAAGACTCTACAATATAAGGAGTTGAACTTTGTGAAATCATAAATCTGACACATTCTAAGAATTATGTAAACTTACAATAAATGAGGATATATCATTAGATATTAAAATATATGAAACTACTCCACATTTTTAAAAGAAGCCTTGTTCAACTGCATAGTTTTAAGTGGTTTTAATGCTAAATTATGCTCTTTTCAGTAGCCTAATACATTCTAGTACCAAGATCCCTTAGAACTAGAAAGATGGCCCTTTTATTTAATGAAAAATATAATGATATCTCCATATAAAATCTTAGCTGCGAAACTTCTTTCAATCTTTCTCTTTTCCAAGCTCCTTACATTACAATTATATATCTGATTTCCCAGTATCCTCAACACAAGAATCTTGTGTTGGAAAAGAATGAAAAGTCTGAAAGAGTTCCTAAATGATAAAAACCTCACAGAGCTCTTAACAGTAGAATTAAATTAGCTTTTCACTTCAATTGTTGATATAGTTACTTAATATTAATAATAATTATTTGGATTTTTGAGTGTTCCATTGAATTAGAAACTTTGTGAATAATCATATGCCACAATAGCCTCAGACTACTTTTCATCTGCCTGTTTTGTATAAAATTAGTCTGAAGGAATGCCCTATTACACTTTTAGTCAGGACCTGTCAAACAATGTGGATTCAGTTTATAAGACTTGCTTCTCAAGTATGTGTTACACACATAAGTATTAACTGAAAAACTATATTGCAGGAATGCTAAATTCAGACTTCTATTTCATATTAATATTTCATTTAGTCCCATTATTACTGTAATCAATTCATTAGCTTCTTCAGACTCCAAATATGATAGAAGGTCCCCTCATGATAAATATGAGCTCTGTATTCTTGCCTAAGATAACTATACATACATCTAAATTATTATCATTTTTTTGCTAGAAAGTAATAAACACAATGTTGATTTTCCTAAGATAAATTATTTTTCTTTTTACTGTATAATTAAAAAGTCAGTTGCTGCTCTGGGAAAAAATACTCTGGTTTTAAAGGTCAGACAATTGAAAATTTAATTCCTAAATTAAGGTAAGAGCCGTGTTTAGATTGGAAAGATCATTCCTCTACTGAAGTTGTTTAATCAGGTTGATTGCATAGCACTTTGGATGTAAGCCCATTCAGTCAGGCTCCATGGAGAGTAGCAGTGGAGGAGAGCTAATAGAGATCGTGGGGCTGCCCCTGTCAGTATGATTATTGTCTTCGCTGGTTCTCTCCATGAAGCCCATATCACTTGGCACTAACAACTAGCACAGAGCAATCCTGTAGAACAAAACACCTGGTGCTGAGGCCTCAGTCACTCCACTGTAGAATTGCAGAGAGCTTTCTTTTGCAATAGCCTTTGTCTGACCCAACAGGCACCTACCTTGCATGTTTTACTGTGTAAGAAAGACCAAGACACAGCAAATGTAGAGAAGCAAAAGACTTATAAAACTTGCGTTTGACCTGAGCATGCCTTCATCACTCAGAAAGGGGGCTTCAGATCTCCCTACAGTTGGTGTCAAAGTCAGTAGTTCTCACATCTTTTAAGCATAGAAGACTGGTTATTCTGGGGAAGAGGATATACCCAGTAACTGACATTGCAGCTCTACCAAAATGTGGGCGGAAAAATTGTAATTTAACAGAGAATGGGAGCATGATGACAGGAGCTAAGGAGAGAGGAAGAAAATGAAGAAAGGATGTCTGATGTCCAGTCCCGAGTCCATTGTTCCTTGTGCATTATGGAAACATAAGGTTGGGGATAAAATGCATAAGAAATCTAAAAACAGAATTCAGGGTGTCCTGAGTTTGGCAGGCAAGCAGATAAGAGTTTGTCATATTTTTCATTTCCCAGCATACAAGGGAATAATGCTGTACTGATCATTCATTGATGAGAAACCACACATGCCTACTTTCATAAAGGACACTTCAGTTTATGGAATAACCACTCTGCACCTCTCCTCAAAGCAGGGAAGAGTGAGGGGTCTGTGGCTTCAAGTTTCCTCTCCATGGCATCTTCTATTGTCTTCCCATGGCAGGTCTACCCTAAAGCTATAGTGCCTCAAAGGAGTGTAGCTCCTTTAATTCTATTTTCTGAGTCATCATTTCAAATATAAGGTGTAAACCCCAAATATAAGGTGTAATACACACATCATTCTTGGAGGTAGCCCTATGAGGAGCTTGGCATATGGAAAGAGAAACAATATATAAGCCCTAGAATTGGAATGTGCTGTGCAAAGGAGGTTGTCACCCTGTCAATCAAAAATTCACTGAGAAATATGTACATAGATCCCTGAGGGCTCTTTCAGAGCTCTGGCATATAAAAATAAGTAACCATCAAATATCACATCTCTAGAGACACCTTTGTAAAGAGCTGAAGAAATTGGCAATCAATCATACTACAATAAAAGTATTCCTATGGACCTTATACCCCAAGGATTAGACAGAATTTTTAATATCTAGAATCATAGAATCAGCATGAAGTTGTGTCAGGGGAGATTTAGGTTGGATAGCAGGAAAAAGTTTTTCACCCAGAAGGTGCTGGGCGATGGAACAGGCTCCCTGGGGAAGTGGTCATAGCACCAAGTTTCACAGAGTTTAAGATGTATTTGGACAATGCTCTCAGGCACATGGTGTGATTCCTGGGGTTGTCCTGTGCAGTGCCATGATCTTTGTGCATCCCTTGCAACTCAGGATATTCCATGATTTTATGATTATAACTTTCATACTACACACAGTAGCAGGGTGACATAAGTGCCTGAGGAGGAAGCAGTGGCAATTGCTAGAGACACTGCTCAGCACTGAAAACTTCTGGCTGCTGTATTACATGTAATATTAGGTGTCTTGATGGAAAATTAGTGTGCTGTGAATGCTTGGACACAGACTGCTGAAACTGCCTTGTAGAAAAGCCAGTGACTACTGGAATCCCAGAACAACTCTGGCATTTCTCAGAGAAAAAAACCAAAAACCAAAAACAACAACACAAAAACTAAACAACCAACCGAACAAAAAAACCCAAAAAACAAAAAACCCCAAACCAAAGCAAGCAAGCAACCAACCAAAAACCCCCAAACCAACCAAACAAACAAAAACCAAAAGCAAGGCCTTCTTTTTATCTGTTTTGGAGTTTTTTATTAAAATTATTGTAGTAGTTGCTCTAAAGTTTAATGCAAAACTCAACTGACACATTTTGAAAAAGGGTAAACAGCATCAAAACAGGATGAGATTTCAGGCAGGAAAATGGTTGTAGTGATGAGGTCTCCTCCATTTGACTCATCTGTGAAATATAAAGACCATAGAGATATCAGGGTGACCTGTAAGCAGAAAGATTAAGACTCATTGTATTTGCATGGGCTATTGTCACAGGAAATTCTCTGTCTCTCATTTCACGTAATTGTTAAAGATTCCCTCTCTGATTTTTTTTTTAATTATTATTATTATTGAGCACTTTAGTTTCAGCAGAGAAAAACATATTAACTTATGTCTTGCCAACTGTATTAAAATCACAAATCATGGTTTGGGAGCAGATGTAGAGGCAGATTGAACATAGTAGGGAATCATGTACTTCAGAAATCTATGAAAAGAGTTTTTTGGAATCTGGGTACTTCTATCTTGTATTGTCACTCTTATCATATCAATATTTTTTCCAAGGGGTATAGAAGATTTTTCCCCCCATATTTTAGCAATACATTGCATTTCTCCATTTTCAAAATGTTATATAGAATGGTGTTGTTAAACAAGAGCGGTTTCCATTCACAGTCTGAGGGGGTTGCATCATCCAAAAGTCCACATCCATCTAGCTGAAGCTGTATATAGCAAGAGTGAGGGACCTATAAGCTTCGTTTGTTTCTGATTCAGTCAGATTGTCTGTACATTGACAGAAATGCAGATTTGGCCTTAGGAAGATGTTTAATGTCTGATATTATTTACTTACTGATAGTAATTAGTTCAAGTTACTCTTCCTCTCACTTCATCAAGGATGAGCACAAATGATGACATATATTCAGTTCCTGAATACACTTATGATGTTCAGGTGAAATATTTATGATGTCCTTACCTATTGTTCCCCTATTAAGTGGTCATGTTTCAGAATAAAACTCTCCAGAGGAAAAAAGGCGAAAAATCCTTGGATACATTGTTATATTATATATATATATATATATATATATATACACACACACAACATTTATACATATTTAGGTATCTCTGTATACACGTATATGATGTATTAATGGTCCATGAAACCTCCTTCTATGATATAGTGTGTTATAATCGTTTGGGACAGTAAAACTCCTGTTGCATCCTATCTCTCCATTCTTATGATAGAATACTAACAAAGGAGATATATGGTATTGGAAAAGATTGTGTCAGTTTAGGCTTACCTCATTCCACCTATGAGAGTCTCAGTGTGATATGAAGCTATTTTCCCCCATTTTCCTGTCCTTCGCTTTGAACAGAAAGACTACATGTGAGAAAGGTATGGTTTCAAAGGCCTCTTTCACTAGCCTGAGACAGCACAGCTCAAGAGTGTCGTTGCATGTGGAATCAAAGCAGGTGCTGGAAAGCTCCAGACTGTGGGAGAAGTGGCAATAAAAAATCACCTTTACCTTTCCCTAAGCACAAAGCCAAATCTGGGCCCTTTGCTGTCCTCAAGTCCTCTTCAGGGACACATGAAAGAACTGATGTCCATCTTGTAATTCCTGTGATGATTTCCTACTGTATGGGTACTACTCTGCTTTGTAGAGTTGATGGAGCATGGGAACCACTGGAAGTGCTAGTGTGGGCTTCAGAAAGCTCCTATGGATACCCATGTTTATGTCTGCATGACCACACAGGTGATATTGTCAGTTCAAGTCACAAAGAATTCTTAAGAGAAACAGAAAAGAAATAAAAAATATGATAGAATTAGTTATATAGTGCCTGATAGGGTGTGTTTCATTTGTATATCTGCATTTAAAGCAGGGGTAACTACTAATTTTCTCACTCCTCTCAGGAGAACTAGAACACAGAAATACTAAATGATTTGCCCAGTATTACCCTGTGTATGAAAGATGACCAGAAAGGAAGCCCAGTCACCTGATTCAAGCCTTTGGCATATACCCTGAGCCAAATGTGTTACAGTATTTCCAAAAAATACAGTTCAAACAGCTTAATAGAAGAAAGTTGCACTTCAAATAATAAAAACCAGGTTCAATTTAATTATTTGACAGCTATTATTATCTTAAAAATGTATTTCTTCACTACCTGTGGCAGAAAGGCTGAGATAAAACTGGAATGACCTACATGTGCTCATGAAGTCGTTTACAGCGACAGAGGCAATTGTCACTTGATGGTGCTGTGGCTCCATGGCTGTTTTCCCAGCTTTTCCATATTACCACATCTGAGATGCAGTGCATAAATCTTCTCCAGCAAACATGGATCTCAAAAGTTCAAATAAAGACCATAATATCAAAAGTGCCTCTAGCAAGGAGCCAACGAACAGCAAGGCACTCAGGCCTGAGGAAAAGTTACGCTTGTCTGTCAGTGCATGGTGAGTGCTTGATGGACTGCTTACAGAATGGCTATGGTGAGGTTCCAAGTGATAAATGTAAAGAAGAAATACAGGAAGATGATGAAACAAGTCATCTGAAACCAGGATCTGAAAGTTTAGAGTGTCACCAGCATTTTCACTCCTGTTTTACATTACTTTTTGCTGTGTTTTCACATGGACTTTGGACACAAGTAGTAAACCTATAAAGCTGGAGTTTAGATGTAAGTGAACGGAAAATCACTTTTTAGAATGCACATAGCTATCAAACACCTACAGAGAGAACATTACCATAATTAGAATAACTCAAACAATTATATCTTTCAGGTGTTGTGGAAAAAAATGGAAGTTTTCAAGGAAGATAGTTACGTAAAAGTATGTTTAGATATTAATGCATGAGGCTTCAATAAACCCTCCCCCAAAACAAAGCCCCAAACTCATAATCTTTCATCAAATTCAATTTTCTGTATTCTTGGTTATTTTTATTTTGAGATGAAGAGGAGGTAGCTGAGCAAAATAAATATAGAATGCCTAATTAGTAATGTTGCCCATCACTTCCATTTTAAGATCCTGATTTCGTTTGTTTATAAGTTTGCCAAACTTCAGCCATCTGGACTGAAATTTCTCAGCTTGCGGGCTGAGTAAAAGAAACCAAAAAGAAAAAAAAAAAAAAACGGAGCAAAACTATCCAGGCATTTCTAAGTATTGGAATACAGGAAAATACTTTGTACTACCATTGTAAAATTAAAAAATTATGTGACATTTTCTCTGATGATTCTGGCTTTTTTTTTCCTGTAATATAAGGTCTTGAAAAGTAGTAGAGAGAGTGTCTACGTAGGAACTGTGACTTCTTTTTTGTTTACATTACAAAAAATCTGCACAGGTAGGTCAAATTTAAAGACTTATTTTTTAATATTGCATATTGCATTTTGTGCTTTTGGAATACTTGTTTAGTTTAAAAATCTTAAATCTTCAAAGATTTCAGTCCCACTGGTCATGCTTCAATGGACTTCTATAACTGCGTATCTGTGGGCCACACAAAGTACCAGTACTGATTGTGCAAATTGCATTCTTGGACATCCTAATTTTGCCTTTTTTTTTTTTTTTAAATCAGTGGAAACAGCTATAAATGGAATGGAAAAAAAATTGAATAGATTCTGAAACGGAAAATCTAAAAAAACAGGGTTTGGAATGCCATAAACAAAAACTGAAAAAAGAAGAGGCTGTGTGGAAGACTTAAGAATGGAGACATAGGGGCAAAATTTTAATGAATTCTGCGATGAGCCTATGAAGACCAGCATGTTTTTTAGAACCTGAAATAGTACCTAAAGCTTTTCTGTCTCGTCCTGTATCTTCTCAGTGTGTCCCATGAAATTCAAAGGCCAAGTGTTCTTTCTTTAATCCTAATCTGCACAGATAAGAACAATGCAAACCTGTTATTCTAGTAATACAAGTGCTAAAAACGCATTTAGTGAACTCTGCATTAAGAAAGACTTGCTATCAAGTGTGGGGGTTTTTGTCTGATTTAACCAAGAAAATTTTACCGTGTAATTCCACTAATTCTTGGTGTAGCAGACAAGTGTTAGAAAGAGCTCAGTGTTGCCTGGGTAATTAAGGACTATATTATAATGTTCATGTACAGGAAGGGGCTTACACTAACATTTAAAATCCTGATCTTTCATGGGGCTTTTCTGAGCAATTTTAAGTAAAACTGGCACTATATGCAATATCAGGAGTTCTGAACTCTTTTGAGAAGAAAAATATTGAAGATTAAGTTTATCAGAGATGTGCAGTCTTCCGTATGTTTCCCATGGAACACAGAGATGATAATTCTGATACTTTTCAAGTATACTCATTTCACACACACACACACACACACACACACACACACAGCAAGTATCTTGTTTCGATGAGAAAATAGCTTTGAACTAGGTTTTACATCTCAGGTTCTTTTCCATAGGCTTGAGGACTACAGTCTGAAAGGCTTTTCTTAATAGGACAAGACATTCTGAGGATCTGTACAATAAACTAGATCTTGTTCAATTTTTGCTTCTGTGATAATCTGTGAAGTTGCACAGCATATTTTATTTAAGTACTTATTGGTACAAATTCATGTATTTTAAAAATGTCTTTGACTTCAACATATACTAAGTATTTGTTAGATAGTGGCAAAATGGAGTCTTGACTATTTTACCACCTCCCTACTACAAAATAGGGATGGGATTTCCCAGTGTATCCCTTCCTAGATTTCTGCAGATTGTTTAGACTGTAGAAACATTTTGCTTCCCTTATGTACAACATTATCAGCCACTCAATGCTTTTCATACTTGCATAGTGTAAGAACACACATTTAATGCCTTAAGCATAAATGTAATATCTTACACAGGAGATTAAACATTCAACATTTTGCATAAAAATAACTGTCATGTGATTTCTGACAAGGTTTTAGTGAAAACCAAAATAATATCGAAGGATGAACTGCAAAGAACAGACAGATATGTTCAGAGTACTTGCTGTGAGAAATGCAAAACTGATAGCAAATGGTTGTAAGGGTAATCAAATACCAGACTCTTGAGGACAAGCATACCACCACAATTATGGTGAATATAACAAATCAAAAGGCATAAAATACCCTTGATGTATAATGAAGAATATAAACACACACACTCCACAAAAAAAAACTACGGAGAAAAAAAAAAAAGGAAGAAAAATGCTTACAGTGTGAATTTGCAAGCAGTAGCATAGCAAAATTAAGGATATAAAAAAAGCCTGCTGGAAGCTGGCAGTTCAGAAAGGAAGAGATATTAACCTCAGGGTGATTTCCATCTGTTACTCCTAACTAATTTGAACCAGCTGAAGTCAGGTATTGTAATATAAGTATATGTATAACAGACATAATTATAACTTTTAACTCCTTTACACCTGAAAAAAGTATTATTAAAGTAGGTTTTATTTTACACAGGAGGAAAAAAAATATTTTTGATTTTGTTTTCTTTTATCTTCCATACCAACAGTTATGTATTTCAAATATGTCTACTCATTAAGCAATCGATGTTCTAATGAACTTAAATTACTGTTACAATGAATGATAATTAAAAATCAGTGTATAATAATCAGCCATCTTTCTATTCTGATCTTAGTTGTAGCTACTAGATGTTGTTATAAAATAATGACATATTTTAAACTAAAAAAATACTCTGATTTTAGGGATGTTAGGCTTTTTCTTTAATTTATTTAAAAATTATTTTGTTCTTCAGTAAACAGGAATAGAAGTGAGTGGTTCTCAGAAAGTGTGTAGCAAGAATCCTATACTGCTGTGTCAATGTGCAAAGGTTGTCCTGCATCTGTATTAAGAGCAAGAAACTGCATCCAGACTTCGAAGTTTAGCTTCTCCATCCCCGTACTCCCAGTGCCCTGCATTAAAGAGTGGGAGCATAATTTATTTTTAAACTTTTTTTTTTTTTTTTACATTGCCAAAGCCAAAAATAGCAGTTTTAGCTCTGTATTTATGGCTTGGAAATGAATACAAAATAGCTCAGAAAAAAAAGAGTATTTTTAGTTGATTTTAAAATAATGATTCTAAAAGATATTTTTGTGTCAGGATCATTTATTTATACAGATTAGTGTATATTTTTATAGCCTCTGTTACAAAACCCATGAGAATTACCCAATGAATTTAAACTATAAACATTTTTCTTTCCAGTGGGAAGGGATGCAGGTGGATATGTGCTGTCAGAAATACTAACCACCCATTTGTCATTTGCGTGTATCCGCTTTGGAGGCCTCTGTTATTGGGGGCAGAACAGGGCAGTGACACCTGGACATGCTAAGCACAAGGTGTTGATGGCTACCTAGAACAGCATTTGCTCTGTGCTTTAGAGCACCAAGCTCACAACAATCTTCCAAAGGCATAACTGCACGCATTCACACACTGACCACAACATAAAAACACTTAAGCATTCAGATATTTATTGTTCATTTTCCCACAAAACACAGAGATAAGTGACTATTTTGCCTAAAGCTGTATTTAGAGGCAGCTTGACAGAAGTTACAGCAAAATGTAACTGAGGAACCCTCAGTAATCCTTGTTATCTGACTGCTAGATATGGCAGGGCTAAAATTATCAAAGAGCAGCAAACTGTCAGCATAATTTGTACCATCTTCTGCATCTACAGAGATCTGACATGTATTGGTGGATGATTTATGCTTACCTACCACAACCATAGTGTAAGTTTTATTGGACTGTAAGGCTATGCTTTTCTGTCCACATCCCTGTCCCTCTTTGGTCAGCAGCCACCTTCAGTCTGCAAGGCATTCTGGGGAGATTTGGTTGGCTCCCCTCTGGTTTTCAACCACAGCAAGTAGCTGCTTGGTCTTTGACAGTCAGGAATCACTGACTCAGGTGCCCTGCTTCTCCTCAATATGTTACAAGGTTTTCTCTGCCCATCACTTCTCATTCAGCCACCCTGGGTCTGTCCATGTGCTGTGATTAGTCCTGGCCCACACAACCTACAAGAAACTGCAAGGCAGATGAAGACCATGTCATGTATAAATGTGAGGAATCACCTTTAAGCATGAAAAGGTCGTCCCATCTGATATTATTTGCCTAAGTAGTTCAGAGACTTTCTACTTATTTTTTAGTATCATGAAACACTAAGGGCCGTCTTTTAATCCAGAAGAATGCAAAAAATCCCATTGAACAAATTCTTAGCATACAAGCTTGGATTGTTACATCAACAAAAAGAAAAAGAAAAAAAAAGAAATAAGGGATTAGAACTATTAATCAAGCAATCAATTATTTGTTTAAAAAATTGCATTTTGTGAACTTTAGATTTATTTTTATTTATTTATTTAGTGGTAGCAGAGATAACATCACTGCACTATGCATAATGAAAGAAATTGGACTAGCTACACAGGAACCATATCTGGGTAATAAAGATCTTCATTAAAAGCTACTGAATACCATCAGGCAGGTGAGGGAAGAACTGAAATGGAAGAACTTCTTTCTCTTTTCTTGAGAAAACACTTTGACATTCAGTCTTCCAAAACTGTCCACATGTCTTAGAAAGTGGCTAATGGATTCTAAGATTCAGACTTACTGTAATAGAAGAGGTACAGTCCAGTCCTGGCTTGTAAGTTTTTTAACATGGAAAAATTCTTTCCTTGTGGGAAACCCTGCAAATTTATCATTTATCACTTAGTCCAGCCACAAGGCTCTGTCATCCTTCTTCATTCACAGATAAAGTCCAAATCCTAGAATTCACTTACCAATTTCTGTGCATTTTATGTACCTTCGTAAAAATTAGCATGAAGTTTTATTTAAAAAAAAAAAATCCAGAGAAGGAGATTAAGGAACAAGTTAAGAGTTAAGAGAGTAAGAAGTCATTAATCAAAATGAATATAATGCTTTTCTCAGGAACAGAGTGAGAACAGTAGTATTTACAGCCTTCTACTGATCCTACCATGTTGTTTAGGCAGTTTATAATGTAGGCAAACACCCATGTTACTGTTGTTACCTACCAATTTTTAAGTGTTCATAGTTTGCCTTCCAGCCATACTTCAAAGAATATATGCCAAATAACACTTCATGTACCCTGTTGTTTTAATCCTCTTTCTATTAAAATGATTTCCATTACAAAATGGATATTATCATTATGTCGACTCTAATGACATAAAACACGATATAAAAATATTATAAGGTAAGTGGTATCAGAGATTTTATATGCAGAATAGATTATTAATTAATGCTATCTCAGCATGCTCAGTGGAGTGAAATGGAGGAGCAATAAATAGCAATAGCTGTGGTGGCTTATATTCACATCTCATGCTGGATTCATTCCAAAGGTTTATCATTCATCTTGTTATCAATGGCCATTTGGATTGGAGCAGAGTAAATGGTCAGATATAATATGAAACATTTTCTTGTTTCAGAACTCACTGTAGAAAAAATCTAACTTCTATCATGCCATGGCAGTGGACCAGGAGAGGTAGAAGAAAATGTTGATCTCAAAAGATTAACTCAAGATTTTCAAGTAATGGGTGAATTTATGGCAGCATTTCTTAAGGAAAATAGAGAAAACATATTTTCAGTGATTATATAAGGTCATCCAGACCACCTAGCACTAGTAACTTTTCTGCTTTGGTGTACAAACTTTTCATAAACCACAAAAGCTTGACTAGTTTTATTCATAGAAACATAGGGTAGGAAGGGGCCCTAAAAAGTCACACAGTCCAAATCCCCCCCCCATAATGAAGAGGGACATCTTCAACTAAGTCAGGTTGTCCAGAGCCCTGTTCAACCTGACTATGAATGTTTCCAGGGGACAATCTATTCCCATGTTTCACCACCTTCATCACAAAGATTTTCTTCCTTATATCTAGTCGAAATATACACTTCTTAGTATATTTAGTATATAAGTGTGGAAAGAAAGCTTTCCATTGGACTGAAGCAAAAATGTTGAGTACCTCAGCCTTCTCATCCATGATTCTCAGTTTGCTATTCATGTTAATTGGTTGGAGAGGTGGAGAGGGGGAAGATACATTTTCTTTGAACCAGCTTTTCCCACAAAGTCCCAATCCAAATGAGAATAATCAAATCTTATTTATTCTTATTAGCAAAAAAGTTAAACGTCATCATGTTACTACAGTGACAAAGTATGTCAATATAGTAACAGATCAATGCTTTCAGGCTTACAATCTGCTGTCTTCATAAAGTTGGCTTTATTGTCAATAAAAATGCATTCATTTCAGTTTGACTGTTTTCCCTCTTTACAGCCAAAGGGAGTTGTATTAAATGTTTCCTTTAACGTATTTTATTTCAAAATACAGCTTCTGTATTGTATTTGATAACAAACAAGGGATGAAAAAAACCCAAACAACAAAACAAAAAATCCAAGTAACCATTAAGCAGCTATATAAAACAGAAATTGGACACTGCTGTGAAATTGTATCTAATGCAACAACTCTCCATGCATGCTAGTCACAGAACTATTAGATTGGCAGATTTGCTCTTTTGTCTCCTTAAAGGGCTGTGAACACAGCAAGTAGTCTCAGTGTTTGCTCTGGGGCATAAATCACTGTGAAAACAACATCTTACTCCAATAAACTGGTTTAGTCCACAAACCTTCCTTAGGTGTCCTGTGTTCCTTTTGTTTAATTGCATTCTAGTTTCTCTTTAGATAAAAGATTTTCAGATAATGAGATAAGAGATATTTGTTATTAATTTAGTGCATTGGGGATCTGTGTTAACTTAAATTAATCCTGGAGAAAGGAGTGAAGAAAGCCAGAGATATATAGGACCCCACAATAATAGAGTGTGTTTGATATCTATATCTATATCATCTATATCTATATCTATATCTATATTGATATAGATATATGAGGGTGGATGTGTATTATTTATATAAACACAAATATTAAGAATTATATGATGACTATCGAAACAGAACTATTTATCTAATGCTTTGAAGGCATAGTCTATTGCTGCAGTCAGGATGGCCGAAAAGGAATTTTAACTCCAGAGTGGTAGCATAACAAGGTTTAATAATAACAAAGAAAATAACAAAAGGCAAAAAGCCAAAAGGCAAAGGGCAGAAGGCAAAAGCCCCAGACTAAGTCAGGCAGTAATATTAATACAAAAGGTACAGCAATTGTGTCACTTGCTGATTGGATAATTATTACATATACCATACCAACTCTATTTTTTATCAGTGATTTTGCCTAACAAAGCTCTATTTTTCTTATGAGCTAGATAATTGGCAACATAGTAACCATTAGCAGTCTACATCTTGCACCATGTACACAGGTAGCATTGGGAAGGCACACATCTTGTTTTTGTGTGATTCTAACTTCTCAGCACCTGTTCATCAGTAACTTGTTACATGTCTTCTTGCTGTCATGGGTACAGTCTCAGTTACTCAAGGACAATGTACTCTGCCATGGGATTCATGGAGTCTGCAGGCCCGCCACTTTCCTCCACAGTCTGTGAAGTAGCACCAGGCATGCACGTGCTGTGAACATATATTCTGTGCCCTCCATAGTTTAGGTTGCATGGTGTTATCCTGGTAACAGAGACTTTTGCTTGTATATAACATTAGAAGAACATTTCTGATGGGTCAGGACAAAATATTTACTCTCAAACTACAATTTTTTGAGTACTTGTGGAATTCCTTTCTGATTTTTATACATTCATTAATAAAATTAATTTTAGAAGACTGCTTATTACTGTACAGCAAATTCTTAGAGGAAAACTGTTTCAGCAAACTTGAGTGATGTTAGCTGGTTGACAAAGATATTGTGCAACAATCAGTTTACTCTTCGAAAACTGCAGATGACTGTGAATAGATGTTATGAAGCTGCTCTCAGGTTGGTTTCATTCTGTGTTGTGAAGTATGCTGCCTTCTGCAATCCTACACACATCCTCAGGTGTCTGCAGCAGTCATAATCCAGGATGCAAAGTGAAAGTTACAGAAATATTACACTAGATGGGCAATAGATCAGCTGTCTCTATGTTCTATTTTTTAAATCTAAATATGACAAGGTTCAAATATGGAGTTTAATCCCCCCAGCCCTTCCTAATGATAGTAGTCACATCTCTAGCTGATCATTTTCTGAAGCCACATACCTGCCTGTTCCCATTCTCTTCCTGTTCAGAGTGATATATATACTGTTTGTATTTGAAACAAAGCAGATGAGAACCCAACCTCGGTGCTTTATGATTTAAGATGCTACAGGTTCTAAATATTTAGGAAAGAAAATCCAAGCAATTGTCTACATTGATTCAGTTACAGGAGAAGTTGCACTTTCAGTTATCATGGTCATTGATTACTGGAATAGATCTCCTTGTGCAGAAGAGAAAGTTATTCTTGGCAAAATAGTTAAACCATTGAAACTTCTTCCTGCTTAAACAAAAATAAAATTTATGAGTCTCTAATTTTTTTTTTTTCACATTTTAAAATTCTTGTTTTAACTTTACTGTTGCCAAATTATTGTTGCCATTCTGGAGGACTGATTGTCTTATTTTTCTATGGACACCCAAATTGTTATTCCTTGACATGGCATGAATATGAGAGAACCTTCTCCTGATGGTCCTCATAATTAATACATTTGCTGATAAAAGAATGCTGTACTAAAAAAGATCTGCTGTCCATCCAGTTGAGCATCTTTTCTGCAGAAAAGCTGTTTATATTGACCAAAACTAAAGTGAAACATAGATGGTGAACTTTTTTCTGTTTAGATAACATTGACTTCACCTGCTTTCATAAAGATCTCTTTTCAGTTACCAGTAAATATCAGTTTAGGATATCAGACATGGTATTTTGTCTGCTTTCAATATTTCTTCTGTTTTGGCTAATTTATAAAGTGAACACACAAGAAAAATCTTCCTTATAGAAGTTTGTTTTGTTTTGTTTTTTAATTAGATACATTTATAATTAAGATGTAATACACGTCCTGTTTGGCTCCATGATAGTTTATCAGCTCCAGGCCATCACTTGCTTGTCTCTGACGGTGAGTAGTTGAGGATGACCATAGCCTCAGATTTACTAGCTGATACAACCCTTTGATTGCTCCCTAGTCTACTTCAGGGCAAATAAGCCAGGTTAGTTTAAAACATTCATTTTGATTGAAAGTTTATGGAGCAGATCAACTGGGAGACTAGTGAGACATGGCAATTGGTGGGATGTGGTAAGATGGTGGAAACTGTGACTGATACCTCTCCAGGGGCACACCATGTGTCTGTGTGGTTAGTTGCACCAAGATTTTTTGTTATGTTCCTTAACAGGATATTTTTATTTGGAATCTATGGTAAAACGAGACCTCTGGGCTCTCCCTCCCTCTAGCTACTGAAGTTGCTGATTTCTATGCGCGCATTACAGAGTCTGAAAGGGTGATTTACAGAAGGACTCCATATTCACCCACTGCTCCTCACAACAGGGAAGGAAAGTTCTCATTTTCCACGTGAGGAAGGAAGAGTAGCACATTTTTAAGTAATTTTTATCTGTTTGGCAAATTGGTACAAATATATTAGTAGTCTGCAGCAGCAGGACCCGAATTTTTTTTTCCAGCTGGTTAACCATGCTCATTTCAGCACCGTTCTCTCTTTCAGTTGCTAAGGTGGTAGCAGAGTATTAACAGCAATTTACATTTCATCTCATCACTGATCGATCCCATTCACCCGGTTAACACCTCTGTCACAGAACAATGGAGGTATTCTGTAAAATATTGCTCTTGGCTCAATAGGATCGATTAAATATAAATGCCTGTTACTGTTCTACATTTCAATGTGTCTGGCTAGCTGCTAGCTCTCAAGCTGCCTGAAATTTTATAGTGTATCATCACAATTTTTTTTTCCTTTTACCTGAAAGTGAAAAATTTGGAAACCAAAAGTAGAAACAAATTTATTTTTTATCACTAGCTATTGCCACTGTATGGCACATGCTAATAGCGCCATCATTTTGTATTCTGGGGAGTCATGATGGTCTTATTCATATATATTTTGATTTTAAACCATCATCACTTTTTTTGCCATCATCACTGTTATTCATCTCACATTTACTGTAAAGAAAGTTTCAGAGAAGAAAGACCTTCTGTGTTTTTGGAGCTCTGTTTTGGTCTACCTAACCATTTGGATCAGGGACAGAATAGTTGCACAGTAATGTTGACAGTTCTGCTTATAGCTGTGTATGTTGCATTGAACAAATGCTCTCATTCTTTCACTTTTAATCGGCCCATAGACTATCTCATTTTGACTCTCTGGTTGAGGTTCCCAGTATGGTTGTAACAAATTCTGCTTAACTGTTCTGTAAAGCTCATGATCCCTGAAATCTGGGTTTTGGTGGATTTCTATGGGTAACACCTATGATGTAATAATGCAGATGAGACACTCCTTAACAAGCAGCTTGAGTCGTATCTCGACAATTTTGTCTTTTTTTCTGAATAATAACACTTCCAAATTGACACCAAATTATTTTGAAAGTGTTTCTTGTAAGGGAAGGCATTTTTATCCTGCTTAGAGTATTTTGTTCAGAACACCATGCTGCAGAGACAGGAAACGACCAAAATCTCAGCTAGATGCTGCATGTTAGAGAAATAGTTGTTGTATGGGAGTACTGGAAAGTTATTCCAAAGACTGAAACTTTGTGCAACCCAATGCCTGTGTTGCTTTTAGTTTGTTTTGGCCTTTTGTTTTGTAGTGAGGTGGGTTTTTTTCTTTTTTTGTTTGGTTGCTTGGTTGTTGTTTGTTTTTTTTTTTTGTGTGTGTGTGTTTGGGATTTTTTTGTTGGTTTTGTTTGTTTGATTTAGTTTGGTTTCTTCCTCTTTGGACTGCTAAGAGTTATACTGGTATTACTAACTTTAAGACAATTATTTGCTACTGAAAATGTGAAAGGACAATCTATGTAGTTAAAAACAAACATTTATGTCTTCCTTACTCATGA
Source organism: Sclerurus mexicanus (assembly GCA_013396755.1). NCBI lineage: Eukaryota > Metazoa > Chordata > Aves > Passeriformes > Furnariidae > Sclerurus > Sclerurus mexicanus. The sequence continues at coordinate 261,818 of VWZF01005537.1, read as the reverse complement.
ATGTGGCTAAAACCACATAGATAAGGTTCAGTTGCTAAAATATATGTTGCTTTAATTGCCTGAGCAATGTTGAGCATATTTTTGACACTGAGAAAGTCTGCCAGCTTGGCAGCCCAATAAACTTCTGAAATACTAATCAATTGCTATTGTATATAAATGCACAAATATATGGATTTGTTATTGCTAACTGTAATATAGATAAGCATTTATTGTACCTTGTCAGTTTTGTTTTATGTCTAAAATATAATGGTCAAGTAATAATGACAATGAGCATTCTTTTATCTAATTTATTATGTAACTGTCCTATTTCACAAACCTCTCATTTCAGAAAATCAGGATAAAGACACAAACCAGGAGTCAATATAAGCAATTTTCTATTAGTATGACAGTTCACTTAAGTGTTATATTTTTTTCATTACTGAAACAGTACAGAAATTAGATGTTGAGGGGAATCAGTAATATTCCTGACCATTTAAGTTTTTTAGAATGATATACATTAAATACTTTGAGATCTCCTGTTTTGAAAGAACCAAGTATTCTGTTTGCGTTCTGCATAGTGTTTGGCACAATGGAGCAAATGACCTAATCTGAGGTCTGTAAACAATGTTAGGAAACAGATAATTCTACTAGGCAACCATAAAAAGGGAAAATTAATGAGACATCTTCACAGAGAGTAAAATATAAACAATCCAGAAAATGTACAATCCAGGAAACTTATTCTTTAGAAAGTTTTAGTTTTACGTACTTTTACTGGAAGAGGATCAGATCAGGGAATAGTTAAGCAAACTGGACATGAATAAGTCCATGAGCCCTGAAGGCATGCACCCATGAGTGCTGAGAGAGGTGACAAATGTCATTAAAAGACTGTTCTCTATTATCTTTCATCCATTGTGGAGACTCAGAGAAGCATCAGAAGACTAGAGAAAAGCAAATGTCACTGCTATTTTCAAGAGCAAGAAGAAGGACCCAGGGAACTGCAGGATGGTCACCCTCACTTTGAACTCTGTGAAGGTGTTGAAACAACTCATCTTGAAAATAATTTCCAGACTGATTAAAGACAAGTGAATGATCAGGAACATTCAGCATTGCTTCACTAGTGGGAAGTCTTGTTTGACCAACTTGATAAACATCTTTGATGAAGTGACTGGCCTTGTGGACAAGGTGAGAGCAGTTGCTGTTTTCTACCTGCACTACAGTAGAGCCTTTAACACTCTCTTCTATAAGAGTTTCATAGAGAAGCTGTTGATGGATGAGCAGATTGTGAAGTAGATTGAAACTTGTCTGAATGGTTGAGCCCAGATGGTGATGATCAGCAGCACAAAGTTTAGTGGGATGCCAATGACCAGCAGTGTGTCCTAGGGGTCAATATTGCATCCAATCCTGTTCACCGTCTGCATAAAGAATGACAGGTGTACCCTCAGCTGTGTACCCTCAGTAAATTTGCTGTGTACCCTCAGCAAATTTACAGGTGACACTAAACTGGGAGCAGTGGCTGATGCCATGGCCAGAGGGCCATGCTGCCATCCAGAGGGACCTCAGAAGCTGGAGACAGGGGCTGTCAGGAGCCTCATGAAATTCTATGAGTTGAAGTTCAAAATAATGCATCTGAAGAGGAATAATCCCAGGCACCAGTGTATGCTGGAGGTTGCCCAGCTGCAAAGCTGCTTGGCAGAAAATGGCCTGAGGGTTCTGATGAACACCAGACTGGATATGAGCCAGCAACGTGCACTTGCTGCAAAGAAAGCAAATGGGCCACAAGGATGAGCACCTCACATGTGAAGAAAACCTGAGAGAGCTGTGGCTGTTCAGTCTGGAGAAAAGGCTGAAGGGGGATCTTAGCAATGTATATAAATACTTGAAAGGTGGGTGCAAACAGGATGGGGCCAGGCTCTTTTCATTGGTGCCCAGTGGCAGCACCAGCAGTGGACACAAACTTAGCCACAGAAAGTTCCCTCTGAACATCAGCAAACAATATTTTACTGTGAGGGCAACTGAGCACTGGCACAGGTTGCCCAGAGAGGTGGTCAAGCATTCTTCCTCAGAAATATTCGAAAGCTGTGTGGACACAGTCCTGGGCAATGTGCTCCAAGTGGTCCTGTTCGAGCAGTGGGATTGGACCAGAGGACCTCCAGAGATCCCTTCCAACATCAACCATTCTGTGATTCTGTGCGATTATTTTATTGTTTTTTGGTTTTGTTTACTTTAATTGCTGATGTCTTTGATATAGGAAAAATGTTCATCCTCATTATCAGTTGTGTATATTAGGCTGAGCAATCTGAAGCACAAACAATTTTCACTGACTGACAGCCCCACTCCTCCCCCCAAATGTTTAAAATTTATAAAAGATCCTACCTACTTAGAGTAAACCGAGTAACAAGGATTATGTGTTCCAGACAGCAAAGAAAAATATCCAGAAGCTGATTAAAATTCAATAACAGAATTTGATCAGGTAATTTGCTTTTAAACCCTCCCATCTGTGCAACCAATAATCACAACTGATATAATTATCCAATTGTTGTTGAGTATATAGCAATCTTATTACTGTAAACAAAACACTGTGCTAACATTAATTACTTTTTAAGGATGTCTTTTGTGCAATGGCTACAAAGCATCTATACTAAAATTAACAACTTGGAAATTAATGTTCTGTATACCGTAGTCCCACCCACTCCTTCCACCTGGCTACTGGAGAAATGCAGAGCACATCTGTAGCATTCCCATCCTCCTCCTAACATTCAAAAAATCTTTATCTATTTGTAGATTACACACCTCAGACAAACTGGAAATATGACATCTCATCACTCTACAAGTACGTCTATTTTTATCTCTTCTGTATCATTGTAATTTCAGTCATTTTTTCCTGACATTTACTGTTCATATATCAATAAATCTTTCACAGTATCGTCTCTTTCATTAACACTTTGCAGTATCCATATATAACCCTTGTAAAGTTTTTTTGTTTAGTTTGGTTTTTAGGGGTGTTTTCTTTGACTCACATCAAAACAAATTCATCTGTTAGCATGGATACTGCATGCCCTGTGACAAAAAACTTCAAACAATTTAAAAAATATTCAGAGCCATTACTTTCTGTTCTGTTGAGTATTTTCTGTATGTAAGTCTATTATTCCATTCTCTCCTTGTATTTTATTTTTCTCTCTCACTTCTCTTAAGCTCCTTCAAAGTGCCATTAACAATGATACTCCAAACAGCAAACAGTGTAGGTAAATAGGTCTAATCTCTTGCTAGCTATTCATCCCCTTCTGCTAAGGACAACTGCTAATACTGGGATTCTGGTTCCACTAAGTACTTATTCAAGTTGGTAATTTAAAAGCACTTTGCTAGTTTATAGACCATGAATGTTTTGTACTTACATAAAAATCTGGTTCACTGATCATGTTAGGTATGGTATTTTCTTCTAGAATAGAACACGTGTCCCCAACTCATACTAGCTGAAGACCAGATGTGACAACTCTTGAGAGAAATCCACAGAAGGTGAATGCAAGTATTTGCTTCACACATCAACAATGCTTCTTTGATCTTATAATTTGCAAATTTTCTGCAGATAACAGGTTTTTTTAGGTATGTTTGACTGACATAGATTTTAAAACTGAGAAAGCTTTTCAGTTGCTTGAAATACTATTCTAGGAAATGTCTTTTGACTGCAGCATAACCACAGTTACTCATTCAACCCCTTAACGTTGTCCAAATACACATATAACAAATCACTGGTTTTCTCGAAACTCTTCATTAAATACTATTTACTAGAGAACTCTTGAAGTCTAAACCTTTACTAAGGACTGTTTTCCCTGAACTCTTTATTAAAGCCAGAGTTTTCCTAGTGTTGTTAATTAAGTATCTTGCAACACTGTTGACCAGGTTGGGCCTTCTCTCTCCAATTGTCCCAAGACTCTTTAAATATTTAATTATATAAGGTGTATAAATACTTCTATACCTTAACCTGAAGTTCATTTCATAATTGCAGAGAAGGAGGTGCCTTGAGAGGAGTCCTTTGCTGAGCTGTGGGAGTGTCACTGCCCATCATGGGTTGTAGGTAGGAGTGAATTTGCTGCCTATGATGTGGTTCATCAAAGGGTCTGAAGCCAAATTAGACCAGTTTGGCCTCAAACTGTGAAAATCAAAACCAAACACAGATTTAGCATTGTGATTATAGTGATTTACAAGAGTGGGTGAGGGAAAGAATATTATTTTATCTATAAAGGTACTGGTTGTTTGAAATACAGCATATTCCCATAATATATTCCCTAAAGGTCAACTTCAATGTTGATAATTTCCCTGAACTGTTTTAGTAAATTGAGACAACTGAGCTCCTCCAAAGGATGGTTAAAAGTCAGTCATAAAATACATATATACCCTCAGTCAGTGTTCAGAGAAGTGAGAGAGATTTGTTTCCTTGGTTTTGTGGCAGTACCCCCCTTAATCTCATTCAATTCTTGACCATTGTAATTGTGAGTCTTCCAGTGAGTCTGAAATGGTAATTTTAGGTGTGTTTTGTCTTTTTCTTTAATTCTAAAGTAGAATAATAAGATTTAAAAATATCAAATAACACATTCTTATGGGTAAGATTAAAAAAAAAATCCCAAACAGATTAAAATAAATGCTATCTATACATATTCGTGGAGCATTTCAATTCCTTTTAGTTGCTGTATATAACTGAAAAACAACTTATCTGGAAATTTTCAATCAGTTTTATTGATTATGTTGTCATGTACCTGTAGATTTAAGGAATTCTGTCAAAGACAAATACTGACATTGCCTTTGAAATGTACTTCAGTATAGTTCTACAGTCCACCTTCAAGGCATGGGAAACAGGATCACATGTTAATTCATAGTTGGATTGTACCAATAAACCTGATATTGCATTGAGTGTGAAAGGAAAGAGATACATTTGATCCAGATAGGTAGTAATTAAAGTTATCATTGATTTATGCTAAATATGAACCTTTAGACCTAGGGAGAAATATATAATAATGTTTCTGACTTCTAAATGAGAAAAATAAATAAATAAAACCTTCACCTAAAATCTGAGTTTAAGTCAATTTATTTTAGGGGATTTAAGGAGAAAATGCCACATCTTGAATTTTCAAATTCAACTGCAGAAAGATATTTGTGTCTGCGAAACACATATGCCACCAATAGAAAGTACTGATGCAAATAAAATTTTTTAAAATTCCAGTTTTTCTGAAGTAACCAAAGGTCACCAAGATTCCTGGAGTGATAGCTGCTTCATTTCTACTTGTGAAATTTAACAACAGGAGATAGGCAGAACACAACCTGGCATTGCTTCTGGACGAGAGATTACAGTGTATATTCTCTATTTTTAATTCTATAGAGTATATTCTCACACTTGAACACATTTCTCTCATAGTTAGTCAGGCAAAGTTGTGCTGCGTGTTCGATCTCAGAGTGATACAACACATTGCATGAGACAGTGTCATAGTAGATTTTGCTGCGATTACTTGCTATTTCAGTGCAAACAGTACTCTTGAGCCTGTGATTGTTCCGTACAATAAGGGAAATACTGTGGTAAACAACAGATTTTTCCTTTGATTGTATATATTTTTCGTTTAGTCAATTCTGGTGGAAAGAACTGGGTTTTGTTGAACTTTGATGTAGTCAGCTGAACTGAGATTTACCACACAATATTCTGATGGAAGGAACTAGCACTATTCAAGATCAATGTAGAACCTAGTCAATAGATGACAAAGCTATAACTGGTGGATATCAAAATGTAATCACTAATAGGAAATCACAGAGTGAACATAGAGCCTCAATCCAATGCAACTCAATATCTCCATCAGAGATGTGAAGAAAATATAAACAACTCTCCATCAAGGTTTATAGACAACCAAGGACTGGTGAAGTGATAGATAATAGCAGGGGTCATTTTTAAATTGAAGCAAACCATTTTTAAAGGGTCACATTCAAAGAGGAATAATGGTCTCTGTCAGCTACCATTTTTCCTAAAGTCAGATGAAAAGGCATAAATATGGAGGGACAAAAGATTATTGAACATCCTAGGAAGAAGCAATGCCCTTGACAAAGATTTAGTGTTTGGCCATGCTGCAGAACCATCTGACCATGAATTTCCTAAACCATTAAAAAATTCAAGGGCTAAAATTGAAGGTAGACAAATTCAAAAGGGAAGAAAGACATATTTTAACAGTGATTAACCTTTTGCAAAACTTCCCTGGAGAAGTAATGGAGGCACCTTCATAAAAGTTTTTGAGCTAAGACTGTCTATGTAAAATCTGTACTTATTCATCCAAAAATTATTAGATTCAATGAAGGTATTACAAGGTGAATTTTTATAGTTGATATTATATAGGAGCTTCAAATAAAAATGCATTAAGGCTCATTTTAACTTTAAAATTGGTGGAAGGAGAAAAAAAAAAGACTCACATTATAATCTGGATTTATAATTTCTATTGAAGCTGCTTTTCAAATGAAAAGCTTAAGACCATCTAGGGATCCTCCCTTTTCCCCCAAAATGCTGGCTCTATTTTACATGCTTACTTGGGAAAATAGTCTAAAAAACAAAATACAAGTGGATGTTATTGTAGAGAGTCAACATGTTTTTCATGTTAGTCTTCTAGTTAAATGTCTTGTTTTCAGTATGGTGAAACTCTAAGTGACTGTCCTCAAGACTACTCTAAGAAAGCCACCAGAGCACAGTGTATAATGAAGAGGCAGTGAAAATACCAGGGCAGAGAAAATGATACAAGAATGGGGATAAACAGATAAGAAAATGAACATATAATCAAGGACAATTAATGAAAATAGACTTCATCTTGTGTGTAAATAGGAACACAGCAAGACACTCTGGTCTGCATTACAGGAAGCCTTACTGTTCAAATAGATGACTTTTCAGAGTACAGTTTGTAAACATGGATCAATATATAGGCCAGAAAAATTAGGACTTTTATCCATTAAAACCAAAAGGAATAGAGAGACAGTAACAGCCTCCTGCTCCTACTTTTCTAAACTCTTTTCCTATTTTTTCTCCATTCTTTCTGATGTAATATATTGGCTCAGTTTAAAAATGGCCCATTATTCTACATCATTTCCCTTTTCTACTTTTTCTCCTTCAACATGACTTTCAGATTTACAGAGAATTCATTTTATAACTCTGCTTTAATTAGGTATTGGTTAATTAATCCCTAAAGCTCCTATGTAACTAATCCCTCATTAAAAAATCCCTATGAAAAATACGCATACTTTTGTTATGTATATTTTATACTTGCTTCTCTTCTCTTCCTTGCCACATCTCATTCCAATAGCAAAAAAAAAGATGAAGATATTCTGAGTTCAAAAAGCTAAATGAATGAATTTTAAAGAAACACTTGAGAATACCATGGGTGAAACCCTATCCATGCTGAAACCAGTATGCACTTGTTACTGATTTACTGGAGCCAGACATTCAAAGCAGAACTTTAAAGATGGTTCTAGTACTATCAAATTTGTAAAAAAAATTATATTCAGCTAAGATTAGATTTATGTGATAAGATTATCAGATTCATAGCAGGGAAGGCAGTTTCACCATTAGGTATGTATCTCCTGTCCTAATTCTCTAATGTTCTGTAAAGCAGCTTTATTTATTTATTAATAAACAGGTGAAGAAAAATGACAGAACAGATGACATTTGGAAGACATATAAAATATGTGCATCACCAGGAGAATTGTGCACAGAATGCTCACATATACAATAATGAGACTCACTCTTAATCAAATAATTACACCAGTGAGTGGAGGTTGCCTGGAATATAAATGCAGCATGCCAAGAGATCTGTCTTAGTATAAAATCTCTGGTACCTAAGTGGATGTGTTTATTGCTGCACTGTAAAAGCAAACTCTACATGCTTCATGGTTGTGTCAGAGCAACAGCTTTAAGAGATCATTTTTTTAAATAAGTACAGTATAAAAACATGCTGAACACATACTGTACTAGACAAATGCATTTTATTTCTACTAAAATTTTGTATCTAGACAAAACAATTTACATGCCTAAAATACAAAACCCCTACTCAAATATGATGGCATCATTTACAACTTTGTCAGTGAATGATCATATATAAGACAGGAATAAAATAAAAGCAATAAATAAGGCGTAAAAATCTTACAGAAGATTGTAATTACAAAATCTTGATTCTAAAGTTTATGCAGCATTACTGTAGGTGGAGGATGAGGTAAGAACACAAGGAGGCAACAGAAAAATTTCCAGAATGGGTGGCTAAAATTTTTTAGCAGCTAAATTATTATTTCATGTGTATATGCAGTTACGCAATGACATATATGAAATTTTTGCATTATGATATATAAATACTGAGATACTTAGGAGCATGAATATCACATGCTCAGCAAGGGAGGAAAAGAATTTTCCTATAGGATGATGTTAGTCAAAATCAGAGCAGACAGAAATATAATATAAATAAGAATACTCAGAAATTATCATTAACCATGTGATTAGTTTAAAACCTCTTGCTATTTTTAATAAGAAAAATAAGATTTAATCTTTAATAAGATGATCCCTCTAAATCTGTAAGAGAAAACAGCTTTAAAAAAAAATCATAGTAAGAAAGAGAGTGGAAAATGGCTTGTCAGAAACTATCTGGAGAGAAAGGTTGACAGAGAGAAGGACTCCAGAAGTCTCAGTAGGGTTTTTCCAGTAAGCGATAAACCTCAGGGAAGAATGAATAGATGTGTACAGTCTATTTTTTTTGCTGTTTGCATGCATGCTTTGAGAGTTCAAAGTCCTTTGTTTTACATAAACTGTTAGTTCGTTTAGGAGACTGCACTGTCATGAGACCCACTGCTGTTTTCCAGAGGGAAAAGAATCACAAAACGAGCTAAGGCAGACCACAGAGCTATGGCTGCAGGGCTGAGCACCAGAATTGCCTTGGCAGATAACTCAGGAAACACGCATAGAGACTTGAAGGACTACAGCTTAACCTTCTGTCAGAGGTGGTGACTTAGTGGTGAAAGCATGAGAGTATCATATTTGCAGCTTCTAAAGAAACCTATTAAATACATTTTTCCAAGACAGCTTGCATATATATGTCAAAATAATATGAGAAATGACACCTTTGGCAGTCCTCATTTAACAGGTTGGGTATTTTTAAACAAAGTGAATAATCAAATGTAATGTTTTCCAAAGATCAGGATTTTTCTGTGTTTCTTAAAGAGCTAAAAGCAGAATGCCATATGCTAACTAGGACTTTTTGGTAATTTGAAAAAGTAACTTCAATATCATCCTTTGATTAAGGACAATAGATTCTTTAGATAATTGCCTATGTAAGGTGCATCTGTATTTTGTAAGCACTATTGATGCTGTGCAGTTATTGCACTCCTTTACTTTGATTCAGTGCTCATCTTGAAACCAGCCAAGTCTATTTTGAGAGACGATATCTTGTGAACAATGATCAAAGTGTAAATTTATGCAAATTCAATGCTTCACCTTAATTACCTTGATGGCACTTGTCAGCAGCCTTTTCCATGCTTTCACTGATTAGTAAGCTATCACAAATAATTATTATTTCATCTGCAATTACAATGATGCTGTTCATTGGCTCATTGCCCATCCACTGTATTGCATCCCACCCTCCTGCCTGCTCTTCTGGAGTTACGCCACAATGCACGTCTCATGAATTAGCATCCCTATTTTATTCAATCAATCACCTAAACTCCTGAACTTTATGATCCTATAAGTCAGGTTTTTTCTAAGCTTCTACAAGTTGGATTACTACATAAAATTACTGAATACTGGAATACTGAATACTGGAAAAGTGTGAGGGCAAGAAAGGGCTGTTTTCTCTATGGTCATTTTGCACTATCTCTACTTTCTCTTTAAAAAGCACTTTCACTTTTTCCCTTTTTTTCCCCTGCTATTAAGAAAAAGTAAATTCCATCCCAGCCAAAACCAGGACAGTATTCTACTTCAGCAGATCAAGTGATGCTACTGTTGACAACTGAAATATGAACTTTAGAGGTTTACAAATAGCTACCAGGCAGCTCAAGGTTGTCACTGTAAAGTGGACTCTACAGTATGGAAATGGATTTGGTTCTATCATGGTGGAAGCTTTGAGTAAATCTGAATATGAGGTGCAAGCAAAGAACAACTCAGGAAATAAATAAATAGCTATTTGTTCCTTTTCCAGCTGAGTAATGGAGCAGAAAAACTAACATACCCAAGCCCTGTACCTATTTCAAACAGTTTATTTGTCATTACACTGAAAATGTTTGCATATATTAAAAAGGACATGAAGAATAGGGTGAAGTTAATGGCTGGCTGGTTTTCTTTATGAATGCTTGTACATCATCTTCAATCACTAGATATTGCTAACAAGCAAAAAGAAAGCAAATATAAAAGTAAAAAAAAAGTAATTAAGTAGCAACATATGGTCAGACATGTAATCTCTAAAAGCAGAAATCAAAACAAAACAAAAACAAAAAAAGAGAGAAATGTTGTAAGAGAAGCCTGAAGCAATGTTTCCATACTTTAACTGAAAACAGTGTTTATTGACTCTTCAAGGTCAGAAGAAAAACACCTGAAACATAAATAAGTGCTCTAGCTGCACAAACCAAATCTAAGAACAGGAAGCAGAGGATGATTCAGAGAAACTGGAGTTAGTAGCAGCCACCAGTTCTAAAATCACAAATGGCAAGTATCTGTAAAACATAAATCCTACATTCCATAAATGGAAAGATATATTTTTTAAGTAGTCCCTGGTACATGACACAGAACTGAAGCAATAACTTAGAATTACTAACGTTATAATGATTAGACCGAAGGATAGTACTTTAATTAAACCTGTCATAAATTAAAGGGCAAAAATTCCAACTTTAATCAGAAACATCTGCAAGGTATTAAAACACATTGCTTATTACCACACATTTTGAAACTACAAAACAATGCCCCAGAATAACAAACTCAGATCAGTAGATAGAAAAGCCAACACTAATTTAATACAGAATATTTACACAGAACACAAAGATGGCAAAACCCATGCAAATCCACCTATTTGAGCTAATAAGTTAGGGATAGGGTATTTCCAAGAGACACATAAAAGAAAACAGAATCCTGACTGGATTCAAATCAGAACTAGAAAAACAAGTCTGTTGAAGATTTGTAATTCTGCTTACTATTTTGCAACAAACAGACACTAAAAACAATGTCACGTCAAGAGGTCAGGTACGTCTGATGAAAATTTCTCTTTCAAAAGGATGAAGACAAGCAGGGGTTGCAAATTAGCTGTCTTAGTATAACATAAAGCAAAAGAATATTACTACTCTCTGGTAACATCTGTGCTCAATTACTTCCAATGGATTCAAGAAAGCTACGCAGTGCAATATAAGTGTCTACAGAAGAGTAAGTTAAATAACTTCTTACAGTCCATTGACTGCACTTACCAGACTTGTGGTGGCATTCATGGGAGCTTCTAGCTCTCATATGGATATCTAGACTGGAACATGCAGGTCTAGCACCAACCAAGAAGTCCAGTTTGGCAGATGCAGCACAGGACCTACAGGAGACTTAGGCTTTTTTGTGTCTATAGATCAGGACATGATCTTAATAAAACACATAATATCTAGGCTCACACCCTATTTTTTAAATACTTAAGCATCCAGGTCCTAAACTGCATGTCGGATACCTCCCCAAAATTCTATTGGATTAAGTCAAAACCTGTACTGAACCAAATTCTACTAAATATCTACTGCTCCACAGTGTAATTCAGTGAAAAGTCCAAAGCAGAGAAAGAATCTTAAATATTAATCTAAATCCTCAGTAGAAATAGTAAGACCCAACCCCCTGATGTATTCACTCCTCAGTAAGTAGTCATTGTGTAACTAGGAAAGCTCAGAAGACAATGCAACAAAAGGAATCATACTCTAAAATCTAAAAATACTTGTTTGTAGCAGAGTGATATTCTTTCAAATTATCTACTAGTAGGAGGCCACAAACCATTTCAGACCTGTGCCAACTACAAAAGAGGAAAGTAGAAAAACAAACAATGTCATAAACTGCAACCACATTATGAAATGACAACAGTAATAAGTAAATATTATCATCCCAAATATGTTTTATTGCCTCTTTGGGAAATCATGTCCTATTATTATCTGAAGGGCTTTCTCCTAGATGCTAGAAACTCCCTGGAATCGTGACAGAAGGAATATATGGGTATTTATGAAATTGCAGAAGGAAAAAAAATGAACTGGCAATCCATTTCTTTACCTTATACTAGGAAAAGTTGACAGGATTTCTCTTTCAGTGATGTGTACTGATATCCTTCCTAATATTAGAGTGATTGTGAATTAGTGAGATGAAGTAGAATGCACTAGATTTGTTTTACATAGTTGAAAATGCATCTAGGCATGTTTGGTATAATTTACTAAAAGGTCAGTAATTTTACTCTGTGCCCTAAAGCTGTGGAAGTCTGAAATAGAAAAGAACTATATAATCTAATTAAGCTAATTCTGGAGTTTTCTCAATTGTACATTAACCAGGACTTTGGTCAGCCCACCTTTAAATGGATTAATGATGTTATTTTCTGGGTAGGAAAATATTCCACAACCTGCCAGAACACAGGCAGGCAGCTGTTCCAGCTATTTGCGCTTCAGTTATGTCATCTCACTTCTTCACTGTTATGCCCTATTGACTGCTTTGAGAATAAGCATGAGGGTTCCGAGTTTTACTGCGATGCAGTGAGCATGCATTGTATATGTTCCTGAAGTTTTTTCATCACCCTTTGCAAATGGAAATGTTTACAGCTCAAGTGTTGCATGTGGCTAATCTTACATGTCACGGAATAAGGCAGAGGCTGCTAAACTGCTTTGCCCCACTAGGTTTGATTTTTAAACCATCACTACTGACTGATGTTCTTTGCAACCTGTAGCCCTTTACCTGCAGAGAAAAATTTTTATTAGCAAGACAATGCAGATGAATACTTAGTGAAGAGCATCTTGATGATATAAAAATTTGTATATAATAAAGGTGAGTGACCATTTGCTAATGGAATTATTAATTCTACTGGTGGAAGAATGCTTCTGATGAAGTCTATTTCATATTTGCTTGTTGTCGAAGTTCAGGAATCCTACCATTAAAAGCCTAAGAGTTTGTGTATCCTCTCTGTCATAAGTTTACGCTAATGAGATTTTATCTGTGATTCACCTGCAGCTTGACATTGTACTAAATAAATCCCTTCTGTATTCTGTAGGCTTCACCTTTACCTGGAAGCTACAGTAGAAACATACCATGTGGAATTTTCTGTTGTGTTTGTCTTTGACCTACTGTCTTTATCTTCCCTCAGTACCTGAAGAACTTTTCTTATTAATTGCTTTCCACCTGAAATAAACTCTGTAGTCAAATTCAATTCAGCCTGCTTCAAAGAGAAAAAAAATTAAGAATTTAAACTGGGAAAACATAAATATCCAGTACCTGGAAACCTGGAGACAAAATGAAGAAGTATCCTTCCAGCATGGCTGCAAAGTTCTGTTCACCTCTTACTTGCTGTATCAGCCAGCCTTCAGATTCCTCATTCAAACGCATTCAATAATTTTTATTGACTCATCCCTCTGCCTCATTGTCTAGTTTTAAAATTCATTATTAATACAGTATTTGACCTATGGAGTTCATGAAACAATTAATATTTCCCTCCTATGCCCCACACAGGCTGCAAGGTTTTGTCTCTTCTACAACACAAGCTTGGAGCTGTGTTGGCAGCACACTGCTGTGTACTGGAACCCAGTGTGCTGGCCACCTGCACTGCTTGCCTGCCTCCAAACCTGGACCTGAAGGAAAGAAACAAGCTGCCTGGTGGTGACTCAGCAGGGCAGAATTGTAGATGGATTAGAGGAAAGACTCCCACACAGCCAGTGCCTCTGTTGACAGAACTTACTGGAGCCATCCTTCTGCCCAAAATAAGCCTGAATTTGAGGCAGTGTACCAAAGGCAGTGTAGACAAAGCCTCAGTCAGCCCTTTTGCATCGTCAATCTGTTGAAACTGGTGTCTTCAGTGTTGGATGTCCCAACAGCAGGTTCAGATCATCTTCAAAGGGCTCTAATTCTGTCCAGTCTATAAGATGAGGTTGTCTGAGCAGATCCTCCATCTTCCCCTGGAAAGCTGTTTGACCAGAAGCACTGACAGAATTTATTCATACAACTCTCACAAAAAGGTACATGAAAAGAAAAAACAACCAAACTTCAGAATCATGACACAGGTATTCAGAAAGTCAGAAATAGCCATCTGTCATAAACAGCTACTGGCAGCAACAGGAACAACATTGAACCCAAATTTCTGTTAGCACTTCATTCTGCTTCGCTATTACAAGCACAGCGTCTAGCACAGGTGCCTTGTGATGCTAGTCATATTCATTTAGGAAACCAAAATGTTTAAAGTCACACTTAACAAAAGCCATGGGCACAGACAGCCGCTTTCCACTGAGTGTTAAATTTCATCTGAGATTATTTCCATGAAATTTAAGCAAAACAAGTGTATTCTTTTAGAAATGTAATCTTTCAAGACACTCAAGGATCTCCTTCCAGAAGGTCTACGGAAAGTAAATTGCCTCCAGGAAAAGAACTGCCACTGAAACAGTTTACTAGGTTTCTTGTAAAATCTTAACAAACCAAAATGTAGCCCAGGATGACTTTTCTGTGTGATTCATAACAGCATACCCTGACTATTTTGCAGATAGCAGTTTTGCCATAGATAGCAATACTAAAGCACAGGGAGTGTCCTTACAGGAAAATCAAAAAAGATGATAGATGGAAAGGAACCGAATCAGGCTAAAGCACATTTCAACAGCAAGCACCTTGCTATGGAAGCAGAAGGGTAACAAATGAGTTCCATCTGCAGGGAGATGGTGATTTCTACTTAGAATTAATCAGATTCTGGAAAGGTTGTGTACCTGTTCATGTCTGTTCTGACACACTTCTGAGATGACCATGTCAGAAGCAAAAGAAGTAATTTCATGTAGTACTCTATTAATACTACTATAAATGTTTTCTTATTGTATAAAATCCTTCTAAATGTGTGCACTTGTGCTCTGTAACACAACGGAATCCCAATCTCCATAAATATTACTGCAATATGAATGCAAACACCTGTAGAAGCATATGAATGGAGAAAACATTTCTTTCCAGTATAGTCTACTTGTCAACAATTACACTGACTTATTCCTAGTGTGCCTAGTAGTAAAATTTTACTTGTCCTTCAAAAACTTGGAATAAAGAGAACATCTATCGGATTAGAACAGCCAGTCCCAGTGGAATGTACCAAAACCAATTCTAAACAAGCATCTTTATCATTCATCAAATTGAAAACATTTCACTGACACTATTCAAATTCAATAAACTCTAAGGACTTGTTGGCAGATTATTTTAGCCTTTGAGAAACAAAAGTCCTCCTCTCCCTTTCTTTATAATATAAAGCCCCTGACTTGGTGAGGTTGGAAAACCCTATTTTGAAGAAAAGGAAGAAAAACTACAAGTCAATAGCCTGGGCTATGTGAAAATGCTGTCTTTCATTTTCATTTTTTTCTTACTTGACCGCTTGTTATTTTAAAGAAAAGCTTTAAACTTCTGATAAGCAAAATTTTCAAGCAGCATGAAACTGTGTACACTGCCTGTTCCAGACTTCTTCATCTTTCCAGTTTCTTTGTACTGGAGAAGGCAGTAGTTTTTGAGGCCAAATATCCTGGAGATGCAGAGAGAAGCCCAATTAACTGGTTTATTTATTTAATTTTCTAGTTTCTTAAACTATCCTCACAGCTAAGTGCTAATTATGGAAAATTAAAACACAAGATAAAAACTGAGCCAAACCAGTTAATCAAATGTTAAACAAAATAAATGGGGTTTGCCTCCTTCTTTGAATTCATTTAAACTATTAATTGATTGGATTCTACTCCATTGCCACCTGTTTGCTAGTTAATAAGGCAATCTTTGGTAATTTTAAGATTCCATGTTTCCATTCCTAGTTAGGAGGTACAGTAGGTAATAAAAAGCAATTTAGATAGTATTATCTCTCTTCAGACTAATTTATTAAAGGTACTTTCAAAAGACTCATTTACCTTTATCCAGGCTTCCCAAAAGAATGAGGTTTATGTGATAAGGAAAGGTTGGCATTTTAGGGGAATTGTGAGGAAGATGAAGCATCTTTGTGTAGGACAACTGTTGAACCTGCTAGTATCCAAATGAACTCAACACAAGTTTCATGTTGGGAATTCGACTGAGACAACTAGTGAAATAGACAACCACACTGAGGAAACACATCTCTGTTTGCTTTGGGGGAGACATTACAGTGGAGACTCTCCTGTTGAACAACATAGTGAAGTCTCATGGGGAAAAGATCTCATAGGTACCCCAGCAACAGGAAATCCTCAAATGAAGTTCATGACCCAGATAAAAAATCTGTAGGAATTTGAGTTTCTTTCTTTCTCACACTTGTGATGGCACTTACCATTAGTGCTCTGGTATTTCACAGACTCAGAGAATGGTGCAGGAGGTCAGGCAGTCCAATCTCTCAGTGTGTGTCCAAAGCTACAGAGGACACTGGACAGAGATACACTGGATTTGTAGGAGTCTTACATACCAGTTGTTTGAGAACTCTCCTGGAGAAGGCAAAGTTCTGCTTTTGTACATTTTAAATTGACCCTATGGTAAAGAGCATGCTGGGGAAGCTTGATAAATGTAATATAGCGAGAAATTGAACTGGAATTGAAAATCACTTGAAGCTTATTATGAAAATTCTGTTCCATGTATGACAAGCAGAAACAAGGAAGTTCTGGTTTATCTATAAGTGGCCATTCCTATGGGGTTTTGAAAGTCTCTTCACCAAAGTGTATTCATGTGCTTATTAATTATATGATGAGGCAACTTGTGTTGAACATAAATTCATGGCATGATACCTCATTAAAACACCATCAAAACAAGGCATCATATAAAGCATCTGTAGTACATTTTTGTTGACAGAAAAAACAATAAAAAGTCTGTAACATACAGTTCAGCAGTTGTGAAGTGGCAATGAACAGCATGTGATAAATTTCTAAATGGAGAGATTGTAGTAAAAAGTACTTTAGCATCAGTAACTTTCAACCACTGAACAAGATTATAACATTTATTAGACAAAAAGAAACTAATACATAAAAATCTACAGATAAGGCAGATTTTAAATTTATCTTTAATGACTTTTAAAGTAGAAGAACTCTTTAAAGATCAATGCAAACGTAGAAGATCTCCAGTATTGTGAACATATCTACTATTAAAATAATTTTTTGTACTGAGATGTCACTGCCAACTATGTCTTCTTTCTCCCTTAAAAAATAAAACAACACTTTATTTTTGTTTTCTATTTCTTCCATGGATTTAGTTATAACTCTAGCCTTCAGACGTTTCGTCTTTGGAGGTTACCATGCAATCATGAAAAGATTCTGTGGATAAATTAAATGAAATAAAGTGACTGTACTTAAGCAGAAACAAATCTAATGATTTCAGGATATAAGGACTACTTTAAGAATCAACAGACAATAAAGATCCTACAGCCTAGATTTGTCCTCAAGTCAGCTGAGATGTTTTATTGTCTACGCATACATTTAGAGTCAGTGATTAGAAAATATGCCAAGATGACACTATTTTGTTTAATGTAGTTGAACAAGGAAGAAGAAGAGAAGAATTTAAAGGTAGTGGGGTTTAACAGCTGGTCTATAACTTGGCATTGTTTGGATTATGTGTTGTGGGTTTTTTTTAGCGAGGTTGGAGCTAAGTCTTGAAAAAATACTTATTTAACATATCCATACTGTAGTCTTCTTTATTTCTGTGTTTTTCTTTCTGAGATGTGCTGCTGTGTAGAAGCAGAACCCATCTGTGTAAACATCATGCAGTGGCCATAAGTTGCATTTTGCAAGGCAAGAGATTGCTAATGCTTACAAAATGTTTGTGCTTATGTAGACACAAGAGCTCAACTCCTTTCATGAATGTTATCTAATGTCATCTTTGAAGTCACATTCCTTCTCCTTTCCAGTCTTCGCTTAGATCCTCCTGTAAGGCTCAAGCAAGAAGGGAAGCTTAAAACAGTTTACAGTGTTTTGAGGTATGTTCTTTAAGGCTGTTGAAACAAGGATGAACCCCAGAAATGGTTAACCGGATCAGTAGAAACTGTTCAGCACCTGCTTTGCTTGAGTTTATCAGAGAACATAGAGATGTGTTCTATTCAAACCACTAGACCTGATCTTAGAAAACTATATACAAATAACCTAGCACTATTAATCATGACAACATAGACATGTGAATAGAGCAAAATGCCCTTAAGCCAGTAGTTTCTGCAAGCTTCAGTGATTAGGTCATGAACAATGAAGGCTGAAGAGGTCAAGGTGAAGAAGAGGAGTTAAAGACCCCTAGAGTGAGGCCAAAGACTGGAAACGACCACCTAATCCTGAAGCCAAAAGAAGATGCTGGAAGGCTCTGCCCAGACTCCGCCTAGTCATTAATATGCATAATCAGATATTGTAATCTTATTACTATGCTAAATTGTATGTTGTAATCATGTAGTGGTGTGCATAAAAAGGTTCATTTTGCACTGCTGATTCGAAGCTAGTTTGTCCTGGCTAGCTTTCCAGCACTGCTTGAATAAATACCTTTGTGCTAAAAGAACAAAATCTCTTAGCAGTTCCTTTCATACCGAGGTTTCTTCGGCTTCACTGTTGAAGACAGTGATTGTATTGTATTACTAAACGCTTATTGTCTTAAAACCTACATTTTTCATCCTTAAAACAAAGCAAAAAAGGCCTGAAAATCAGTCCCTCAATTTTGCTGTGGATATTTAAGGGAAAAAGGGAGTAAGTTATCTCTGCTAGATATTTTTCTTGCTGCTTAGATATTCTTAACACAGTGACATATAATATTTGAGCAGAAATTCATGGTGTGTTATTCAAGAGCTTAAGTTGCATTGCTTGAAAGAATTTCTATGCAGCTTTAGCTGTTTGGAGCACTGAAATCACCTGTCCAAATCCGACTGCTTGCACATGGCAAGGAGAGACTTGACTTGGTGAGTCACCATGAACAGGGGAGAGCTGCAGCTCTAAGACACCTTGGAAAGGGAACCTGGGACACAGTCATATTAAATGAGGTAGAAAACAGGTGATTAAATATTCAATTTGCAGTGCACAAGTCTTGGTAAGTCCATACATCCAGAGAGTAAAGCTGATGATTATGAGTTTTTCCACAGATGCTGTGTAGACAGTTTAGTAAGTGTCCAACAACTAGCCTTAAAGACCACAGGAGCACAACAGCTACATGCTACCTGCTTGCAGTGAGTAACAGCAGGCATTTCTTTCATTATATTCTTTAGTAGTTCCATTGTAATGTACTGGGTTTGTGTGGCAAGCTGTTAGTAGTGGGTGTTGGGGGGAAGAAGGGGAAGGGCATAGGAGTGACTTCTATGAGAAGCTGCCAGAAGTTTCCCCTGTGTCTGACAGCTGGCTCCAACATGGACCCACGACTGGCCAATGCAGAGCCCATCAGTGATGGTGGCACTGCCTTTGTAATAACTGATTTCAGAAGGGAAAACAAGTTACTGGAAGGAAGCAGTTGAGGCCAGAGAAGAGAGGAATGAGAATATGTGAGAAAAACAGCCCTGCAGACACCAAGGTCGGTGAAGGAGGGGTAGGAGGTGATCCAGGTGGTAGTGCAGAGATACTCCAGCATCCCATGATGAAGACTGTCAAAAAGACCTTGGATGTTCACCTGCAGCCCATGGAGGTCCACGGTGGAGCAATATCCATCTGCAGTCCATGGAGGACCCCAAATGAAGCAAGTGCATGCCCGAATGTGACCCTGTGACCCGAATGTGACCCGCTGTGACCCTGTGGGAAGACCATTCTAGAGTAAAGTCCTGTCAGGATCTGTGGTCCCATAGAGAGAGGAGTCCCTGCTGGAATAGGTTTGCTGACAGGACTTTTGACCCCACAGGCAACCCACACTAGAGCAGTCTGTTCCTGAAGGACTGCACAGCATGGAAAGAACCTATGTTGTAGCAGTTCATGAACAACTGCAGTCCTTGGCAAGGAATGATGTTGGAATTCATGGAAGATTGTCTCCCATGGAAGGGACCCAATTGGAGGAGAGTAGGAGTGTGTTAGGAGCCTTTCCACTGTGGAGGAAGAAGTGGCAGAAGTAACGTGATGAACTGACAGCAGCTCCTTTTCCTGGCCCCCGGTGCCTCTGAGGGCAGAAGTTAGAGAAAATTGATAGTAAAGGCCAGGAAGAAGGGAAGGCAGGATGGCAGGTGTTTTTAAAGTTTGTTTTATTTCTCATTTTCCTAATCTGATTTGATTGGTAATAAATTAAATTAATTTCTTCAAGATAAGTCTGTTTTACCAATGCCTCAGAAACACAATTAATGTATATGCTATTATCTGTATGTTAAAATGACTTCCATGTCTTCCTAGAGCTGATACTACTTAGAAGAAAATAATTCATGCTGGTAAATAATTTTGCACTGGATTTTGCAATTCTTAGTTTGGTCATTAGAAAAGAACGCACTATTACAATCCATTGCTATTGAAAAAAAGTGAAAAAATACTAACCTAAAATTATAAATCACTTCAGGTCATGAATGCAAATAATTTCTAGCCAACTATATGTTATCTATATTTCAATACAATTTTCTTTCTTTTAATCTTTCTAAGCACTAGAAGTACCAGTTAGGTTCCCTAACATCTAGATTGAGCCTGTCAACTGTTCAAAACCTCACACATGATCAAATCATATGTTTCAGTATTTTATGGGAAAATTGTAAAAGTAGATGTGCTTTCTGTTATGTATCAAAATGCATTTTCTGCTGCACAGCAGAATGAAATCTGGGAATGAGATTGTTTTCCTCTTACAAACAAAATATCCAGTTTCTGTCATTAAAGAGAAAGGATAACATCGAAAATTTTTCATCGTGCTGTCTTCAGGGTAGCAGATATGAAAGGTAAACATTGAAATAATTTTCTAATAAAAAGATAATAAAATAGTCATTAAAAGTGGAAATCAATGAAGGCCAGAGCACTTTATCTAACCCACTGGTTTCTCTGAGTACATAACACTACAGCATCTACAACAAGTTTTAAAATCCTTGCAACTTTCAGAAGAGAGTTCTTGTTTGTTTATTTATTTAACTGGGAACACAGGCATGGGAAGTGCCATCCTAAGCCAGTGACTCTGGTCCCCTGTGATACCTGACTGCAGATGGGCAGGGTGACCGCTTTGCACACCTTGGGCCAGGGAGCCCCTCCCTTCCTGCAGTAAAGAAGAACCCTACCACAAAAAAGCATAAACCAAAGCCAAAATGTGACCTGGGAAGAAAATAGGGAAGACTGAAGACCATCTATATCACAGCTAAGTTCTTAGATGACTCTGCCAAAAAAACCAAAAAAAACACCACCCCCCCCCCAAAAAAAACAAACCAAAACCCAAACAAAAAAAATCAAAAAACCAAACCACAAAAACCCAACAGTTTTGAGGGAAAAAAAAATTATCCTTGTAGGCTTTGTCACTCTGATCTGGGAGCAACATCCACGCTCAGTGTCACATCTGGAGAATGGATAAGCAATTGGCAACAGCTATCTGGAAGTGGGATCAAATTTAATAATATTCAATTAATTCTCAACTAATTTTTCAGTGAAGAACAAGAATAGACCTTATAAATTAAGAAAAAAAGTCTTTTTGCCAACTGCTTCTTTTAAGAAGTAGTGACACTTTAAAATGTGAGTATTCTAAATAGTGGTCAGAGACACAGCATTAGTGTTCAAAGGCTGTCTCACATAGGGTTAGTTCTCAGTAACCTTTATATTTGGGAATGTTTTTATGTTTTAAATCAGAGATTGCATGACTGCTTCGGGGTAGTGGTCAGATCTCTAAAAGTAGACATCATCTTTCCACTACTAAGCTCAAACTATTAAATAAGAGATATTACTTTCAGAAGGTTGTTTCATGCTTCATGTTGAAATGCATTGATCTCAGTCTGGTTTCTAGTGGCACAATTTTCCACATCAGAAAATGAATTAAAAAAAATAAAAGAGAATATTATAGCAGTTTGCGTTTGTTAACAATTTGGTTAGCTTTCTCAGTACAAAAAAGAAAATAAGACAGAGTGGGACTAAAGAAAAATTTGCTTTCATCCTTCAGAAGGTCTCATCATCAGGGCAAAACATGGCAGGAGGTCACATGCAAGAATTTAATTTCTTTTCATTAGTTATCAGATTTAAAAAACCAGAAAAGGTCCACATGTTCAAATCTGGCTCTTTCATAGAAAGAGAAATTTATTTTAAAAGCATACGGTAAAGAGAAGAATATATGAGCAATTTAGAGCTCCATAAAAACAGCACAGTGAGAGGTCTCAGAAAATTACCAAGGACAGTGGCAAAGCTAATTTATCTGTGCCACAGAACTGCACAAGTTATTTATATCCCTAAGTTCCTAGTTTAACTTAAAGTTGTTGCTTGGAGAATTCTTGGATGAGACAATCAAGCAGCTTCATGTATTTGCTAACAAGGAGATTTACACTGCTGTAGTAAAACCTTAAATAACAAAGATATACATTATTTTGTCATGCCAAACATGTAAGAGAGGCAGAGAGGAGAGAAAGCACTTTCACATGAGTCTTAAGGGAAAGTTAATGAACTGCTAAGTTTAAATGATGTTGTCTGCATGGATGCTACATCAAATTAAACCCAAAACCATTTATTGACTTCTGTGAGAGCAGATGAAAAAATCACCTGTTACAGAGCCCAGAGTTCCACAAATGAAGAGAATGACCCTTCATTTACACAACCAATATGCACACACACACACACAAACACACACACACATATATTTATGTAGCCACATATTTATACAGTGTGAATATAAGAAAAGTCTTCATTAATATCCTAGGCATCTTCTTCTTTGTTCTGTCTTGTCAGAACTTCTTCAGCCTACACATTAATGATCTGCATTGATTCAGTGCCTGAACCAGCATTTTTTGTCTCTGCAAAGAAATGGGAGAGAAGTGTTGCTCATTGTTCCAAATACCAACTTGCAAGTTTCATGAATAATTGATTTCCTTTCATTGGACTTGGGAAACCTTGATAATAGTATTGGTATATACAAGGAATATATGGAATCTGCAGGAATGCTTCATGCATGTTTAATTTTTACCAGTCAGCTGGTATGCCTTGACACAGTTTTCTATTACTGTTCATAAAAATCAACTTTTCCTTTGCAATGAAAGATCACTGAAATATATACTAATAGATATAAGACAATATATAGGCAGTTTTACTGTATAGAGATGGCCAACTTGTTTTTTATGAGATGTAGTTTGTGAACTGTTATGAAATCAGGAAACATTTCTGAACAGAAATCATATAATACAGTAAGGAAGAAATCAGGTCATATGTTAATTCAATAGATTGCTTAAACACCTGACTGTGTCTGAGATGAGATATATTGATCATATTTCAATAATAATGTATTGAGGAATCTGTGTGTAATCCTGGATGAACTTGAAACTGTGTTTCAACCTGAATAACCTGAATTCTTTTAAGTAGTTGAGATAATCAACTAAGTAACATAATGAAGCAGCCCACATGTATTACTGGGGTTAGAAGTTGGGTAGGAGTGGGTAGAGATCTCCAGGAATGATTCTGAAGATTTATTTGCATACAGTGACATCGCAATAATGTTAAAGGGGGACAGAATGGGGTAGCAGAGACTAAACACTAGTCTTATCTCAGAGGCAACACTGTTAGGCATCTGCTATCATTGAGCTGTTTTGGGTTGAGAAAAATGTGCTAGAGAAAGCTTAGATAAGATTTGGGAGAGATTTGATTCTGATATGTTGCACACTACTTAGATGTCTGTTTTATAATAGTCTTTTTAACCTTTTCATCAGGAACATAATTTTTTCTTAAGTTTGCTTTCATTTTGAGCTTTCCTCATACTTAGGATTAATGCAGACATTTTTGACAGTACATGATTGCCTTTTATTCCTTTTTATAAGCAGATCTATATCAGGCCATGCTGAGGAAAAAAACCCAACTTGGTACTCAGAGTTTGATATGATAATATATTTCTTGGCCTCCCTACATTCATAAAAGAATGACAAATAGCATTTTCAAGAAAACAAGCTAATTTTGATGAGAAAAGTAAGTGATATTGGCAACACTCTCTGGCAGTTTTTCTTTCCTTGTTTGCTGCTTAAAAAACATTAATAAAGTCAGTGAACAAATGGGTGGAGTTAAGCAAACCAGAAGCAGAGCACTAAACAGTAGCAATGCAATTATATCTTCCCTGATGCTTCACCAGTGGACAAAGAGAAAAACTTGCAGAAGTACCAAATTTTCATTCTAGTTTAAACATCAGTGCTCTGAATAATGCCAGACTTGAACTAAAACTGATTATGAGGAATTATAGGGAGCTAGAGGGAAATGCTGAAAATATATAAATTATGGCAATAAAGATCTTTGACACCTATTTTCTTAGATTATCTGAGTGACAAACTCGAGCTTGTACATTAGCAGAGCTTTACAATATTTGTCATTAAAGAAGTTGTTCATATCCCTTTATTAACCTTTCTTTATCTGGAGAACAAAACAGTCACACAACATGAATTTCTCTGAAGGACATTTGGGTTTTCTTTTTCCGTTTTCTCCTGATGTATATAGATGAGTAGCAAAGGTCCTGAGGTCTGCTGGCAGGTGATAAGGTGCATATTTCATTTGCTGGGTAAGATATACTTTGCAAAAGATGCCACTTTCTTGAGGCTGACAGCCAAAAGGATGTAAAGTGAATGGAACTGTTACTGGTATTAGAGGCTTTTCCCAAGGGAGGCCGAATTGGTGAAAGTGGATTTTTAACCTGTGGTGCAATGTTATAACCAAGAGGTAGCCACTGGCAGCAAGACAGGCTGAGTTATTACAGCTTCTGAATGGTGCTACATTGTCAAATGATTACAATTTGAGCTTTGAATTTTAGTCTCTGACTGTCAGAAAAACTTCACCTTTTCCATTTTGTTTTAAAATAACTCTCTTCTATTAATTCTGTTGAAGAGTTTGATTTTGGGTTCAGCATCTTATGATAAGATTTGAGTGGGTGACAAAGGGAATACCTATTCTTCTATGGGAATGCAAGTAACTATTTTTCTAAAGAGAACTATGCCTGTATATGTGCATTTTTTCTGTTTTCTCTGTTTTTAGGGTTTGATATTTTTAATTTTCTAAAAAAATATACTGCAATTATTACTTTATTTTAATACATAACATAGTATAGTAGAAGTTTAGCCATGAGAATAAACAGGAAATTCTGGCTTTTATGATGCTTATTTTGTTTTGCAGGAAAACAATCTCAACCATAATAATGTTTTCTTCTGCTGAGTCCATTTGCTTTTAGATGTGGAGGGTGCCTAGTATTTGAGAAGGTAAAAGTATCTAATAATAGAAGAAAGGGATGGAGGCTGACTGCCAAAAAAAGGTGGAATAGCTGGCAGCTGTGATGGATAACCTAGTAACAAAGATGAAGAAGTCTTAACAGAAGTGCACCAATAGAGAATAAAACATAGGGCAAAAGGGGAAATGACAAAACGAAGAAAATAAATCTGTAGGGGAAAAAAAAGGAAATGTTTAAATGAGTAAGTGAAAAAAAGTATCGCTTTATTTGCCACAAATGAAAGGAGAGGAGAGAAAACTTATCTTAGGAAATGGCCAAGATTATTTTAATATTATTTTTCCCTCAAAAAAACAATGACAGCAATTAGAGAATTTAAATTAACAACTTAACAAAATCCATTAATGGAAAATAAAATTAGTCTAGTTCACAAATCACAGACTGTGTCTGACAGGCACAATGTTCTTTTGAGAGTCTTAATAGGACAGAAGACGTGCACCAATTATATTGAATTTACTGCATCTAACTTTTATGTGACTCACAAAAAAACCTGGATTCTGCAGTTTTTGTGAAAGCAAAAATTAAAAAAAAACTAGTAAGTTGCTGGTTAACTATTAAAAGATTGTACTTCCAAGAAGTATCTGGATTAAAGAATTATCCCTAAGAAATAATTTCCATACATGAGAATTTTTCATGTGTTTGCAAGTAATATAGATGAGAAATTGACTGGGAATGCTTTCAAATTACCAAAGAATGAGAATCATACTCTTGAACATTATGGGAAAACAGAATTAACTACTTCAATTTAAAAACAAACAAACAAACAAAACAAAACAGTGATGTGTGCAATATGATGGTGTTTATCAATACCCAACATAATACAAAAAAAGCGATAAAGTTGTGCTAGGTGAACATTTTGTCCCAGGTTACATCCCCTCAGGAGAAGGCTTTCATATACAGTACTAACTAAACAGAGCCAAGGAATTTCAGTCTCTGACCTCTCACTGCTTCTCCACTGTCTTGTACGTTGCATACATTTGTATCATATTCTGCCCTGGCNCCAATTTTCAAACGGTCACAGCCATATTGGCTCATCACTGTATATGAGGATGGAGTCCACCACTGAGACACTTTTACACATTGACTACCATGATCATTCTCTTTCTCCTATAGATTGGCTCGATATCAGTTTGTTCTTTCTTCCTTTCCACTGCTTTTGGCAGCCTAAACTGTGCATTCTTCAGAAGGATACTAACAAAATTGTACAAAAGTCTATTAGGCAATTAGAAGAATTGCCTCCAGTTAGTATCTCAAACCTGCCCAAAACCTCAATTTTCTCTCTACCTAGAGTAACAGTATCAAATTATTTTCTCTGTTTTCTAAAGAAAGTCAAAGGCAGCAACTTAACCAAGACTACATGAAAATTCTGTGGTGTAGGGCATTGCAATCAAGATCCATGAACATTAGATCATTGACTATACTAGCGCATAAAAAATTAGCAACACAAATAAAGTTATGAGTAGATAAATGAGACCTGACTTTGTATACAAATTTGCAATAATTGAGTCCCTAGGTTGTTTTACAAAATGCTTGCTTAGTCCAGACAGATGGATGTTTACACGATGCAGTTACCATAGTGCCTGGTGTAGTGCAGTGCTAAATCCTGCTGAAAAGACAGTATGTTTGCTAAGGCTCAGCTGTGTGGCAATGCATCCACACCACTACCAGATAGCTCAAAATTTAAGTAGGATAGGCTCCTGCTCACCTGCAAAAGCCTGCCTAAACATAGATAAAGATAAATGACAGTCTTCTAGAGGCAGCTTACAGAAGTTGTGTGAAGCCTTTCCACAAGGGCTTTTTTCAGCTAATCCATTTGGCCTGTAAACTCCAAAGTGAACAAACTTGCTGGAAAAACCACAGACAGCACTTACCAGGTCTAAACATAATTATTTCACTACTGCAGAAGCAAAATGATTGTCATATTTATCAAGGGGAAAATAGATGACTTGGAGCCTACCACAACCACTTGGATGTGCAGGCTATGAGATTTACTGAAGGCAAAACTAAAACATGGGTACCTGCATTCTGACTATTGCCCATGAGCAAGTGTTTTGTAACCCTAAGACAGTGAGTTTTGTAATAGCACAGTTGCCAAACACAGACTAAAATTTCAAGATATCTTCCACAGATTGCTAATCTTTTTAAAATCCGATTTTGAGAAACATTTTGTCTTTTAGATAAATGTTAAGAGTCTCACAAGGCCATGGGTCAAGGTTTAAGATGCATGCCCAAATGTGAGGAAACTCATAGCAAAATGTAAAGAACTAACAGAACTATAACAGACAGATGTTGTAAAGTTCTGGTGAGTTGCATGGGGTTAGGTGCCATTTTTCACTGGACCTATTGGCCTATTCCTAGAAAAATTAGCAAGATTTTAAACTCAGTGTCTGTTCATCAAGTCTGATAAAGTGTAACAAAAGGCTAAATTTGGAATATGCAATGTTACTCTTAATAAAATCAAATTATGATTCTATACATTTATTATATACATTGATGGAAGTCATCAGCCTCAATGAAACTGAAAAAGAAAAATCTATTAGGACTTTTTTCATGGGAAAATATCATCAGGAAATTGTAATGGGCTGTAAGAAAATACATTGATTATACAACTCATATCCACTAGAGTTGCAGATTTTAGTTGATAGGTTCATCTTTAGGAAGTGTCTCAGTTCTTCTCTTAGAAAAGCAGATTTTAAAAATCTAAAGCAAAATGGTTGTTTCCAATGGTAACTGCATTTCTGTATTTCATCAGTTGGCTGCACAAATTCATTCTTGTGCATACTGATTATTTTGTTTCAACCAATCTTATTCTGTTTCAAAATCTTCATAAGAACATTTAGGAAAAGGAAAACCACAGAGTTCTTCCACAATTCATCCACCTCAAGCTGTTCACAATAAACAGGCAGAGAAACTTTGACAGACCTACTGCAGCTGAAAAGAGAATTTTCCTCAGTGGATATCAGAATTGGCCTGGTGACTGGAACAGTCCTCAAAACCCTCATTGTTCAGAGTTTTCCTTTTCCTGGAAACACAACAAATATTTTCCAGCAATGACAGAGCCTTTGTTCTTGCTCAAGGCATCACCTTAGGAATTACTAGACTGCAGACCAGAATCCCATTCATTCCCTGGCACCCTTATCAGCTGTCTTTGTTAAGGAGTAGTGGAATGCAACACAATTCAGGAAACCAGGCTTTTGTCATTCCTGTCCCAGAAGAGATGAATCTGGCGTATTTGCAGATCTGGAGGTCTTGCCCATGCCAGCTTGATGTGTGCTGTTCCGCTCCTCTTTGCAAGTCCAGTTGGCAGCAATGCTGAAGATTATCTCCAAAATGTAGGTACACACAATTCACAAAAGACACAGAGGATGCTAACACAGCCAGTCACACAGATCAGCAAGGGTGCCTTTACCAATATCGCATAAAAACCCATAGCACTCCCAAAAGCAGAGACAGACCAGACTTGTTGCTCCACTCTAGACTGAAACTGACACAAACACACATTTGTTCTCTGATTGCAACACCCACAAAATCATAGGACTCCTAAATATGTGCTCAGGCTCTAGGTCCATCCAATCTCGTGCCTGGGTCCTCGCACCCTCCCACATTCTCTGACTCTCATCTTGGTCTTTCCAAATATGAACCTCACTAGTTAGTCCAGACTAAAGTTTACTAGTGAGTTGCACAAACCCCCAGGCACAGTGGACGGGGTTTCAGGAGAAAGGTGCATAGCACGTTCTCCTGTTCTTGGCCCCAGACCTACAGGCTGAAAGCCTGGACTTTATGAGGACATGCAGCACGAGCATAACCGGTTGTAGACCTTGCTTTGACATTCCTCCATCTATCTCCTAAATCAAAATGGGCTTTTCTGCTTGCCAGTAGTTAAAGGGATAAACTCTCTCAGAATAAAAGGCAAATAGTCAGGGTTATGTTTGTATGTGATGTAAACTATAGCTTTTTAGAAGGAAGCAAGGAATAATCATATTACCAATTGAATAGTTTTATGCTTATATTTTTGTAGTCAGATACATTTATCTTAGTAAAGCCTGAGCTGAGACTACATAGTCAGACCTGTGGCAAAAACTGTGCCTCTTAGGGATCATATAGGCTCAGAGAAAAGAATTGTTTACCTCCTTTAAATGCAAGATTTTTTTTTTTTTTCCATGGGATATTTGCCACAGTTGGCTGAGATCTCATTATCTGTCTTTCCTCCTGCTCCCTACTATCATTACATTTCATATCAGACTGCTTTCCTTTTCTACACTGTATTTTTGCCTGGTGAGACCAAGCTCTGAGATAGTGCTCATTGTTTGGACAAATGTGTGAAAGCTTTTGGCAAATAAGATTAGAGGGGCTCTGTGGGAGACAAGTATGTGCTTGAACATCCTGTATTATTTAGATGTCTCATTTTTAGATATGTTCTGTCTCATCAGTTCTGTAACAGGAGAGTGTACAGATGTATCAGCTTTTGAAAGATGAGAAGTATCAAAGGAAGTTTATGAATTTTCTTGCAGCACACACTGTGTGTAAGAAAAAAATATTTATGAGCAAATTGTTATCAATAAACAGTATACTGAAGCTGTATAATTATGCCCAATGTAATAGCATAAATGGACAATCAAAAGACATTTTCACTATATTAGGTTTATGACAATGGTATCATCAAAATATAGTAGCAAAATATTTCGTGGTTTTTTGGTTTTGTTTTGGTTTTGTTTTTCAGTTTGGTTTTGGTTTTGTTGTTGTCGTTGTTTTTGTTTTGTTCCTCTTCAGAGACTTAACCAAGGCACTCAGGTTAGAATCCAGCTTCTCCAGTCTGACTAAAGAAGAGAGACTGCAGAAACCTGTGAAAGGTGACTCATGTCTTCTAAGATCAGTGCCTAAAAATGAGTACCAATTTGATCACATCTATGTTTTTCCAGCTTGCTTTTTAAGTATACTAAGAAATGTTGTTTACACATGCAAAGCACACAAGAGTAGAGATTTCAGCCATCATGCTGGTAAAATCTGTCAAGATATTATGATCTGTTAAAATATAACAAAATAGAGATTTCCTTTACTGGTTTTCCCTTTCCTTTTCTTTTTCCTTCACTGGATGTGCAGAGTAGATCTTCTGTGTTAGCAAGTCAGCATTTGGGGTGAAGAAAGCTGTTGATTGCAGGATTCTTTCTTGTTGCTGAATTTAGAAAGAACATACTGAGTGCCTAATGTGATTGCAAGCAGAGAGAAAAGGTCTCATTAGTCAAAGCAAACAAATGATTCTATGGAAAATTCCTGTGTCAAGTCAGTTAATCTGTCTCTTCACAGATGGTCACTCTTATGTGTTTCTTATTTTCTGAATGCTCAGCTCAATGATCTGATCTCTGGTTGATGGATCTGCTACTCAGTCACAGCAATAAATGACAATGAGTGGGAGCTAAGTTTCGGACATAATAAGTGCCATTCAGCGATAAGTGTTCGGCAAAGAACAGGTACTAGAAACAGCAAGTTAAAGACCTGGTCTTGCAGAACATTTTCACACTTATCTTACCTGTTCTTGTCTTCCAGGGGAAAAATGGAACTGTTTTGACCAAAGAGTTAGGGTAATAAATTAAAAAGGGATTTGCATTCCTCAATCCAGTAGTGGTGGATGCTGAAGAAAAATCCAGAAGTAAGCTTTGATTAAGGAATCATAGAATAAGGGACGGAAACATATGTTGATTATAGACAGTGGAAAATAAAGACATGCCACTCCAATTATGGTGTGTGATCTTGTTATTACAACCTTTTTCACAGTGCACAAACATCCCCACAAAGGCATTGCCTAGCTTTGATTTTCCTAGTTTGGTCGTTCTAAAATCTAAGCACGAGGGGCTGACTTCAGTATACAACTAATTTTGGAGTTCTAAGAGAGGCCTTCAGACAATCTGATCTGAAGGTCCCTTTCAAACCATTCTATGGTTCTGTGATTCTATTTTTCTGATTTTATGAAATAGAGTTAGTATGACATTTTAAATAGTAGGACATGTGGGACACAATAAAGGACACTGAGTTTAAGAGTGGTGTTAATTATTGTGATGTTGAAACATAGAGTAGCAATTATACTGGGAAATGTCTTAGTAAAATGTATAAAATATACATCATTAGGTGTCTCCTGACAGAATAAGGGGGAAAAAAATTAAAAGAAGGAGGGAGACATTTAACCATAAGTATTGCTACTGTTTATTCACCGAATCTTCCTAATAAGTACTTTTATGACTCTCAGGTTTACTCATGCAAAGTTCACATAACATGTTTATAATGATGAGAATTATCCTCCCTGGTGTGGTTACCCATTAGGCATTTTAGGTCCTGAAAATTATGCACATGTCTATTTTCACTTGAGGGCTCTCATCACCACATATCTTTCACAGAGCTGGTCAGCAGCAGTTACCTACACCCATTAGGCATTCTTCATTTTGGGTCTGCTGCCAACAAATATCATTAAGTGAACAATGTATTTAATCTCATAAACATTTTGTATGTTCACAATTTGCTAATGTTAACTTGCTAGAGACTGTAAAATTACTATAATTTCTCCTGGGTTAAGCAAGTCCTGTCCTGTTATCTCTAATTCTGAAAGACTGTACTGATGAGTGATAAAAGTCTGAGACTATAAACTGGAACCTCTGAATTTCCCTTGACAGATAATTGCACTAATTGTTGGTCTACTCAGTCTTTCACATACTCTTGATCTCTGACATGTTCAATGCTTTGTGCTGTCTTGGAGAGTGGAATGGCTTCAAAGGAAGGATATAGAAATAACAGCATCCTTTTCCTCTGAATGGACTCCAGCTTGCTATCCAGCAAAATGAAAGCTAAGATCTGATAAAGGATAGAATCGCACATGTTTTTTCCTGTATTCAAATCTAGTGCTTTAGACTTAAAGATGTAGGAGATTCCCAGGCTTCATCTGTCTCCATTTTTCAAAGAAACCTTTTGGGAAACTCCAGACTATAAACCCTGAGTGAAAAGGATGCTTTCTGTGAATCAACAAGATGTTGAGATGCAAGGGAGGGACATTTATCCTGCTGCATTTTCATTTAGTTACCTTAACAGGCTCTATTTTACCCAGTTGAGACTAATTTTCGTGACAGCAACTGGACATGGCTAGGCATCAAAGCTAAAAAGTGGGCCTACAAGTTAAACACCATTGAGCACTGACAGATTTTTATTCCTTTTTAACCTGAAATTGGATCTGACCTCATTGGGAGACATTCACCTAAATGCAATTATATGAGTTTGCCAGTATTGTGTTTCAGTTGTAATGTATGGATGAGATTTTCAAAATTGCAAGATTTGGACTGATGACTAGCCATAAGCATGCAGTTTCGGGGGCCTAGGTTGCTTTAAAAAAATCTCATCTTACTTCAGTACAGTTTACTCTGTGGAAATTTTGGTTATCTTCCCATCAAGAGGCTTGCTATTGACTGCAGTTAAGCCTGTTCTTCCATCTGGACAGTTTTTCCTTTAAGATAATCAACCACGACAGCTGAGCAGAGGAGAGCTTTTGAGTATTCTCCTAATTATATTTCACATGTTTATTTTGCAATAAACATAGTTCTGGCTGACATTTTAGAGAAGAATACAATGAGACTTTGAAGCTGCAAAATTCTCTTCTATTTTAATACACCTAACAAATGTAGACTTTGTCTTATGAAGGGAAAATATATTTAAGAAATTATATGCACACAGGGGAAGCTATTTAGATTGAGAAAAATTGAGAAAAAATAAAGAGTCAAGATATTTTTAGTAAATGGTGATTTGAAGTGTTTTAAATAGATGGCCAGGTAGCCTTATGACCCCAAAACTAGGATTAAAATAAGATACAATTTACCAGAATAATTGACAGCTAGAGATGTTAGCAGCTCTAAACCCTGGGTTTTAGTTTAGCTCCTGTTTATAATGTACTCAAAATTTGCAGTTCAAAACAAAAATTTGCATGATTCTTTTCTCAGTCTTTCTAATAAATATTGGAATTTAAAAAAAAAGAAAAAAATTAAAAATACTTATTTCATTATTATTTTTCCAATAAAAGTTGGAAAAAAATCTCTCAACAAAAACTACCTGAGACATCAATTTGAGCACATTTATAATTGCATAAAATTTTATTAGCCAAACTAGCTCCTTCCAGTCTCAAGAACTTTACCTCTTTCTCAAAATATTTTTCCCAGACCATCAAGTTTGATTTAACTAAATAGTACTTTGACCAGGTGAAATACTGCAAGCTGTCACTCAAAATTTTTCTGTAATATATTCTTAAATCTTTCACAGTTTGTTTGAGCTTTTCAGTGGTTGACTCATGTAATAACTACAACAAAAGAAAATACTGTGACTTTTAAGTGAGAACCATCCTTAAAGGAATGTTTGTTCTAGGTCTGTTGCACCCAGGTCACTATTAAATGCTGTATTTCAACAGGATAAATTTATAATTGAGAGCTTAATTACAACCAGGTTTTGACTTTCAAGTGCCTTATTCCAAGAACAAAAAGCAAAACTTGTCTAACAAGGTTTTTCCTTCCTTGAACAAGGCCGCACACCTAACACTTTGATAATTAAACCACATCATGCTTGTAGCAGCAGTGACGTATGAAATATGTACATCTAAGAGAGTTATTCTGGAGCAGGTGTGACGATCCTTTGCATTTGGAATCATATGGACATCTTGGTCGGGAGTAGGCTTATTCTGCCTGGAGTCACTTCCTTATGCAGAGTGTAGATGTATCAAAGGCCTCACTTTCCGGGCATTTTACTAGAGTAGAACAAACTTTTGTCTTACATGCCTATATGTGCCTCGGTACTACACATTTTTGACCTTTCTTTTTCGACTGATCTTAGTTGTAGTCTTAGACTTTTTGACCTTTTAACTTAATTAATAGCATGTAAAATATTTTTCATTCCGTAGGAAGTGAAACAGTTTCAGGGATTGAAGAAGTTCTTTGACCCAGGTTTCTTCCAGCTTTTAACAAGGTCTCTAGGTAAGTGTCCAAGCTGGCAAGTAACATAAAATTGGCTTATAAATATATGTGTATGCTTATGTAATAGAAAGTCATATGTGTGATAAATATTCTTAAACATATTTTTTTTGATCTTCTGAAATATCTTACTTTTTTATCTCATATTAAATTCTTGGTTCTCCTTCAATCTCATTTTGGTAATTTTTGGATATTCTTTTATTAAAATTATCATTAAAGTAAATGTGCCTTATTTCATGCTTAAAAAGTAAAATGCAAAAATTAATACTCCAAAGATATTTAATAACTCTTATCAGTTATGTAAGAAGGTAGAAAATATTTCTATACGAAAATCAAGTAACAACTATTGTTTCTCTAATTTAATGAGACTTACATTGATTACTTTGCTAGAATATGTCTTGGCTGAGGTTAGATTTTGCCTTTTTTTGGGCAGCAATTGAAATATCAACAGAGCGCAATGCAAAAAAGTAGCTACTTTTTCTCAGTTTATGAGTAACTATTAATTATAATGCTTATTTGATTTTTCCCAAATATTATTAGCCCTTTTTCTTAATCATGTGTCACAGTTTTCAAAAAGTATTGAAAAATTAATTAATAAAACGTATTTGTTTTCAGGACTGGAGTGCAATGAGTAAACAGCAACAAAGAAGAGTATGTTATGTACGCCTGGTAGCTGCAATCTAATACAAAAACAAAGCTTCCAGGTTTCCTCTGCTCTCTCCAATAAGAATTCCAAAGGAAAACTAAAAAAAGGCAGAGTGTTTTTCATGTGCTTTGATTTGTATTATGACTGACAGGTATTATTACCATAAAAAAACCCAAACCAAACCCAAAACCAAATAAAACATAGAAACAAAAACAACAACAACCAAAAAACTATCACGAAATGGTGGAAAATTTCTAATTACAGTTTTGTGGAGGAATCTAGTCCACCAACCATGTCTAACCATACATAGGGTAAGTGTTCATGTAACAGCCTTTGGCACTGAGACTCTGTGGTGAGAATTTAGAAAGAAATAAAGAATCTTGTCTATGTGTGTTTCATTCAATCAAAACCAGAATTTTAGATGTGGCACCATACTGCATTTTGTATTCAGAAGAATTTTCCATTTGCTCAGATGCACAACAAAAATCTCTTTGTGTCTCACTGGGCTACCTAGCATGGTTAACATGCAGGAGCAGCACAAGGAATGGCTAGAGGAACAGCATGCCTGCAGTATGTGCAAGAAACTATGAGCAGAAGTAACTCATACCATAATGGCAGTCTGGCTCAAACCAGGCTTTGCTACCCAGCAAAAACTGACAATCTTAAATTCTGAGTGAAATTTTACATTCATAATTATGTGAGGAATTAGGTAGTGTTATCCTTTTTGTTTATCTTGCACTTATCTCCTGCTAATGAAAATACTAGTTTTTAATCTATTAAAGAATACCTGAAAAAGGCAAAAATCTGGTCATGTATGCTAGGAAATTTAAGTGAATTGTTCTGAATTTCTGACTTCAGACTTGAGCTAGTCTGTTAGTAGTGACACCTTCAAGTTTGAACCTGGTTTTTATTGCTGCTAGTCATAACCTTGGGCAAATTTTGATATCTCAGTAAAGTCTTTCTGGGACCTATACCCAACTATTATAACACTAAATAATGTTGTTCCTATCTCTTTTGCCCCCTGACAGCCTACTCAACACTTGGCAGAAATCTGTCTTCTAAAAGCAAATGTCAGCTACAAAATTCATAGCCTCAGATAATTAATTGAAGTGCCTACACTTGAAACCCAGCCAAAGCTGGTTTCTCCTTGTATCCAAAGGAGATAGCTGGACATCTTCATAGACAATTTCATTTCAAAGACATGTACTTCACTGTCTGTACAACAGACATAGAAAGAAGTGATAGAGCTGGTTTTCTAAGAGGTGCATGAGTGCAACAGCAGATTACAGTTGTTCCTATCGGACTCATGGAAGTAAAATCCACCAATGTTAACAAATACATAGGGAATTGGTGGTTTAGATGAAAATAAGGGATTACTGGTCAAGCGTTGGGGGGAAAAAATGCACGCATTATTCCCCTGTTCTTATGCTTTTCCCTCAGCCTCAGCTTTTGCCCATTGTCAAGGAGAGGATAGTAGAGGCTGAAGAGACTGTGATGTCACCCATACACTCACATTCTTTAGTGTCAGGAAGGCATGGAACATTTGGGGTCTTTTGAAAATGATCTGCACTGGAGACTTTCTGTTGGAGTACCACCACATATTATGGTATCAGGTATAGATTCCTGTGTGAGAAGTTCCTCTTCCAGGATCAAAGCCTAGTTTTACAATTATGCTGATGAAGGTATGATTTATACTCCTCACGCTTCAAATTACCTTCCTTTACTGCTTTTACTTCCTTCAAGGCACTCAGAACTTAAATAGATCTTGTCAGCCTACCATCTGCTTCCAGTGGCAGCCAAGGGGCAGAAACATTTATAACAACAGCAGTGAGACTCAAAAGTGACATATCTTCCATAAGTATTCACCACTAATTAGGAAAAGAGGCCTAAATGACAAAAAGAAATATTTTTGTTCTGAAAAAGAGTAGCTACTCTCTTCATCTGAGTTCATTCAGACAAGAACAGGAAATGTTTAAGGTGCCTTAATGCGCTGAACAAATGGCCAGTGCAAGAATTTTGGAAAGCTTTGATGTCACTTAATGCATGTTTTTATTTCTGTCTGTATGTATAAAAGTTTGATGAGAAATACTCTACAGAAGACAATGTGAGATTAACATTAGGATGGACAAATAAGCCTATAGCCAAGGCAAGTTTAGATTGAAATGCAAGTCATATGAGAACATTGCAACTTCAAAAATATATCTTGAAATTGCAACTTCCCTTCTTCAGTGAGGCCTGAAATTCTAGAAAATAAATGTGTTCCACATGAACATTTAAAATCAACTAAATTCAGTGGACATTTACACAGAATGTAAGTTCTCCCCCCATAAAATTTCTGATGTTTTAGGAAGTTGTGTCCAATAAACTGTAGTGAAACAAAGACTGACATAGTGTTTAGAAGCTGAAGCTCATGTGTTCTACATTTTAGTTTAAAGAAAGCTCTGAATTGCATAGTAATAACTAAGTTTGAAATATTGTATAGAAAATCCTGGATAACAGTGTCCTTCCTATTAAATTCAGGAAATTTTTGTCTGTGCGATACGACACCTATCCTGCTGTTTCCCTATGTCTTGGCTAACAGGGATTACATGTTGTTTCATCTTAGCAGCTATGATAAAATAAGAAATACTTAAAAAGGAAAAAAATATAGGCAGCAAAATTGCTTTCATGGCAAGGATATCTAAAAAAAAAACACCCCAAAGTGCAAACTTTTATTTTTCTCTGCAAAACAAGCAGGCATGTTTGCTTGTCTCATACCAGTTGGTACTGGCATCCAAACAGCAGAGGACTTACTTGCAGAACATGTAGCTCTTACCAACAAGAAATGACTGCAGAAATAATATGGCATAAAGTGTCATTTCTCCAGAGAGATTTAACTTAAGCTGAATGCTTTTGCTGGGTTCACCTTGTCATATAATATGTTTTTTGAAACTCAAGATGTTTCGGATAAATGTAGCTTGCGGGTAGTTGATGATTCAGTCAGAGTTTTCACATCAAGGGAATACATCTACAGTTCCTGAAGAGTAAGACGAAAGTTGGTTGTACCCGTCTTCCCCAGGAATTTGATAAGGTCAGGCATTAAGCTTTTTGCATGGGATTAGATAATGCTTCATAAAATACAACAACTCAAGAGTTCAAAACTTTAGGCAAAATGGAAATTAGTTCATGGTGAAGTTATCTATACTGTTGAACTACTAACAGAGATATGTTGTTTTTTTTAAAATCAGTCTTCAGAAATCTAAATGCTACTGGAAGCTTTTAGCAGCAATTTTTCTTCTTGCCTTTATTTCAGTTGACAAATAGTTTTCATATAGCTTTTAAGAGTATCTCTTCAATGGCGTATTTTTTTACTGGCATCTATAACAAATATTACCAACCAAAACTTGCCTATTACCAGCATGAAGTGTGATCTAAAGCATTGTTGCTGGGTCACTCTTTTCAATTAAACCACAAATTTTCCCTTGCAGTTTGGAACACAGTTTTTATGAAATGGTAGTCAGAGCACAAGGAAATGTTTGAAAAGCCTTGAAATGGAGCCCATTTCTGAAGGTTTTTATACACTTGCAATTAACTCAATAACTGTTATGGGTTAAATGTCATAGAATCATAGAATGGTTTGGGTTGGAAGGGACCTTAAAGATCACCTAGTTCCAACTCCCTACCATAAGCAGGGACACCTTTCCCTAGACATGGTTACTCAGAGGCCCATGAAGCCTGGCCTTGAATACTCACAAGGATGGGACACATCCACCACTTCTCTGGGCAACCTGTTCCAGTGCCTTACCACCCTCACAGTAAAGAATGTCTTCCTGTTAACTAATTGTCTTGGTTTAATGGGAATATGTTCAGGAGGTGAAAACTCTAATGAGATAAACCTAATTTTCTTTACTTTATTTCCCTCTCTGCCAATGTAGAAATTACAAGGAGTCTGAATGAAGAACGAAAAATAACAATTTTACTAAAAAACAGAAAGAAAAAAAAAACAACCCAGCAATAGTACTAAATATCACCCCGTCATCCCCTCCCCCCAGGCTGAAACAAAACCTGGGAGAATATCTCGTTTCAGGAGACGTCCTATGCCCCCAGGCTGATAGTGTGGGTTCTGATGTAGCAAACCATGTGGAGAAGCAATGGTGGGGGTGGGGTGACCTGGCACAGTGCTGGGACTGGGTGGTCATGGGCCATGTGGCAGCAGCAGCCTGTGCAGCTCCCAAAGGGAAATTCCCAAACTATCAGTGATGGTTGGTCCTGCCAAGATGACTCATCTGGGGCCAACATTGTCGATCTAGGCAGTGATGGCTGTGGGGCTCCTGGAAGGGAAATTTTCTATCTACTGGCATGGCTGCAGCAGCAGTTCTTGCACCTTCAGGCAGTTGGTGTCGGGACCTGCAGTGAGAGAGCTGGTGGTGAGAGCCAGTAAAGACACCCCCAGAGCAGTTGGTGTCTTCTAAGTTCCTGGCATGGGGACTGCAGTGTTCCTTTCCTTCAGTAACTACACCCAGGAACAAGAGAGCAAGTTCCAGAACCACTGAGGATTTCATCCCCTGTCTCCTGAGTTCCCACAATGTTTCACTTCAGGGACACCCCTTTCAGGCAGGTCCCAAGATGTTGGTGACAATCCCTTCCCTGCTCAGCTTGGAACCACCTGAAGGTATGAAAATATTCACCAAAAGTCTTTCCCATTTAACTAAAACTACAACACTAATCTAAACCAATCCTACTTTCTTTCTGTTTGAAGCCATTCCCCTGGTCTAGTCACTACATACTGTCTCTCTCCATCTTTCTTGTATGCTTCCTTCAGATACTGGAAGGCCACAATTAGGTCACCTTGAAGCCTTCTCTTTTCCAAGCTGAACAATACTAACCAGGTTTGCAGACACCACAAAACTAGGAGGAGACATTGACTCCCTTGAAGGCAGGGAGGCCCTGCAGAGAGACCTCCATAAATGAGAGGACTGGGAAATCACCAACCATATGAAGATCAACAAGGGGAACTGTTGGATTCTGCACCTGGGATGGGGCAACCCCAGTAGTACATACAGCCTGGGGAATGAGATGCTGGAAAGCAGTGCCTTGGAAAGGGACCTGGGGGTCCTGATTGACAGAAAGTTGAATCAGCAGCAGATTTGAATCAGCAGAAAGTTGAGTCAGCAGTGCCCTGGCAGCCAGGAGGGCCAACCATGTCCTGGGGGACATCAGGCAAAACATTGCCAGCCAGTTGAGGGAGGGGATTTTCTTGCTCTGCTCTGCACTGTGGTGGCCTCACCTTGAATACTGTGTGCATTTTTGAGTACTGCAGTACATGAAAGATTACAGCACTGGAATAAGCTCCCCATGGAAGTGGTCACAGTACCAAGTCTGACAGAGTTCAAGAAGCATTTGGATGATACTTGCTGGCACAAGGTGTGACTCTTGGTGATAGTCTTCTGCAGGGATAGGACTTGGACTCAATGATCCTTGTGTGTCCCTTCCAACTTGACATATTCTTTGATTCTGTGAATTACAATTCTCTCAGCCTTTCCTCACAGGACAGGTGCTCCATCTCTCTAATCATCTTGCTGGCCCTCCTCTGGACTCATTCCAACAGGTCAACAGGTCAGTGTCTTGTGTTGTGGAGCTCAGAGTTGCACTCCATGTGGAGTCTCACCAGAGCAGAGTAGAGAGGCAGAATCACCTACCTCGACCTACTGGCCACACTGCTTTTGATGTTGCCTGGAAGAGGGTTGGCTTGCTGGGATGGAAGTGCAGATTGTCATGTCATGTTCAGACCCTCATTCACCAGCATCCCCAAGTTCTTCTAAGCAGGGCTGCTCTCTATCTGTTCATGCCCCAGCTTGTGTTGATACTTGAGGTAACCTCAGCCCAAGTACAGCGCCTTGTACTTGGTCTTGTTAAACCTCATGTGATTCCCATGGACCCACTTCTCAAGCTTGTCCAGGTCCCTCTAGATGAAATCCCATCCTTCAGAAGTGCCAACCACACCACCCACCTTGGTTTTTCTGTAGATTCACTAGGGGTGCACTCAGTCCCTTCCTTTATGTATTAATGAAGATATTAAATAACACTGGTGAAGCCATGTTGGATGTCTTGAATCACCTCGCAGTACTCCATGTGCTTTAGCATAGCTTCTAGGAGAATCTGTTCCATGATCTTGCCAGGCACAAAGGGGAGGCTAACGGGTTGGTGGTTCCAAGACTCCTCCTATCTACCTTTTTTAAAGATGGGTACCATATTCCCCTTTCTCCACGCATGTGGGACTTCATCTGACTACCATGACTTTTCATTGAATCATAGAATATTCAAATGTGGAAAGTGGCTTGACAACTACATCAGCCAATTCCTTTAGAACTCTGAGATGTATGTCATCAAGTCCCATAGACTACATACATTCAGGTTCTTCAGTTGGTCATGAACCTGATCTTCACTTACAATGGGAAGAGCTATGCTCCCCCAGTTATCTGTGATTAACTGCATGAGTATGTTCTTATTTAAGAGAAACTCTTAACATTCCAACATATATGCAGGGGACTGTGCTTGTTTGTTTGTTTGTTTTTTGCAAGCATGTAAAGTGGTTTTTGTAAACTGAAACAATTTGTCCCAAGTCAATATTCAGAATGAGAAACTGGAAAAAACCAAGCTATTCTATCTGAATCTACTGTTTGGGGAGAACTTCCTTCAGATTCTTAACTCCTACATCCAAAACTATTTCAAGGTGAAACATGATCCTTATTATTACTGAGATTATAAGGAACTGCATTTCTGTATTTTTTGAGGAAAAAATTAACTTATTATTTTTATTATTTAAAGATCAAATAAATACAAAATCACATAATGATCAATAAGGAAAGAACTGAGTGACAAATAGTTAAGCATACTCATCCATAAATAAACTAATACATGGGTTTCTCAGGCACAAGGTATTATTCAATGTGATCTCATCTGCAATTTAAAAAAAAAAAAAGAAAAGGAAGGCACAGATATAAGTAAAACATATAGCTTATTATTTTGTATTTTGTATTAAGTCTCTGGATTCTGTGAGATTTTTAGAAGAAAAATACTCTCCTGGTTTTTAGACAGTATATTGTTCTGGCATAGAGCAATACAATTCATTACTCAGAAAAAAACCCCAACAAATTCCACATTACTGTCTTGCCATTGTTTTGTTCTGTTCTCAGGTAACATTAGTTTTGCTAAAACAAGAGCTGATGAGAAAAACACTTAAGTTAAACAAACAAATATCTGGTTACTTGAGAAAAAACAACAATCCTTCTGCATTATATATAATATAAATATATAAAACACTGTAGCATTACTAATATACAATACTAGCTGTTTAAAATTTAAGGCATTTAAAAGCTGTCTGCAATTCCAATACAACAATACTTAGCACTGAAGATCTGCCTCAAGGTCACAAGACTCTTCAAAAAGTTAAATTGTACAAACCGTAGATATTACATGGGCTTTGAAAGTACTCAAATTATGAGATAAAACAAGTTTCCTAGCAAATTAGGTAGTTTAGATGGAAGGTCTCCATCTGAGGTCAGAGTAAAGTATAGGGGATTGTGAATAGATGTTTGGCATAGTAACTAGTCACGGCAGGAAAAGAAAAAGCACATAGATTTTTATTCAGTTTTCAAACTCAAAAAGTAAAGCTTATTTCAAGTAAAATTCAAAGTATAAGCCATTACTCCAGTAGGAACAGAGGGGGATTCTCTAATTTCAGCAACCCTTTGTCAGAGCTTCTGAACAATTAAGATATGATCATACATGCTGTACATGTAAGGAAAAAACCTCAACAAATAGGACTACCAGTTCAATCAAAATGAGACTCAGTTCCAGCAACTGTGTGGTCTACAGATTGGTAAATGGATGCTACCATACAGCTTATGAAAATCCAATTATATGTGCCCAGCAGTCAGAGAAAATTCTGTAACACAGAGGGAAAAAATATTTGTATTTTGACCTGCAGAAACAAATGGACAATTAGAGCTAAAAGTTTTAATGCAAATTTGCTGTTTGTTCTGCCTTCTCCTAATTCCAGTCAGTTGTAGACCTCATACAAAAGGATCCTTGCCCTGGTCCTGCAATGAGTGAAAGTCAGAGACTGGTCCTTTATTAGTTTCAAAATAGGTTCAAAAGGCAAAAAGAAAAGAGAAGCATTGGATTTATGGAGTTTGCAATTTACAAAATGATACCACAAATCGTTGTGTTTTAACAAAAGAGAATTCCTCAAGCTTCTCTAATGATATGCACCTTGATAACCACAAATACGACAGGTTGCTGCCAGTCCAGGCTATAGGAAGCTCAGTAAACCTATTATTGACGGCTGCATAGGAAGTGACTGGAATTAGTTGAAGAAAGCTGCCTTGAAGAGTCTCCTCTAACTTTGTTTTCTTATGTCCATATGGCATGCTATGGGATAAATTATGTAAAAGAAACCAAGGGCCCAGTTTACAGTACAGCTTAAATGAGACCGGCACGCAGCTGTGACACTATTTCAAAATCATTACAGAAATGAGCAAGCCAAGGCTCAGAATATGTTCCACCACATTCTGCACACTGTTGAGAAGAATGAGATTTTGGTCACTTGTGCAAATCAATTAGTGCCCTTCAAGCAGCTAGTAGGCAGAACTTTACATTGATCATGTGCTATTTTAGTTGGCCTACTACATGAACATTGATGTGGTAGATAGATATCTTTCTCCCCTTGCTTTACAATTTCTATTTCTATCATATTCTCTGGTGCACAGATGGGCTTATGTAGATAAGAAAAACCATGTCATTACATGCAAATTATTTTCTATGTTATTTGAAGAACATTTTCATTTTAAGCCTTCGTTTTTGCAGAAGGCAGAGTGAAGATGACAGTGTATTTCAAAAGCATTCCCAGCATAGTTTAAGTTCACTGGTGCAATCTGATGGAGTTTTTTGTAAGATTTGGTTGTTATTGCTCTCTGATACTGTTTCTATCTCACATAAGTACATAACATAAAATGGCCATCTAAGAGTTTAAAGACACTGCAAATCCATTAAAATAAAAAAGAGAATCTTAGATCCCGATGAGACAGGCTCCTGGAAAAGTCCATAAATAAGAACTAAGTCTGAGAAAATAACAGATATCTGGATTCAGGTATTTTATCTTATGCATTGCTGCTGACTCTGAGCATTGGTCCTTTATGGTATAGGATTGCTTGTTGCAACCACAGTTGTACAACCACACAGGAGTACAACCACATTCCATACACACACACACACACACACACACACACAATGAAAAGGGAACTCAAAAGCTCATTTAGGTGGAATTTAAGGACCTCACAGATCATCTCAAGAAAATATCAGCTGCTTACAACATGTGAAGTTCCAGATAATAACTGCAACTATACTACATGGCATGTTCATTAACCTACTGTTTATGTCTGTGCTGACTCAGGGGCCTATCTTCTGCCAAAACACATGTAAACCAGAAAGGATTCTTTTTCTTTTTCCTATGACTGTTAAAGCACTCAATTTGTTAGACTTGCTCAGATATCCAGTTTATTTAGGCTGCTTTGCATATTAATTTTTCAATAATCTCCCAAGACAGAGGTTATCAGTGAGGTGTTTCCCTGCTAGTCTTAACATGAGGTGTGATATGACATGGAATTTCCACAAATAGTCTGGGCTAATAGATTAAGCATAAGCAGTCTCATACAAGGCTGGGTGAAGCTATTTCTTTGGACTAATGACCAGTTGTGTAGACACAGGAGTGTCTCAGGGTCATCCCATCTCCCAACATGGTGGTGCAGTTCTGTGAAGAACGAAACCCAAAAATCAGTGGCAAGTGATGACAAGCAGTAGCAGCAGAGGCAGTGTTACAGTCACATA
This sequence comes from Sclerurus mexicanus, assembly GCA_013396755.1. Taxonomy (NCBI): domain Eukaryota; kingdom Metazoa; phylum Chordata; class Aves; order Passeriformes; family Furnariidae; genus Sclerurus; species Sclerurus mexicanus. The sequence goes on along the minus strand of VWZF01005537.1, from coordinate 216,838 downwards.
GAGAGGCTGGGGAGGCAACAGGAAAAGTACAAAAACTTGCAGAGGAGCTGAAAAAGTGGAGAGGCAATGTGCAAAGAGTATGTCCAAGCCAGATGATAGGAGAAAGGTTAAAAAAGACATCAACAGCAGATTGGGGAACTGTGACAAGGCAAACAGAGCATACTCCAGAGTTCTGAAAGCTGCCTTCCAGGTACGTATGTGTGAACAGTCTCTGGAACAGTTTCCTCCCCAAACCCAGGAAACTGGGTCTATTCTGGAACACAGTGTCCACTAATGGTCTCGTAAACAATTTTCAGCCATGGTTCATGGCTTGTATGGACTGGAGCCCACTCACAGTCATTAGTTTGGTTATGGTTACCCTGTTTTGGGGGCTACAGGAGTTTACTAGTATAGATCTAGACAGTTTCATGGATCATTGGATCAGTGGTCTGATTGACTTTCAATTTACTAGACTATCTGTATCCCACAACTGTGAATGACTTGCATCATTTCACTATACTGGGATTTTTCTCCTTTCATAACCACTTCAGATAAAAAAAAAAAAAGAAAAAAAAAGTCTACCTATTTTCATACTATAATAGGATAGAACAGAACAGAACAATAGTACAACAACCCTGTTGTGTAATTAAATGCAGTAGATGTAACCATACAGTTCACAAATGATTCTTCATAAGCAAACTTTAATAATCATAATTGGAGACAATTTTCAGGACTAAGAAACCTACTTTTCCCACTTCCTCTCTCATGCTCTGTTCACACCAGAGATGAGCACCAAACTGTAAGGCTGTCCTATGTAGTTACATTTATGAGTCCTCTTTCCTCAGAATGCAAATCATTCTTTTAAACTATGGAATCCAGTTGCTACCCCAAAATAACCAATACTTTTCAAGTCAGAGACTGAAGAGGATGCCAGGAGAATATTTTATATGAGTGAACAAAATGCAAATGTGAACATTAAAGCCTGCAATGACTTCTTCAATCTAGTTTTCTTTGGTTTCTCTGTAAGCAGGGGTGGTCCTGTTTGTTGTGTGGTAGTTTTTACTGCACACGGTATTGATCTGAATAATCAGTCACTTCTCCACATTTTCTGTCATTTAGATGGCTGAAGATCTCTGAATATCTGAAGAGATGCTAACATCAAGAATGCTGCTTCTTAAGTTCCAGATGTTTTCTCTTGATTGAGAAAACTCTTGTCTCAGCAAAAGGAATAATGACTGAGTGCCTAGGTATGTTCTACTCATTGCTTCATTTAATTCCATGAATGTATATATTTTCTTTCTTGTTACCATTATCTGTCTTTCATCCAGTTTAAAAGGATGAAATTTGTATGGTTCATCCAATGAAGAATAAGTATGCATGCACATAAATACACATGCCTATATATATTTTATTCCACATAAAATATGGTCAATATGTGATTGGCTTCCAGTACTAAATACCTTGTTTCCTAAATTATTAATGCTTTTAGATACTAGTTTGGGGGCTTTGAGGGTATTTTTTTGTTCATATTCTCCTTTCTTTGTTGCTGATTTCTTTATATTTAAAACTATAGATTTTCTCAGAACAAAGGTATTAAGATAGAGAAATACTACACAAATTTCATTAAAGTACTTTCTGCAGGATAACCATTCATTTGATATATCCATTATATTAACTTTCCTTTTAAGCTAGCTAAGTTTTGCATTTGCATTTGCATTAAGCACAGATCAACAAATAGAAAAGCTAATTGCTTGCTATTTGTGAAACAGACCTTTATACTCCTGGCCTCACATTGCTTTGGTTGACAAGATCAATTGTGTCTTGTGTGAGATGTGAAACATTCTCCTAAATTTTGTATTGTCACTACTTAAAAGAGAAGAAAGTTCACCATTCAAAGCTCTCAAAAAAACCCCCAAAAAAGCTTTAAGAGTTTTACATAATAGTAATTTTATACAGCCTTACCCTGCAACTTCACCTTAATTGCTCTCTGTTGAACCTATTTTTTTGTCAGTCAGGCTCCAGAGTTCTTTTTTTTCTCTTCCTTATATTCATCAGTTTGAAGTGTGAATACAGGTGTTGACCTACTTTAATAAGTTGATGTATACTACAGCTAAAATAGAGTGATGTGTATTTTCCTTTTTGTTTCAATTGTCACTCTCAGGAAGACTAATAGGATGAAATCATGCTTGGCTAGTGTCAAAAAGGGAAAAAAACAGACACTCCTCTACATTCCACTTGTCCCTTCTTGGAAAATTTTGTGCTACCTATGATAATAGTGGTAGAAAACAGATTAGAAAACAGATCTTTACATGTCAGTAATGTCTGGGTCTCCATTACAGCAGAGTAGCTAGTCAGATAAGGATGCAGTTAGCTGATCAAATCTATATTCAGCTTTACAGGGGAATGAATAAACCTCTGGAGACAACAGATATCGAGTAGGTCTCAACTGAGTAAGATCAAGGTCTAGATACCCTAGTTTAAATGTTACACCTATACTGGAGACACCTTATTGTGAGGTGATACCACTCTGAATACAACAGACAAAATTTCAGTGCCCAAAGATTTCATGTCTTTGTAGATGTGCTACTTCTGTGGGTCAGCAGCTAAGATCTTTATTCATAAGTAGCATGTATGGAGTTCCTTCAGTAAAATTATGCTGTTGTCACCTCCATGTGATCCCTTAATTAGTGTCACACTCTAATCTCAGTGAAGGAAATGAAACAGGATCTATATCACTTCCAGTCAACTGAGAGCACCAGTGGAAAGGCAGAAGAGTCAGAACACTTGGAAATTTGCTTTATGGCTCCTTTTGGTGTCTCCAGACTACAAAGTTTTACTTAGTGGAAACAGAAACAGATCTTACTGACAGAAGGGTCATTGTCTCTGAACTAGTATTGGATCAGACTTCTGTGTGGACAGCAGCAGAGAGATGGCAGATTTTGGAGCTCGTACACCACCACAAGGTGGGTACCACCCTGCCTTCTGAGCTGAAAGGAGGGTCATCTTCTTGTGTTATCTCTCTTTCTGTAACAGCTTCACACATACAATGGTGCAAAATGAAAGAACTTTCCATCTTGCAGGCCCTTTAGTCACTGTAATCCCACCTTTCAGCATGCCTTATCACGTTCCTGATGTTCATCAATTTCCTGCAGATTTCTGTTCATATGGCTTTGATTACAAATTGATAGGCATTCTGCCTGTACTTTTGCTTATAAATATTTTTGAGAATCACCAGATCTTCTAGATTTTCAGTAAGGAGATTTTTAAAGCTTTTTCTCTGTTCATACCATGATATAGTATTGATTAAATATAATCTACTGAGATCCTATAATACCATCACACTTTGAATTTGTAAGTGCAACACACTGAGAACAGCTTTGATGTGATGGCTTCTTGATCCTGATGTTTGTTTCTATGTTCTGATCAGAATAGCAAAGAAATCCAGGAAGAGATATGGACCTTGGAGAGAAAATCATCTTGGTTATTTTATAAATGTTCTTTCAGATCACGTTGTAAATTTTGCCAGAAAACAAACTTAACACATTCAGTTGTGGGGGTTTTCTCCTGAGTGCGGGCAGAAAGACAAAAACTTTGTGAATCATATGTCATAAGGTCAGTATTCCAGTGATGACAAAAGGAAGATTGGTTTATTTTTCAACTTCTTTCCATAGGATTTTTATTTCATTAATATTTTTTTAAAAAGCATACGATGTGACTCTTGGGATAGTCTTGTGCCATTCTAGGAGTTGGAGTTGATGGTCCTAGTGATTCCCTTCCAATTCAGCATATTCTGTAATTCTGTGATCTGCAATGTGATTTATGTTCCCCTTCTTTAACTTGTGTCAGTTTTCTTGAGGTCAGTAAGAAAACCCTCAGTTATTAGTTAAAGTACTATAACTAGATTGAAACTAGTTAAATGAGAAAGTATCTTGCCAATCTGCTGAAAAAGAGAAGAATTGCATTTCTCATGGCAGTGATATAACTCCAAAGACCAGTGGAAATGACAGTGATTTGTCACAACTACACCTGTCACTACAACTTTACTGGTTTCTACTGAAGAGATTCTCAGGCTCAGACTGGGTGATTTCTGATTATAACTGACATGAATCTTCACCCAAGAAACCAAGTATATATAATGGGTGTAGAAGACCCATATTAAAAAGGGGTCAAAATTCACAAAGAAGGAAAACCTTACTACTGCAAAAACAATACCGAAGGGGTCACATACTCCCTGAGAAACACCAGATAAGGAACACAAACCCGAATTAGGTGAAAATATATATCACCACACTTGCATATCTCCAGAAAACCTGCTCAGTCTTGATTAGAGATGTCTCTTTCTCACTGGCTACTCCTTTGCAAAAAGGATAACCCCATGCTTGCAAGTCAGCTATGTCTTTTCACTTGGAACAGTATTCAGCATCTATGGCGCGCTTTTGTGGGGTCATTTTGACATGGTTGACCTTTTCAATTTTTGCATCAAAGAGGCTCAGGGTTCTCAAATTGGGACTTGAGAGAACTTGCTCATTTTTAGCAGTGCTTTTATTTTAAAACTTGTGGATGACAGCAGTGTAATTCTCAGATATCTGCCAGCTTTATTGCTGTAGCAACAAGTAGTGGTATAAGGAACCAGTTTTCACCTCTCTGAGGTTAGGTTAGTTGCAACACAGTGGGAGGTGCCACTGTTTTTAATAGTCCATACTGACTGCGTTATTCTGGTCCTTATTTTTATAGTCTCTAAGCACCTGCAAGGTAAATGCTTGATGCATTTAGTAACAGTGTAACTTCAGATGACAGGGCTGGGCCATCACCAACCATATGCAGTTTAATAAGAGCAAGTACTGGATTCTGTACCTGGGATGGGGCAGCCCTGAATGTTTGTACAGACTGAAGGATGAGAGGCTGAAAAAATGTGCTTCAGAAGGGGACCAGAGGGTTTAGGCTAGAAATTACCAAAAGGTTCTTAAGCCAGAGGCTCCCAAGGAAAGTGGTCACAGCACAAAGCCTGCCAGAATTAAGAAGCATTTGAACAACACTCTCAGAGGCATGGTGTGATTCTTGGAGTTGTCATGTCCAGAGCCAGGAACTGGATTTGATGATCCTGGTGGGTCCCTTCCAATTCAGGATATTACATGATACTATGACAAGAATAAAATATGACTGTAATACAATTCCAGAAGATACTCCAGTTTTGGAGTTTCAAAAATAACATCACAAAGCATTTTTCCTGAAGCAATTTTTTTTTTTTAACAAAACTTTCTATAAAGGTTGATGAGTTTTCATGCTTCTTTGGCAAGCTTGTTTGCTTTTAGTTTATTTCTGTTTGTTTTTGTTTTTTTTTAATTATTGTTATTTTTTTCAGTTCTGATGCTGCAGAAAATTACAAAAATGTTGAGAAGGATATTAACCTTTATATTCTGTGGTTCTGCTTGATAAAAAATATTTCTTTCAATTGAAAGGTAATTTTTGACATATATGTTCTCATGAATTTCTTCACATTATACTTACCTGCTATCATCATGAACCTTAGAAGAAACTAATTATTTTTCTTTTCCTTATCCCCAAAGAAATTCACCAGGCCCAACCTGCAGCACTATTTCCTAAACAGAGAAATGTCTTCCAACACTAGTCCCTCGGAGCAGGGAATATCTGCTTGCAGGTTGAAATACCTCCGGGAAAACTTCCACAGGAAGGATAGCACATGTCTGATTTCCCTTTTTATATGTTGCTCTTGCAGTCTGCCAACAGTAGCAAGCACGGGTTTTTGGTAGCTTGCGTTCTCCATCCTGCAGAGAGCAGCAGCAGCCACCAGGGAGAAGCAGGAACAGAAGTAATAGATTACTTTTAAGACTGGGCCTGAGACTTGTATCCTTATCTGCCATTACTCACAGAGGTGGATTTTATGATGTTGCCATTTCATATTTTTCTGGTTTAAAAACTCGATACTGTAGATGTTGTTTCCTCTTTTAGTAGACCCTGGAGTGTCCCAGATATTACTTTATGTTATTGAAAGCAGATGTGGCCATAGTCTCTGTGGTATATGAACATTTCTGGTGAAACCACTATCATTTACTGTTAAATCTAATTTGGGAAAAGAAATGAACTGTGTTGCACACTGTGTATGTATAGAAAAATAAAGGAACCAAACACTAATAACTCAAAGTAATGGAAGTAGTAGGTTTCCTTCTGTGGAATGACAGACAGCTCAATTGCAAGCCCTCTAAATTGTGCCCAAGCTCCCCAGACACCAAGGGTCTTCAAAAGGTCCCATTGTGAATTTTACTGCTGTGAAACACAATGAAGTAATGTTCTAAAAAACAATGGAACCAATCTATTTCAAAAATTTTAACACAGTAATAAAAATACATTTTATTTCCTTTATGGTTGAAGCATAGCTGTCACTGCCTTATAGAGACTCATTTTGGAAGTCCATAACCAATTTGATTTCTGCTGGGGAAGTTTCTGCACTAAATCATATAAATTTTCAACAGTAGGTACATGCAAACCTTTTGACTTTGAATTCTTTCTTTTCATTTCTTGTAACCCTTCAAAGCCTATTAAAAGGCATCTCAAGTGTTTGAGTCCCATCCATTTACTTGTTTCACTTTCCAATAATCTTGAGAAAAAGCAGCAGAGTTATTAATTACTGCCTTTCCCAAGAGAAGGCAGTCATCCTGATCATGAAAATTAGATATAAACTAGTTCAAATATAAGTGTCCCCCAACACCACTAGAGCTTCATCTGTGATTAGACAAAAAATTAGACCGAACCTTTAATGAAGGTCTGAAATATTGAAATAACATTTTATTTTTATGTATGCAAATTTGCCTTATGGGTTCCAGATGGAAGTGTAAATGATGAAACACCAACAGGGTTTGTTTCAGCATTTCAGAACCAAAAGCATAACAGGTCTAAATTTTCCAAGAAAATATTTCTGTTAAGAACTCCAGATTTGTTCTAATACTTAAACTATTCTAAGAGTACAATGGAACTCTGTCTAATCATCAAAATTTCCTATATCCAGATGAATGCAAACTTAAAAAAGAACATACATAAGTTTACCTATTTCAGTGAAAGCCCATGTCAAATGCATTTTCAGTGGCAACCAAGGTGCAAAGAGAAATAATGAGATAGAGAAGACTTGAAAAGGGGGGGGGGGGAAAGAAGTGAGAATACTAATTATTAGTTTTAGTGATAAAGTTCTGGTAGATATAGGAAGAAAGAATGTTCTGTGCATTTTGGCAGTTTAAATCCATACCAAATTTATTAAGACTTTTGGTGACTTTTTAGGTGCTAGATCATGTTACTAGTGAACAGGAAAAAATAGAGATATATAAAAGTACTGCTATCTGCATTGTAACCAATCAGTTATCACGAAACAAAAGTGTTTAAGGTTCAAAACCGCACCAATGCAACAATTTGCCAAATCCAGTCAATTAGTCTGTCTCTAAATTCTCATCCTAAGTGCTAGCAGTTACTGAAAGAACTTAAGCTTGGAAATCCCATTAATGATGTACTTAAAAATACATGATCTGAGAATTAAGAACTTTTTCAAAGTAAGTGAACAACTTTCCAC
>VWZF01005537.1:190314-209243 GCA_013396755.1 Sclerurus mexicanus | reverse complement strand
CCCAGAAATATTGTCTAATAGAAGAGCTTTGTTGTCTTTATATAGTACATCAAGCTACTTATCCAAAAGCAAAGATCTGTGTGGGAATATAAATAAACCAGAGTTAATTTGGTGCATGCAACCTTGTTAACAATTTTAAAAATGTGATCAAGTATTGTACCCTGAGAGTGAATCAAGAAATGAATGTAAACATTTTAAAAAATAGGAATGCCACATTCCCAAGAAAACTTTAATAGGGCATGACTGTGTAATTTGCTCTTTATAACTCCTAATTCTCTTCCTGCTTTGTCTGGTAACTGGACCTCCTCCCATTTGCTCTTTGAATCTTGGAATAATTAAAAATCCATTATACTTCCCTCTCTACAATGACAGTACATAAATTAAGCTTCAGCAGTGTTGAAACACACGCAAAAATTGATATGACCCTTTCAAAGTGTCATCTGTCTGCAATGCAAATTTCTTCTGGGTGATAAGAAATTCAGCAAATATTTTTTGATTTAGAACTCAATCTTTTACAGCTAAGTAGTGTTCATTTGTTGATTCACAGTTCAGAAGTTAGTGAGGTGTTTATTTTTATTAATCAAATGTGCACTTCTCTAGTTATTTTCATACTCCAGCACTCCCAGTAGTTAGCCTCTAGGATGCCTCAATGCCTCTCAGCACAAAGAGCTGCAAAAATATGCAGCCAGGCTTCCACTTTAAAAAGTGCCTACTTCTAGTAACTCAACAAGAAGCAATATGAAGCAAGTTCTGATAACATGTATGTAGTGTTTACCTTTTTTTGCCTTCTGTGTTTACATATTTTTATTTTATATGTAGGAAATAAAAATTAACATAACCCAGTGCACCTCAAACCTCTTTGACTCAAATCTAGTACCCACAAAAATGAAAATGCAGTTGTAGTCAGCCTAGGTCAGATGTATGTGTGGAACGTTTTGCAAGCACCTGACTATCTTTCTGCCTTCATTAGTGCTTTTCATTTTTGGTTTTGTTCTGTGAAAAACCTTGTTCTTTAAAGCTTCTCTGGGAATGCTTGCATGGGTTTTCCACATCTTATTCTTAAAACTTGCTACAAGGTGTGTACTTAAAATAGTAATGGAAACATTGGCTGGAAGTAACCTCCAGAACTCATGTAGTAGAACCTCTTGCATAGAAAAAAAAGGTTGAAAATTGCTAATTCTTTGTGTAATTTGTTTCTTTTTTATTGACTAAGGCAGGCTTTGGGAGAAACAGGAATTTGAAAAACTAAAAAAAAGGTATAAACTTCATGAATTATTACATAAAAAAGTAAAAACTTTGAATGTTTAACTTCATGGCTGTGACAACTATGACATTTTATAGATTTGCTTTGTGTTCTTGCAAAAATATGAGCAAATTTATCTTATCATGAAATGAAAACTTACAAGCAAGTCTTCTCTTTTTATTTCTTTCATTCATCCTCTTGAATCTTCCACAAGAAGTGTCTTTATTGAAGTCTTTACATTACTTCCTGCTGGCTTGAATTCCTTGTGCTACTGCTGCACAATGATATGAGACCAAGGGTAAATCACAGGCTATAAACATCCACTTCAGAGGCACTCACATCACTTCTGTGTCTCTGAAAACATTAATGTTTGAAAGTTTCCCCCACATTTGTTATAGCAGCTAGAAGTCCATCAGTTTAGTTCAGTTCTTAATTAAATTCTAAGTTCTTTAAAAATGTTCATTTATTATATGAGTCATGAGCATTTTCATTCACCTTTTCATAATTTCATGCATCTACTCTCTGATCTCATAATGGCTTTTGTCCTGATAAATTTGTAAAAACCCTTGGGCATCCTTAATTTATGCTCATTTATGTTTTCTTCTTCTTCACCTTTGGGATTTTTTCATACTCTAACTGACTGTTAGATACCAGATTAATCCTGGATATCTGAGCAGCTATTGTAACATTATCAGCTGATTCTGGACACCATAGGTAAGACCGGCTTTAATTCAGAAATTCATAAGCCGTAAGTAATAACACTGTTCTTGTGTTCTCCTCTAGGTAAAACTTGCCAAAGTAAATGTAAAACTCCAGCTCTGTGTCTTAATTTACTTGAGGTCCCTCTCTATTCGAGTGTGGTAGAAACTTCCAGGTCATGATTAATTTTATTATTAGCTAAAATAGATCAGATGAATAGAAGCTTAGAAGTGCTTAATTTTCTCCATTGGCTGTAGAAGGAGCCAGTAAGAGTCAGCATAACTTTAAATATTTTTATTATGGACATCTAAATGTAGGTTAGAAGAATCTTGCCAGAGGTGAGTTAAGTAAAAATTCCTTGGAAGCAATGGGGTCTCTGTGGGGGTTTTGTTTAATTTTTTAAATTCTATTTGGAATTAGAGGGCAATTATTTGAGTTAAGAATACTTAGTAAAGCAACAGAAAAGAGCACTTAGGCAGGTTATAGAATTCCAGTTACTTGGGAATTTTATGACAGGGTAGAAAAATACTTATTCAGAATAAGTTGAAGGACAAAGAAAGCAAAAACCACTTATAATTCAGATGAGATACACATGGAAAATATGAGAAAAATACGTGGGCATGTGTGAGCCCTCTTGCACTGGTATCAGGGACACGTTGCACATATTTCTGCTATTCTTTCCTTGTATATAAGACTAAAAAGACTGGGAAAATTAAGTTTTTCTCTTCGTACATTGGATACTATGAAATATATTTTCTTATACTGGGTATGAGAAACACCATATTATTTTCTACATTCCCCAATAGGTCTTCCTTTCTAATACAGTTCCAAGTAGAGTTTCAGGGAACCAATATGTTGAACAAATAAAAAAACCTTGCAAGTGAAGACAACATGAATCTTATAACCTACTCACCATCCTACAATTCTGGGATGAGAAAAATACTTAATTTTATCCCTCAGGAAACTAGGACATCCTGAAATCTGTTTCTATTATGATCTCAAAGCTGCAGCACGAGTGGGGGAAAGGAGGAAATTAGTTGGGATTTAGACAAGTATCTGAAACAGGCAGGCTGACCTGGGATGTCTGGCTGTCCTGATGGGGTGTCCAAATTGGACTATACTGTACTTTCTGTCTAATCACTCAGCCAAAACACTTATAAGCAAGCTGAAAATATAAGGATGGAAACACAGGGAAGGGTAGTTCGCAAAGAGGTTACAAATTGGTTTCTCTTTGCCAGTTTAAGGTCTCCACTTTGGGATTACACAGAGTAAATGATTTTTTCAGCCCTAGCTTAACAATTTTTGAAGTGATGACAGGGTGGCAGGAAGGGGATAAGGCAAACTTTGTGAGATAATAAGTGCTACAAGGACTTTGAGAAGAAAGGACAGAAAAGAACTTCTAAATGTGAACGATCCAGTGAGTACCAGAAAAAGACATAAAAGATACTACCTCCCAGTCTTTCCAGCTGAAGGTTTGTAAAGAGAGAAAAATATTTTCTTCACACTATTTCTTGTTTGTGTCTGTGATTTTATAGGAACCTGTCATACTTCCCAATATATAATGCCAAGATTCACAGATATTTCATGTGCTTGTATAAAGTAGTTGTCTTCTGTAGAGAATAACCCAATTTTTCAGTTTCAGAGCTACTTTGCTAACATTTGCTGCCAGCAGCAAGCAGGTATCTCCTGAGAAATTATTTTAAGCAAACAATGGCAATGGACAAAATATCAACAAAAATAGAATCAGTAAAGGCAGACTCTGCATGTTTCACAAAATATGTGTCCTTTTAGGTAATAAAAGAACCCCAGCCCTGAATTCCTCTGGCTCCAATTCCTTTCTAAGTTGCCTTTTGCTTTTCTATGCTTCTTTTCCTTCCCCTGTGATTGTTCCCTACATGCAGCTGTTAAAGATATTTTAGGTACAGACAGAGATTGCCTGTAGCACTGACTAAATGAGACTGTCACATAGGAAGGTTGTAAATGCACACAAATAATAAAGCAAAATCTAGGACTTTGGCTACCCCCACCTGTTCATAATAACCTCCTGTGGCCTCTGGCAAAGAAAGAAACTGAAGATGAAACAATACTTTCAATTGCATAAGGGGGTTGTTTTTTTCTGGGTGGTACTATGCAAAAGGTGTGTCACAGGCATCGTTGTGGGGGTGGGTGTGGAAAAGACATAATGGGAATGCTGCTCACTGTGAAAACTCCCTGACAAAGTTTATAGAAGGCTGCAAAGAACCCTCTAAATAGAAGGGCAAGCATTTGCCCTGTTAAAAACTGAACTCTGCAGCTTCCTGATGTACTGCTGGAAGGAAGAATGGGGCACTTGTAGGAGTGTGGAGAGGGGCACCGTAACTTTACTCCTTTACTTGTGGGTACAGCTCAGACCTCTTGGTATAAGGATATGCTGTTTGGTCCTGAGAAAAGTAATGGCCAGAGAAATATCAAAAAATATTTTTTTGTTTTTTTTTAAGAACAAAAGAAGGGACCATATGTAAGTTGTTATCATTGATCAGTTCTTAAAGGGCCCTCTTCTTCTGCCAGCTACTGTTTGCTCTGCCTCTCTGGCCACTATGCTATCTCCAGGACATTTCAGCAGCTTTGCCCTACTCATATACCACGTACAGATGTTTTTCCACTTGTCACAGCTGTCTGGTCCAGAGTTTGTATCTAACTGTCTCTTCTTAAGCAAACACATTAATTTAGTGTTTGACCAGCTTTTGTCGGTCATATTTCTTTATCTGAGGACATTTACTGTGATTAACAAACCTATACATAGCATTGTGACCAAACCGCACAAAATTGGATCCCCTTGGTCAACCGTCCAATGCGAAGAATCAAAACCACAATTCCTCTTCACAAAAGTAAGCAGTTCCTTATACAATACACTACTCATTTCCCATTGGTTGTTGTCTTCCAACATGCATGTTCTAATAAGTCAATTATTTGTGTGCTGAGTTATGTGCATAAGGAGCAGTCATTAGGAGCACTCTATTCAGTACACATTATGTAACTTTTGATGATACATTTGAACATTTTCCTACATAAAACACCACAGGAGTGTTGTGTAGAGCTTTGCTAGTCCTTAGACAATCTACAACAACTTGCTAAATTAGAATGCCCTCCAGCTATTTAAGAGTCACTATGTTTTTAGCCCATCGATTTAGCACAATTATTAAATGAGGACAACAGGACATTATTATTCACAGACCACCCTTATCAGAAATGTCTGAATGAGGACAACAGCAGTATCTGAAACATGTTTATATGCCCTATCCTGGCTGTTCAGTCTTGACTTGTCCTCAGTTAAAAGACCTGAAACTGGTATCAGAAAACTGCTGCCTCATTAAGCTTCCTAACTGGCAGGGCTTTCCCAAAAAGTATAGCTGTGTCAAAACCTGCAAGGGTGGGCTTTAACACCCCAGCCAACTATGGGCTACCCCGGTTGAACAGTGATCCAGCTCCAGATGCAGATCTGAGGGGCAGCAAGTGTCTGTGATCGAACTCAAGCAGGCAACAGCTTGATCTAGGGTGTCTGAAACCTGGTCTCATTACAACACAGGCATATCGTGCCAGATGCTTTGCAAAATGCTGCTGGGCTCCTGAATTTAAGTAAGTAAGTAAATAAATAAATACACTTCCCAAGTCATAAATTCATGGCACAAAAAGGAGCTGTCAGTCACAGCTGATTGAGCACCTCTTCAGAGAACAAACTTGCTCTCTTTTCTGACATGCTTTGATGAACAGTTAAATAGTTAACAGTCTTGACATTTATAGATTCTCAAGAATTACACTCGCTAGAGCATGCTGCTCCATGGTGGACTAAGTCATGCCTTCACTGTCAGCTTCTACTTACAAGCCTGTAAATTGTTGGCACAGGAAGATTTTACGAAATTAAAGAGAAGAATGAATGATAATTTAAAGTGCCTCTGGCAGAAACATCTTATATATGCAAACGTATGTGTTATAAAAAGACTGGTAACGTATTTTGGGGGGATTTTCTTTTATATCTTTCCCAAAGATAAATTCTCTTCAAACAGAATATTTCTGTAATCACATGAAAATATGAGACATTAAGATTCAGTGAGCTCATCTGAAAACATGAAATTCCCATGTTTCATAATCTTAAATATCTGCTGGGGGAACAGCAAAAAAACCCAGCAAGATGAAATAGAAATAATTGGTACCTAAATCGAAAAAGTGTGGATGAACTTGTGAGCAAGAGAGACAGAAATCTTTAATGAACCCACAGTTCTTCACTCCTAGCCCAGAAATTAATTCTGCCCCTAAATCTCAGAATCAATATTGTTCCTTTCAGTGTGAAGCCAGTAATTCTGTTCCTCCTTTACCACTGTGACTCATGTAGCACCTGGGATTCTTTAACATCATTCCTAAGGCTGAAATGCTGCTTTGTGCCTTAGTTCTCTCTCTGCTTTTGCAGAGTCTTTGTATATGAGAACTTATTAGGGGTCTGGATTGTTAAGGATCTTTCCTGTTGCTGTTGACAGGTAGCTAATGGAGGAACAAGTGTCCTGGTTTCTGCTTTAATTTTCCCTCTTTCCTGTCAATGAAAAAAGGGCTTTGTAATGTCCCCGATTGATTGTTCTTTCCCAAAGGAATGATTAAAAAAAAAAAAGTTATCAAAACAGAAAAAAGTAGCTTCTTCAGATGGCACTAGATATTTGTGTATGCATAATCTCTGAAAAAGGAGAACTATATTGTAAAGGTTGGATTCCTTTGTTTGTGCTTCTTAAGCACTGAAAATGATCAGCACATTTTTGTGTAGGTTCAGGCAGTTCTCCACTAACTTAAAACATCTCTTTTCACAGCCCTAATATCAGAGCTTTTGTAAAAGATCCTAGTTCTCAAGTATGGCTGTTCAGGCACAGACTAGTGGGGATTGACTTTAGTCACAAACAAAAATGTTGTTCAGATTTACTTTCCAAAGTCATGAGGATTTTCAACTGAGCATGAAAAGTGAAATATGAACTGTATTTTGATGCTTGTGTTTTGAAAGCACATTGTGTATTAATATTTAATTTCTAATATAACAGTTTTATAATCTGTATTTATATAGAGCAGCACGATGTTACAGTATAATAAAGAACTATGATATGCTTTTAATAAAGTCTATTTTTACACATGAAATTGTGAGTACACTTAGGGGATCATAATGCACACAGATTTTTATGTTTTCAAAAGATGGACCATGTTTTGTTTAAAGGAACATATAAACACAGGTGAATCATTGACTCCATTTCTGAAAACATGTTCACACATTTCTGGATTTATATTTCACCAGATCAGTTTGCACAGAAAAGTACAAGAATAAATTCAGTCTTTATTATCAGTGAAAAAAAGTCAATAAACAGAATAAAGGATGGGTGAATGTGCAACTGAAATTGTTTCTGATATTAATTCAATTATTGCACCACTGAATGTTACAATTGCTTTAGGCAGGATTTCTCCCTTGTCTGCAATATTTGTTGTATTTACTAATATGAGATAGAGTGTATACCAATTACAGGAGCTAAATTATTTATCAAATTCCATTTATTACAAAAATATTTGTTTGATTTTGTTATTCCTAATGTTAATTTCCTTACCTGAGTTAACTCCATGATATCAAAGCATTTAAAGGATAAAAAGTGAACTTTGTGACAATGAATTTTTTCTCTGAATACAGTTTCTTAGGACTCTTACGGATTTTCCTTTCAAATAAGATCACGTATTTTCTTCATCTAAGGTCCTACAGTTTCCATAGTTGAGCAAGTTTATGTATTGCAACTAAAAAAAATTACTAAATTTCAAAAAATTCTACAACATTTAAAAATCAAAAAATTCATCTGAAGTTTAAACTTGAATTGTGCAAAACTCACAGTTCTTGACTTGTCCTTTAGATGCTTTCTTAAAAGGAAGTATCAGCAGATGTTTCATTTCATGAAACATCTTACCTACGAGTTGGGATTTTCTTATTGACTTTCTTATTTTCTCATTTATATTTAAGTGTCTGTATGTGGATATTTCCTTTTTTTTTTTTTAAATCTGAATGATGTCTATATATTGAAATAAACGTTTGGTAGGAAAAGATAGGTTTAGATCATTGTTTTCAGTTTAAATGATGTCAGAGGAAATCTTTAGATAATTTACAAGTAGCAGAGAGAGCTGATGAGCTTCTGAGTTCTTTTCTATCTCTGTATTTATAAAGATATAGAAAAGCTGTATTTTTTTTTCCTGCAGTGTCAGCTGAAGAAAATGTCATGATAAACTAAACTGACTAATTATGACTGAGATGTGACAAGATTCAGGGTCCAGCTAAAATCTGACCTGTCCATTCCATTCATATCAAAATTAAGAGGATGGGTGGTGAAATTTTATTCTTTCTCTTGTACCTGCACTGGAGATGAGATCTTGTCAGAGCAGCCATGAATGTGTTAATGTCCTTGGACATAGATTATATGTCAAGAGCATCTGGGTATTCTTCACCATCTTGCAGCATTTTCCTTCAAATTTCAGTGGGGGAAAGGTCAATACAGAAGGAAAAGTGGTTAGTTCAGTAAACCAGCAGTAAAATTATTAGGGATATAGGGTGTAGTGGATGATTCACCACCCAGACTCAAGAAATTCTCGATCTTAATAGTCTTTTTTCATACCTGACTGATCTGATTGGGACACCTGTCCAAAAAAGGAACCTATCACCTATATAGAGGTCATCCTGACACCATTCAGTGGTGAACCCTGCTCTGTGTGACCACAAAGAAGAAGACACTGCCTGACCTTCTCTCTTAGCTGAAGTTTGGGCACTGTAATCTTGCTTAACAGAGCACCTCTCTCAACAGAGAGCACCTTGCACTTCCAGGTCATGATCATCATGAATCTCAAAAAATAAGTAAGTCAGTTTAATGCCCTGGAAACTGAAAAGAACAGTAATTCTGTAGTTAACACTACAGTCAAATAAGAGTCATTTCACAAGCTGTATTATTCTTTGCGTGTTTCTAAGCTATCTGTCATTTCATATCTACAAAGAATTCCTTGAAAATCAATTCTTCTATAAGAGTGTGTGAAATTGCAATGTATCATTTTATGTTGGTAGGGAATAGTTTGCTGGGTTTTTGTTGGCTTTTCTGGCAGGGATTTTAGAAATGATTCAGAGATTATAAAGTAACATAAAGACCCGCTTTGAAAGATAAGATATACTGCTCTCTATGATTTGTATGAACTAATCTCTAATGCCTCTTTGGGGAAAAAACATGAACTGAAGCTTATATTCCATTGCATATATTAACAATGACTACTTATTAATCTTATAACCTTTTCTAATTAACAGAGTAAATTCTAAAATTAATACAAATTGAATGTATCCAAGGGTAAAATATATTCAACTATTAAATGTGCCCTTATGTCTGCTGAAATATCTATGAAGTAAGTGGTGTGTCACAGAAATAATCTGTTTCATTTCTTTTGTGTTTGCTTATAGTCAACAAGAAAAGAAGTGCCAGCAGCTGGCACTTTGCAAGTAACACATCTGTGTCAATCTTATATATTATTATAGGCAAAGATAGTAAAGCTGCATTGTTGTTGTTGCTGCTGCTGTTGCCATTGCAGCTGTTGCTCTTTACTGTGTGCTACAGTTCTTTCTTCTAAATGTGTGACCAATGAAAAGTAAAAGAGAAATCTGAAGGGCAAATTTCAAACTAACATCTTAAAGTCATAGAGTGCAATATACAAATTAAACCCTGGGATGAGTGATGCTTATGAAAAACACATTAAGTAAAAATTGATACTGTATGGAAATTCTGCTGTGCATGTTTCAACCAACAGTTTGTTCCATAAGAGTGCACAGAGGAATCATTATGATAAAAAGAGGTACAAACACCTATAGAGATTAGGACATGGTAAAATGAAGGAAAAATACCTGTAGTTATTTCCTTTCAGGAATAAAACTGGTAGAGTTACATGAACAAGAGCAAAAAAAATAGAGAGATTGAATATAGTAGTAGTGAAAGTTTAACAGTTTTGTTATTTCAAGGAAGGGAAAGAATTTATTTGCAGTCCTTTAGAGGCACCTGACTCTCATTACACAGTCTATACAGAAATACAGAAGCTGCATTGAACAATTCAGCTTTAATTGGCCTTTCTTATCCAGGAACCAAACAGAAGTCCTAGAGTAGAGGTGATACTTCACTTCAGCTGGAATCTATTTAGGCACACTCGGCTCTGGAATAGAAGTATATATCTTTTCCATTTGGGGGAAAACATCTTAAATTCCAGGGCACATCTGAAGAATCAGAATTAATATTATAGTGGGATAATTGCTTAGAGAAAATGGGAAGCATGAAACATAAGAATAAAATCAGAACTGGTTTTCATTTATTCTTCCAATGACAAAAACTCTAAAATATCCAGTTAAGACAATTGTATCAGTTACAGTGATATGCTAAATAAGATAGGTAGCAAGAGGTTAAATCTGAGATTAATAATTATAATTGTGTCTTTTAAATGTACATTTCTGTGTGTAAAAATATATGTGTGAGGCCGATAGAAGCCAGGCTCTTTTCAGTGATACCCAGTGACAGGACCAGAGGCAATGGGTGCAAAGTGAAACACAGGAGGTTCCCTCTGAGGATCAGGAAATTTTTTTTTTTTATTTTTTTTATTTGTGAGTGTGACTGAGCACTGGCACAGGTTGCCCAGGGAGATTGTGGTTTCTCCACCTTTGGAGATATTCAAATGCCATCTGGACCCTCTTCTGAGCAACTGGCTCTAGGTAGACCTGCTTGATCAGGGGCTTGGTCCAGATGAACTCCGGAGGTCACTTCCCACCTCATTTGTTCTGTGATTCTGTGATAGCATTAATAAATCATATATTATCAAAATCAAAATCTATGACCTAATGAAGTCCCCTGTTTAATTAAGAAAAGCAACTTCTATAATAATACCATAAAGCAAAATTACAACTTCTTTGCAGTTGAGTGAGTTTGTCCCAGAGACATTTTAAAGGTGTTAATCTGTGTGGCTGAATGTAGATATTAAATATGTTGAGTCTCTTTGACTCACATCCCCCAAAGACATTTAGATACTAAAGTTCCATGGGCTGAAATTGATGAAATTATGATTAAATTGAAATTAACTGACTTCTAAGTGCCTAAAACTCTCCAAGGTATTTGGTCTTCTCTCTTCAACAGGAAAACATGCCAAACAGGAGACGTCCATCAATACATAGTAGCCTTGGTACAGCTCTTATTTTTTGAGCTGCATGACGACTTTGTGTTCTGTAAAACTACCAAAATTAAAACTGATTTTTAAATAGAATTTTTTTACTACCCTCTGAAAATGTACACAAATATTACCAAAAGAATAACTCAGAGTGTTACGGTTCATAGTTTTATATTTCCTTCAAATAACACAACTCCACCATAACTTTCTTTGAGTGCTGTAAAGACTAAAACAGATCTGCTATACCAGAAAACATGTTAGCACAGAGAACAAGAAAGACTAGTGACAATGAGAGCTAAAAATGTAGAACAACAAACACTTCCTTAATTTTTTACTCTATCTCCAAAAGACCACAGGATTCTGGGACCCTTTTTGTTTCTTGTAAAGATTATACAGTATGGGTTATTGTATTACCATGATTAGATGAGCAAATACATACAGACTTTTATTTTTTATTATTATATTTATTATTGTTATTTTCAATATTAATAGCTATTGAATAATTCGTAAGAAATATTTATTCAGTGATTTTAAACTAATTTTCACGAATTTGCAGTTGATAGTCATCAGAAGCATTCCTTGAGTTTTTATTCTAAATTAGCATACTGCATCCTCTCACCTAGTCTGGGAAAACTAGATATATCTGACATAATTAAAGGAATTTTCTCACATCAAAGTTATTTGAGTTATGTACATCTATTACAGGATTCAGTATTGATTTGCAGTGTGAGGTAAGCAGGGAAAGAGAGGTTTGGATGGTATGGAAAAGCTGTCAGACATCTTAAAATCTAAGTTTTTTAATTTGCAATACAAGCACTCAGCCCAAAATCTTATTCATTGCAGATGGGTGCTCCCTTGACTGAAAAGAAACCAAACCAAACCAAACAAACCAGTAGCAACAATAAACAAACAAACAAACACCCCTCACACATATACACATACATGTACACATACACATAGACACCCTGAGAAAGCCCATATTTTGCACACACAATAGAATATCTTCTAGAGGTAAATAAAAATGTCAAATTTTATTTGGAGCAATACTCAGTTTTTGTCACTCTTTTAATAACATAGTGGTAGGTAGACATGAAACCGCCATGAAACCATTTTGATGAAATGGTTTATTAATGAAACCATTAATGAATGAATTAATGAAACCACTCTTTATAGAAGTCACTAACTTCTGATGTCAGCCTATCTCCTTCCCAGCTAGAAGTACAAAAGGCAAGAGTACCAGTTATCTTTTTTTTTTAATCATTCGAACAAGTTTCACTGTTAGAAAAATCCATGTTCTTGTTTGAAGATTCCTAAAAGGGTTTCTAGTAAAAAAGGCCACTGATTTTGCAGTGAGAAAGAAACACAGCAATTCAGAAAAATCATGTCTCTGCAGTGAGTTCTGGTTAGTTTCAGCTCCAGAGGCAGTAGGACCTGGTATGTTGTGATCCCTGACAGAGTTTATTTGCTTGTTGATCAACAGTGTAATTTCAGAGGTATGCATGTGGGTAAATTCAGTTAATTATTCTCTGAATATAATCAGGCTCTAGCTCAGTTAGACTCATCTTACATTTCATGAGTTTTTGTATCCACTGGAAATATGAGCTGTAACATCACAGGCATCTCCTACTGTTCAGCAAACAGATGACACAGGTGTTTAAGTAGGACATAAGTATTGGAAACACTAGCAATATCCAAGCATTCTGTTTCAGCATGCTCTCCCATCTGCAGTCTGCCATCCATTTCTAGGCTACCATTCAAGAGCCTGGTCTTTTAAACTCTTCTCCCTTTACTCAGATTTTCTAGGCAAACTAGCACCTTGTGCATACAGACATCCTAGTAGCTCTTGTGCACTCCTTTGTTTAGTTTGAGCACTTCCAGTGACAACCCACACAACTGAAAGATAAAGCTCCATGTCTCCACTTATTTGAAACAAGATTTCTTAATATTCTGTAAATGTAAAATCCCCTTTGCTTGCTGCTTCCTCAATTTGTCATACAAGTACATTATTCCCACTGAGATCAAACCTACAATAAAATTTGCATTCACTGGGTAATGGCCTCCCCTCAGAAAACTGGAAAAATTATTCTTCTCTGTCTGTCATCTTTTGTCAGAAAATCCCATTTTCCCCCATGTTAAACTCAGCACCAGTACAATCACGTCCATCACAACGTTGTCATCCCAGTGTAACAAGCTGAGTGCATCCCACTGAAATAGGAAACAATTAGTAATTAAAGTTCTTGTTCACACAGATTCCATTCCACCCTGTCTTTTTGAGGCAAGGTGAGTTAAACACAAGCCTGAGCTGCCATACAGGGCTCCTGACCCACCAGAGCCTGGGTTGCCTGACTTACTCTCTGAAATATTTTTCTTCTTTTGGGACGAAACTACAGATGGCATTTTATACTCTCATGTTTGAGAAAGCATTTTGTTGCGTTCTTTAGCACATACTCTTTCTTTGTTCCCTCCTGGTTATACTTAAGCCAACTCCTCCTTTCTCTGTCCTTATTTTCAGCTTTCTTTCATACTTTGGTATTAACTTGATTGATATCCCTTTGAACATACTATCCAAATTCTATAAAGCAATACAAATATCCCCCAGAATATATACCAGGTCTATTTGGTATAACACAGCACTTCAAAGTCACCAGTTCTCGGGGTGTGGCTACATGAAATAATGCAATTTGGTTATCTTCTGCCGACCTGCTCCTTATGATGGGAAAACGCCAACCTCCAGTACTTTAAAACTCAGCCAGTGAGAAATATTTTGGTCTCTCTCCAGTCTGTAGGCGATACATAACCAATGAAAGGTCTTTTGCAAGGTATTCCTCCTCCACTGAGGAGGTGGCAGACAGGCATGGACATGGGAGAGGGTCAGAGTCATCAACTGATACCTTTTACAAACAGTTTGTAGGGCAAAACAAAAAAATTACATTACCGTTGAAGTGACCTCCTTCCCTCCCTCCCATCCCTCTGCTCTGTCACATGGAGTCTTACTTGAAACACATGAGGGATGCGTGACACAGATAAAACTGAAAGTTTGGGAAGAGGAATGTCCAGGAGATCTCTGGAGCTGCCTGCTTCAGGGGTGGCAGGGAGAGAACAAAGCCCCCAAGCCCTGCCCCAAGAAGTACAGCTCTGTTGGGGAATGTGCTCAAAACTGACCTACTCCTAGGGAATTTAGAAAAAAAAAAGAAAAGAAAAATTTAAAAAAAAAGGAAGAAGCACAGTACTGAGTGATGGCTGGAAGGATGAGAAATTATAAGATTGATGATTGACTTTCAGGCTGAAAAAACAGCCTTGCCTCAAGTTACCAAAGAGACAGAGCTGGCAATTCTGATTGTCCCATGCAGAACAGAGCTGGCAGATTTTTCTGTTTAGAAAAAAAACAAATCAACTAACCAAAAAAAAAAAAAAACCAAACCGAAAAATGCTCCAAACCCTAAACTTACAAACTAGTTTATTTGGTTTGTTTAGGTTTTATCGCTGGGTTGAGAAATGATCTCCCCCTTTGGGGAAACTCTGGCACTGGAGTTGGCAGTTCCAGAGTTCCTACTACTGCATTTATAAGGGTGTGCATCATGTCTGAAACAATGGGAAAAAAAATAAGTGGCACGTCATGATGGCTTGATTGATAGCAAACAAGCTTTTGGTGAGGAGGCAGGAGAGTCAGAGCTCTTGCAACACAACATGGAAGATTAATGCTAAGCATATTAGTATTGATGTGGGCAGTAGATTACACATAATAAACTGTTTTTAACAGTATCAACAGCCAAAAAACAGTGGATGCAAGGAACTGCCGCAGACAAATAAACAGTGAAATTTCAAATGTTCTTTACAAGATCACAAGTACCATAGTAGTGCAGAATAGTTATAATTTAATGAAGAAATTCATCTTAATTGTTTCAGTATTATTCAGTATTATTTCAGTATTACTAGCTTGCTTTCCAAGACAGGGAAAAAAATATCAGAAACCCAAGAAAAAACTCCCACTACAGTCCCTTCTTTCTCATCATTAGAAATCAGTGCTATATCTGATGAACTTCTCCAGCATGAAGAATACAGTTGTTCGTTATCTTGTACCTTTTATGTGAGAGGCCTTTGCACACCCTGTAAATTCGAAGATATGAATGTGGTAAAATAGTAGATATGATAGAGACTAATTTCTTAGCCAAATGATTTTTCTCTGTTTCTGTAATCTTGCTCAAGAATCTGTGTTATCTAACATTTTGCTGAATGGGACCTATCTGTGCTCTGTCAGTAACAGAGCACCCTACTGAAACTAACTGAAACAATAACATGTCTTGAACATTGAAGTAATGTATGTTCCAAAGCCATTTAAAAAAAGAGCAGGTGTCACAAGGCAGACAATGCTCACAGAGCAGTTATAAATATCACAAAAAAGTCACCCTTTAGCTGAGAAAAAATTTTGTATTCCTTGATGAAGAAAAATATAAACTGGCTGAAAAATGTCTTTTTAAGCAATGTTGCACTACAACAGAATGCTATATCTGATAGCAAAACATATGACATCTAATTCTCAGAGTTAAGTCACAGATAGCTGGGAGTACTTAGTATTTGAAAAATGACCCCCTTCTACTTATGAGTTGATGTATGGATTCGTAGTGCTGATTGTTGGCGTCAGACATACATCCTTCCTTTTAACTTGCAGTAATGGTTTCAGGACATACACAAAAGCAGTGTCTCACAGAAAACAAGCGAATGACAACACTGATTTAGCAGAAAAACTCTTCCTATATTTCCCATTAAAAGAAGATAGAGGGGTTTTTGTCAAAATTAAAAGTTTTCATTAAAATATGTTCATGTTTGTCTCAAAAAAAATATAGAAGGGCTAAAAGGTCCAAATTTTCATAATCAGTAAAAACAAATCTCAGCAGAAAGAGGAAGAACACAAAAGAAAAAAAATAATAGAACAAGAAAGAAAAATAATTTTATCAAAATATTTATTATTCAATATAAAACCCAATGAAATTTATTTCATCATGTGTTCCTCTCTGATTGCACAACCAAATGTTTCATAATAAAAACTAAATGCCCTCCTTCAGATGAATATTCTGCTTCACTACAAATCTTTGAAAATTTTATGACTGCTGGGAAATGTTTGCCACCATGACTACATATCTCACAGTTTGAATCTAAACTAGTGTGATAAACATTTGAAAAATACTTTTAAATGTATATTCTATAGCTAGCAATCATGACTTTTCAAGTACCGCATGGCATTGCAAAGCTTTCAATCACTTCCTGCAGTGACAACCTTTCACAGGAAAATGCATTTCTGCTACTCTTTAAATTACCATGTTTTTTTGTGACAAAAAAAATGCTTACATTAAGAATCTATTTATGTTCCTAGATTCCAAACACATAACATGCACTGTTACGTTATGTTGTATTTTGTTTATTATATTCCAAAAGGCACTTTACTCAATGTGACAATGGTATGTCCTTTACCGTCCTTATATCTTACAGAAAGACAGATACAGTATTTTCTTAGGGGATCATAACTATTGATGAAAACTTATTAGAATCATTTTTACCCATTGATAATGTGGGTAAAATGAAGAACCTATTGTCAATGTCACCTATTCTGGCACTTCGCAGAAAGCAATTGAACAGCAACTGTGGAAAATGTGATCACAAAGGTTAACAGGGGGAGATCATAACAATCATTTTAATAGAGTTTTAGAAATTCAGGGTATATCCTTTTCTATTTTTTTCCAAAGGATATTCTGAAGGTTTATAAAGGAAACTTAATCATGTGCATGCTTGTGCATGAAGAGAGCTTGTGCATCAGTATTCCAGAAATGAAAGCACAACCAAGGAGACTTCTTTGTAGTATGCTGGTTGTTGGTGTGCCTTTAGGGTGAAATAGTTACATTATTGAATCTGGGAGCCATGGCAACAGAGAGGTGCAAGATCAAGTACAGATTGAGTTCAAAGGATCAGGTTGTCAAGCAACATCTTAAATGAACTCAGGTCTGGCAAGAATCTCCAGACATATCTATGCAAGTTAAACCAAGGCTTTTTAATTGTCAGTGTTATTTAATCTTGCTGATACAAGGACACTGAGAAAAAATTTTTAGAAGAGACAATGTAGTTAAATGGGCTTCATACATTGGCTTCAGTACCTCCTTTCAAAGGGCTCCTAACAATAAATCAGTTTAAATATATTAGATAATTTTTATTGTATGGAAGGCTCTAGAGCCTTTCTTCCAAAATTTTTAGTGTTTAATGGCTATCATTAAATACAGTCATCATGAACCATTTATATCACATACCCTTGAATGATAAGAAGCCTATGTAGCCAGGGAAACCATGTAGTCCAAGTCTATTTATAAAGAGTGACTGACCAAAATTTTCATTTTACTTTTTAGGGCTGAGATACTATTCTCTTCTCTGGTGAAAGGATTATATTTGATGATACTATGGCTTTGTTTCTCAGGTGCATTTGCTATATTTTTCTGGTGTTTTGATCATAGCTTCAAGCCTTTCTTTCCCTCACTGTCAACACTTCAGCTGGAAGGTCTTCTCCTCACTCATCTTGTGGGCTTCCTCTCTAGCAATGGCTACACAATCCCCTCCTCTGCACATATGTCCTTTTCCACCTCCACCTTCACTTTCTTACTTTCCCTCTAATGACAGCATTGTGAAAGACTTAAAATTAATCAATATCAATACACAGCTGTAAGCTTAGCAGTACTTTACCTGATTAAAGCACACTTGAAAAAAGCGAGAGGTGAGATAGAGAGGGGAGGGGAGGAGGCTTATGTGAAATTAAAATAATGTAAGGTTGTTGTATTAGATGTGTCCACCAGTTAAGGGAGCTTAGCTGCAGATCCACTTTTGTGTGGGTGTATCTTTTCAAGGAGTGACTAAACCTTATTCCCAAATCCCATTCCCCCACTTCTTTGAATTTCCACCCTGAATATCTAGTGTTAATCATTCTTTAATTTGGCAAGTGTTCATCTCTTCTTTAGAAAACACTGCTTCTTGTTGATGGTGAAACTGAGCAGAATTGCAAGGGACTAAAGAGGACATAAACTTGATGGACAGAAATAGAGGAAAAATACAAAAAACAGTTCTGTGAAATGAAGTTAATCTTTCTACTGAAATCAGGTTACTAACATCTTAACTATTTGACACACATTTATTCTAATTAATTTCAATTATGCAAAAATTAATGTAAATGAGTATTGAAACATGGATAAAGAAACTGTTCTTCTGTGATCACTAGGCTTGATTCTCATCTAAGGTGATTAGTAGACTTTACCAACAATCCATTAAAAATTTCATATTTTCTCTTCTAAGCAATCAGTTACACTGGGTAGGCTTCATAATATGACAGTCCTTAAACAGATTAATATGCTTTGAATTTTCTAATGAACGTTGACATGTACATGCCACTTTTGTTAAGACAATTAATAATGTACAAGTCTGCTTCTTCAACTCTGAACTCTTCTTTTTCTTCACTATTTTATGTTCCAGAAAGATTGACACACTAAAATCTTTAGAAATATCTTGCTTGTCTTGGAGGATTCCTTGTTAATTTCTCTATTTTGTTCTTCTGTGAATTAGGAATTGCTGAAAACAATCAGTTTGGATCACAGCCCATTTAGACAGTTATCTGTCCAGAGAAAATATGCACCATCCTTTGTATAGATTGTTTTTTCATATTTTGTGTCCTGCTACATTGTCTGAGGAAGACAGTGAAAATAATTCATAAAAAGGTGAAGGGAAATATATACTTATA
>VWZF01005537.1:122344-180721 GCA_013396755.1 Sclerurus mexicanus | reverse complement strand
AAAAAAAAAAAAAAAAGAGCAGCCTGGAGAAGAGGAGACTGAGGGGAAACCTCATAACAGTCTACAATTTTCTTGTGAGGAGAAGAGGAAGGGCAGGCACTGATCTCCTCTCTGTGGTGACCAGTGACAGGAAGGACCTGAGAGAATTGACTGAAGTTGTGTCAGGTGAGGTTTTGGTTGGATATTAGAAAAAGGTCCTCTACCCAGACGGTGTTTGGGCACTGGAAAAGGCTCCCCAGGGAAGTGATCACAGCACCAAACCTCACAGAGCCCAAGTGTTTGGATGATACTCTTGGGTGCATGGTATAACTCTTGGGGATGGTCTTGTGCACGGCTAAGTGCTGGACTCGAGATCCTTGTGGGTCCCTTATGAGTTGGCATATTCTGTGATCCTGTGATTCTGGAATAACCTGTTGTGAAAAAAATCTTTTCCTTGTTACCTCAGGCAGTACCATTACACAAATGGTATACTGTCCTTCACATTTTATTTTGCAGATAAACAAGACTACCACAATCTGACATGCTTTCTCTAGAACAGAAGGTACGGTACTGAAAGGTATAATACATTTGCAATACAGGGAAGGTTTATTTTAGGCATTAAAGGAAATGGCATTAACATAGAGTATCAAAAATACTGCCTTATTCTTAATAGAATTTTTCCTGAAGGAACAATTTTTAAAATGGATTTCAGATTTTACTGCTTGAGTCAAAGCATTAAATGTTGGAATAAATTATGTTTTGGAAAATATGAAGCCTTTGCCACAAACAAAACAGAGCTTCTACTATTCATGGTGTCTTAGTTGTGTTTTTATTTCTTATATTTCATAATGCAAAGCTAATCCTTACTAAACCTTAAATAGGCAGGAGGTTGGCAGTGTCAAGGAGCCCTAGAAGTTGAATCTTTTGACAGAGACCACTTTTCATTTTCTGCTTGTTTAGGGCAAAATAGCCATCACAATCAATATGACAAACCGAAGTAATGAGTGGCAAAAAAATAGATGGAAAATAGTTGAAGGGTGTAGAAGTTTTAAGAAAGGAGATTGAAACTATGATAGACAGGAAGGTATGAAAGACGAGTCATATTCAGGCAAAAATATATCAGAGCAGTAGAAAAAATTACCATTTTTGGACCTCAGTGAGGCAGTGCAGAACAACTGTTGTGCCTAATTTAACAAACAATTCTTGCACCTGCAGAAAGAAAATAAAAGAAATAACAGCAACACAGCATCTTCCTGATGAAAAGAAGTAGATGTGGATGTCCTTGAGAGGATGAATTGAGATACCTGTTAAGGTCATAGCTCAGAAACTGTGGGAACAAAATAAATCCAATGACACCAAACACCTTGTTTGATTTAGCACTGTATACCTAACACACCAGATACTTTTTTCCCATATGCTTTAGCAGGAATACTTGCCTGAAAAGATTTTGTGTAAGCTGTAGCAGAGCTGCAGGAGTTGGAAAGAGCATCCCTCCGTGCTGTGGTGCTCCAGCACGCTGCTCCAAGGGGTTCTATGGCCACATGGAGAGGACCACAAATTTGGATGTATGGATCCTGCCATGATGTCTAGAGGCAGCCACTATCACTGCAGAATAATACTGGTATTCAAGCAGCAGGAGTCTTTCTTCCTAACATTATGTATTACATTCAGTGATTAATTATAGAGGGAAATATGCCATATGAATGTCTATCTGACATCTTTCCTGATGCAATGTACATCCTCCTGAGTAGTCATCAGGGAAACACCCAAACAGACTAACTTTATCAGCACACACATAGGACTTGGCCACCTAAAGAGACCTTACAGAGGACATGAGATCATGAACACAAGGTGAAACATCAAAAATAGGACTTCAAGAAGAAAGCACATTTCCCAGGACAGGCATCTGAATATTGTGAAGGATGAAATTTTGAATGAAACTGCAGCAGAAAAATCAAATAAAGCCTAGGTTTTACAGACAGAGAAATACACCATATATCACAATATATTTTACAGGACAGGCTTCAATAGCTCACAAGAACCAGGTCACAACCTTGATGTTGGCTGACTGAAGCTATTGCTTTACTATCATCACAGATCACTTTTGCACCAAACAGGTTTTAACACATTGTAATGTGGGAATTAACTGTTGCTTTCTGATAAGGAGCAAGTCACCTTCTATTATCAGGCATCAAATCATTTTAGTATTTTGCTGATATGTTCTCTTCATCTACAATCTGCCAAAGAAAATAGTTTGTCTGCCTGTGGAGTGGAAAGAAAATGTGCCTGAATAAGATGCAGATAAAAATGGATACAGAAATTAGCCCTGGAGGACAGTAGATTTCCCAAGGCCTTGCTAAGAACTCAGAGACTGTTATACTTGGCTTTAAGTACTCAAGCCCAAGTTTATTTTCAGAAAATGGTAGATCCTATTCAGAGATCTTAAAAGCTAACAAAGATAATTAAAGGAAGACTAAATTTTATATATTTGTGATTACCTTCATCAATGGAAGAATAGGTATGGTAAGTGGAAAGATATATTTTTAGTATTGCGAATTTGGAACTCAAATATCAAGTATGGACCAAATCTTTTATTTTATGACCATAAGGGTACGCCTGTATGAGCGATAAAAGGATTTGTGGGTTATCAATTGGCTTGCATGTGTATATATATATATATATATATATATGGACACTTATGGTACACACTCAAGTGCACAACTGATACACTTGTCCTTTTGAAAGAAAGATTGCTGCCATGCAATAGGGCAGTGGGGATGCTGGGGTACATCATTTTAATATTAATTAAATGACTCGCACTATGCAGTTCTGTAAATTTTTATGGCACATATAAAGTTAGACTGTTGGCAATCTGTTAATTTTTCATATCCATGATGCTTGACAGAGATACTGTTGCAAATCAGTTACCAAATAATAGTCACAGGTGGACCTCTCTATTATCTGTCTAATTACTCAGTGCTACATCCTACTAATGGTGGATAACATTTAGCAAAAAGGACAGGCAAGCATGCATTTAGTAGTTGTGATTGACCGAAACCATAGGTAAATTCTTTGCTGTGAAAGAAAAAGCTGAAGCTGAAGGTCTAGAAAATTATCTCACATAGAAAATGCCTACAGCCTACTCATTTGTAGATGAGCATGGCAACCAACATGTCCTTCATGCTGAATGATAAAGACAGAAAAGGTGTGTCTTGCCCTCCCTTTCTTGGCACAGTTTCTTGACTGAAATTCTCTTCTACTCCCACATGTATTTAAAGACAGGAAGGCTAGTACCACAGTGGCTCAAGTCAGATACAGACATTCTTGTTCCATTTTCTAAAACAGAATTGCAGCTTATTTATCCTGAATGCACCTCCAGTGGACTCCCTTCTGAGTCATAGTCACAGTAGCAAGACTGAAAGACAGATGAGCAGCAGGGCTGGAGCCATGGCTTCCAGAGAAGGTTGTTCCATGAGAGCTGGTTAGGAACAGCATGCAGGGATCTGGTGTGATTGTCTACGGCTAGGTGTATGACCCTAAGGATTTCATAGAAATGACTCTCAGTTTCTGGAGTCAGTGGGACTTTCTCTTCAGGGTCTCTTGACAGATCAAAGAGCAGTGGGGGTTCATGCCGTGTAATGAATCCTCCATGGCAGAAGCAAACATGAGAATCATAACAACCATTGGAGTGCTCAGGATTGAAGTTTGGTGTGAAGAAGAAGACTTTCCAGACAGAATCACCTGCAATTTACAGACACAAAACAGTTAGTGATAAAATGACAAAATGAAAGTCCTCTAGTCTTAGAAAACTCTAATTTACACCACAGGAAATCAGTCTTTTGGTACAAAGGCAGTAAAGACACTCTGTACAGAAACTGCAGTATTCTGAGAAACAAAATTGAGCAAAACAAAAATAAGCAAAATGTAGTGATTTTCATGGTAAACATATTTATGAAATAATTATGATAATTTTATTCCTTTGGAAGAATTCTGATTACCTAAATCACAGAAGACTAAAAAAACCTTGTTTTTACATAAACAGTGTTAAGATTTGCATAAATATTTACTAAGTCTTCTTCAAGGCTTATTAAAATGCATCTTTGACCCTTGACCATACCTACCCACTGCTGGGCCACATCTGCCTCTCGTTTTGCTAATCAAAATAGTTTCATTGTTCTCTTTTTCTCTCTTCCTCTCTTTGTTGTATTAACCCATTGCCCTCTGCCACATGCTTTCATTGGAAGCACCTTGGGACAGTTTCTCATTTTATTAAATGGGATGCATGAAAAAGCAAAATAGATGCTAAATTCCTGTCTTAGGCCTCTAGATGATTTTTTACAAATATAAATAACTGTTACAGTAGTGCAATTCTTAGGCAACATTGCACTTTGTAAAATGGGAACCAAAGTTCTTCATTTATAGATTGGTCATTCTTTCTCAGCTTAATTTTCTGTGTACAGAAACTGAACTGTCCACTCTAGTGTAACTTCAGTCTGTATTTTCAATGTTTAAAAATCCTAGTTATTTCTTGTAATACAAATAAGCAAACATCAGTTGGTTCCTGCAAGAAGCACTCTGGAATAGGATGTACACTGGAGAATCTGAAAATACTTAACAAGAAAAGTGTAAACAAAAATGGCTACTATTTTCCTCAAGTATCACAAAACAGATATGGAATTTAAAGGAGAGTAGGTGACCTTAAGATCCTTTACAGCTTCTTCTACCTCACAGCATTATTCACATTATAAGAGATTTTAGCTTTAGGAACCAATCCAATGATAAATTCAAGTTCACTTCATCTGCGCTTAATCAGGGTTGGTTGGGTAATGCCTATTATACACATTAGAGAGGAAGAACCCTCTGAATGCTTCTGGGAAGTCAGCAAAGGGGAAGGAGCTTTAAGGGCTGAGAGTGACTTGCTGGTACAGACATGGCAGGTTTTAAAAGGCTCTGGCTGTGACAGCCACAATGGCAGTCTTACTGGGGAAAAGGGAAGGGAAAGGGAAGGGAAGGCAAAGCAAGTTAAGGCAAGGCAAGACAGCATTCCTTCATCTACCTCCAGCAACATTTTTAAGGGTTGGTTTGACACTTGAATCTTTCGTTGTTTTCTCAGAATTAACGTAAACAAACAAAATCTAACACTGTCACTTAAATTTCTTTGAACTTATGCACAGACAGAACATTTCCCAGAAATATGCCTCTCATTTACTGACATTTAGAATTTACATTCTGGAAAGGTATGCAATTTTATACTAAGCATTGCTTCAGGCTCCTTAGAAGTGTTTAATTGGCAAGATGGACAGTGAAGAACATAAAAAGCCAAAGGGCTTGATTAGTCAGTGCAATGTGTGCCTTTGTAGACCATGCAATATTTGTCACACCTGAGAATTTGATTCAGGGCACTATATAACACCTTGATAGAGCAGCAGAAAAAAACTACATAACTACTAAAATGTCAACTGAAAGAAATTCCAGTTAGACCATGCACATGAGAATTTTGTGGTCAAGCTGTCTTACTGCACATCTATCTTTCATGGCACATTTTTGCTGAATGACATTGAAAATAAGATTTTCAGCCACTTTTTTTTGGGTGTTGGGTATTGTAGCACCAGGTCTGCTCAAGGGCTTACAGACTGCAATATAAAGTTGGGAATTCTGAATTAATGCAAGTTGGTACAGGCAGTTCATATAGATAAGAAATTGGGAAAAGAAAGAAATAAGGGAGTTGTACCATGATTTTTTTCCTGCACAGAATAAAAAATTGTTCAGGCTTGGCTATATAGAGAGCACATGGCATGTTGCAAAATCAGGTGGGGGGGCTGGGGACGAGGTATGTGTGACATCATATCATATCTGAATGAAATTGCTAGTGTTTTGGAGAGCTGATGCTAGTTTATTAACTATGCAGCTATAGATGTTGTGGTTATACAGTGCAAAACACTGAGCTCCAGGAGAGCAAAGTCTGTTACTGTGCAATATTTATCTGTTGCGCTGCAGCAATGTTTCTGCAAGGATCTGGAACTTCACACGGTGCTGGAGACATAGCAGCACAGACTTCAGACACCTATTTCCTAAGCATTATAAAAACTATAGCATATCTGTCAGTGGCTGTGGCTGTGGAGCAACCAGTGCAATATACTTGGAGACATTAAAAGCTGTCAGATTTCTAATCTGTAAAGCTGATGAACTGTATAAAGTGCAATATTAAAAAGAGAGAGCTCTCTCCCAGTCTCTCTCAGCTGATATAAAATCTCATTTTGTCAGAGGGTTAAGTACCAGGATCAAATTAATCTCTCAGTAATTAATGGTACCTATGTTCTGCAAAGCATCTGGATAGTAAACCCGCTTTATGTAAAAAGATAACTATATGTCTTTTCCACAGTCAAATTAGCAGTGAAATTTCAGGATTCCCCCACAGCCAAGTATATCAGGTCCCTTCTGAAACAGCAGGTAGGCTCTAAGCCTGCAGCACCCATAAAGGTCCTGTCCCAATGCTTCACTGATTTTTTGAGTCCATTTTCCTGCTATTGTCCAGTTCTCTGGACAATAAATTGACTCTCAGAATGCATCTTTTCTTTACATGTTAAGAAAAACAAAAACTACAGAAGCTGTATTTCTAAATACTCTCAAACTAGAATAGGTTGCCATTACTTCAAGTAAATCTTCAATGAACATAATTGTTCAGTGTTCAATCTCCCTAACAGAGTCCTCTTCTGTTTTACTACCCGTCACTCATCTAATTATCCTCTCATACAGAGAACAGTACCTTCAACACACAGGTAGCAGTTATGAGATTAAACAAAAGTCTCTCAGTAAGACGTATTAATATTTTCGAGATGAAGTGACACTTTGGGTAGGTGTATCATTTCTGTTATATTGCACTGTTCTTCACTGATGGCTAACTGGTGTTTTCTGATAAGCAGTTCTTGAAGTTCATAGAAGCTATTGATGCATTATTGCCTGGACCTCATTTTACTGAATTTAAACCCTGACAGTAGCTTCAGGTTTGCTGCTATTTTCATCTCCTTTGTTCATATTATTTTGTTTCTTCTTTCTGTAGAAGAACAAGTTAAACAAGTTTGTTCTTCACTGTAAATTGGGGAGCTAGTCCCTCCTTGAATTCAGATGCCCCTGAGGATAGCCATTTGTGTGTAGCACACCAACACAAATTGCCCACAGACTTCTACCGTGTCTCAAACATGTTGATCTGTAGCCATCGTCAGCTCCCACACTCCAACTCATGCTCTTCAACATTTCTGCACAGTAGCAGATAAAAGCTACAATTCACTTGAAAATTGCTTTCGTCAGGTAACTCTTGTTCTTAGATAGAATCCTATCTTCTTGCTTCCCTTACCTTTAAAATAATTTAGAATTGTTAAGTTCTCTTCTAATATTATAGGTAGTAGACATCACATACATATATATATTCAGCTCTTCAATAATTTAACAATTTAGGAAAGGTTTTCGTTGTAAAATTCTTGTAGTACTGTGTATAGCTATATATAGCAGAGATAATACTATTCTGTTAGTATAATGAAACTATATATAATATTTTTATGACTATGTGCATTCCTCAAAGAGCTAATAAAAATATTCCATTTGAATTTAAAAATTTTTAACTTTATTGTTCTCACAGTGAAAATTTGCATTTTTTCTTAGATACTTGCTTTTAGTGCCTGGATATCTTATGTTGCTACATTGTTACAACAGTCAAAAGACAACACCTTATGTCCCACTGTAGGTGGAGAATAACTGAATGATATTCAGAGACATTACATTAGTTTATGAGAATCAGTTGTTGCTAGAAGAGGCTTGCATAAAGAACTGTGCAGAACATAGAGTATTTCAGGGGAAACCATGAAAAAACAACATAGCAGTGATTTTAAACTCTTAAGGATAAAACCTACAGTGTTAACCACCCACTAAAATAGAAAGGACTGCACATTGCTGAATATCTAATAACCAGACTGAAGAACTGCTGGAGGAAAAATACAAGACAGTGAAACCTTGGTCAGACTGCTGAAGACAGAAATCTCATGACTGAGCCCATTACATAGAGCAAGTGCTATGAGAAACTTCCACTGAATTCTGTTCAAAAGTCAAGATTATCTGCTGTATTGTAGCAGCTGACATTCCTGAATTCTTCATCACCATCATCTTCGAAAAGAATGGATTGCTCATTTATAGTGTTTTCTTGTTGAAGAAAGTCCCAAAGGGGAAGAATCTGTGGGTATGCTGCTAAAGTAGGAAATATTACGTTATGCTATGCCTTATTTTTTAAAATCTTAGATACATAATATTATGTTATTTTATCCCTCATATTTGGAAGCCTTAGGTAATAGAAACATGGAAGAATATGTGTTGCCCTGGAAAAAAATTCTATCCATAGTAATTCCATGGAAATAATCCAGACACTCATTAAAGATTTGTTTGAAGAATATTTACTTGCTGAATGGTCCATGTAATTTTCAGTTCATCCAAGCAGCAGCTGATGGCATGCTGAAGACAGAGGATAATGTCAGCACAAAACCAAAAAAACAAATAAAAAACCCAACCCAACAAAAAAATCCAACCCCACAACAACCAACCAAACAAATCCAAACAAACAAACAAAAAAAAACCAAAAACCCCTGGTCATTTTCAATCTATATTAAAATAAAAACTCCTCGAAAAGAGAAAAGCTTTATTTTATTGCTTGTGAAAAAAAATAATCTTGATTTGCATGTACTGCTTTTCCACAGGAGTCAGAGATTAGGAACACACTTTCAGCTAATCAGTTAAGAACACCCTTAAGAATGTAATAAAGCAAAAGCTGGCAAAATCCAAAGAGAAACCTATTCAGAATTGTGTTTTGTATTCTGCTTGGGTTTTTCTCTGTCCTTCAAAAATGCATTTATTAAGAGAAAAAAAAATTGATGACAATCATTTCTCTTAAGCAAAGCAGATGCAGTTATTCTGAGTGAAAAGAACAGATCTGTAAGATTCAGTGAGTAATTTTCCTTATACTGAGTATGGGACAAATATGAAAGGAAGTCCTAAGCAACTTCTTTAAATATTTTTAGACAGACAATTTTGCATCAACCAAAACCATCCCCAGAAATTTTTCATAAATTATTTTTTTCACAAAGTTTTCAAATTTTAGATGTCAAAAAACACACCCTTGACCCATGGAATGCTAATGAAGTACTCAAAATCATTAATCTGAAAATTATTAGCACATCAGCCTTTAAGTAACAGAAGTACATCTAAAAACAAAGAAATAGCTCTTCAAAGTTACTTTAAAAGTGAAAAATAGAAATTTTGTAAATGTATTTGCCAAAAATTTTGTGCACTGCCAAAGAATACTGAACAATCATTGGTTATACTTTGAACATTTGAATAAAAAGGTGAATTACTCTTCCTTATAGATGTCTTAGCTAGTTGAATGATTTTATTTTTTTCTTTACTTTCATAAAGCTACTAGGATACGTGAAAAAATCTTTTAGAAAAAAAGATAATTTTTAAAACTGAATCAGTTAAATATAAATGACAACATATGAAAGGAGTTACTTTTGTCAGAGTAAAAAAATCGAGTTGAAGAAAAACATTTTCAAGTAATATGGTGTTCTCTTACAGATCATCAGCAGGGACTCTAGTATAAATAATATAAATTTATCCCTAAGAAAATTTCAAGAAGTCTATTTTGTGTTTTATATGGACTTGTTCAAGGTTATGGTATTTCATAGAAAACCATCCATCTGCCAGTTTGTACCTCTATGCAAAATCCAAGCTTCAGTTCACAGTTCTCCAGTCAGCAAGAATACTTGAATTTGAAAAGAAAGGTTTTAGAAAGCAACGGGAATATTTTCTTGTTTTGGTGGAATGCAAAATGGATGTAGAAATCTTCAGCTATTCTCCAGATAACAGAAAGTAATGGAAAAAGGAAAGAATTTTGACTCTGTCTCCTAATTTTCAGCTTAAAAATGCTTGTGTACAGTGTAGTGAAAAACAGGCTTTACCCTTTAGAAGCACTATAACCTGCTAGAATCTCCTTCCCATGAAAAACAAGAACAGAGAAGGATCTCCTGGGGCTGCAGATGAGATGAATATGTTTTAACATTTCCTTATATAGAACTTTAAGATCAGCATCATTTTCATGAAAAGTTACTTCAGGCCTGTGATTTGATTAATACAAAATAATTTTGGACTTTTGGGGTTTTGTTTGTTGGCGATTTTTTTAGGTTTTGTTAATTTTCAATTTGGTTTACTTTTTTTTTTTTTTTAATAAACCATGGTTCATTTGATTGGTTTGGCTAGTACCTTCCATGCTGCAGCTGTTCCTGCCCCTTAGTTTGGAATCTAAACCACTTAACCAACTTCAGTTTTTTGCTCTTACTATGATTAGGAATAGGGTAAATATTTTTTTTTTTTAAAGGTCAGCATTTACTTTTTTCCTTCCCTTTATTTGTCTCTCTCTTTCCCAGAGCAGGTAGGGGAATGCTGGTAGGGAGTGGAGCACTGCAAATCCCAAGGTATAAATAGCTCTGCCTGAGCCTAACAATAACTCTGCTGCCACTGACACAGAGCAGAGCAAAGGCAAGAAAATACTGTAACAGTATTTGTCATGCTTGTCAGGGGGAACACTTTCCTACCTAAAATATTGTTAGCAGAAATGTGTATCAGATGATTGGGTCAATTTTCTTGAGCTTTAAATAAACTGTTTCATGGTGTCTGTTCATTCTAAAAATGCTCTTTCTCCTTCATCGGTTATGTCATTTCACACTTACCAAATAATATGTCCATACTGTGTCACCCAAATTCACCTGCAGCTGCTCTGATATGAGGATCAAGATAGCAAATTAAAATACCTAATGGGATAGTTTAGGTAAATGACACTTGATGCCTATTCTGCTTCTTCTAGATGTTGCAATTGAAATACTGAACACAACCAATGGATTTGGGAGGCAATTTGAGATTTTTGGAGGCTTTTCTTGATTGTGGAGCCTCCATGAAATGGGCATGATCAGGTAGAGAAAAAGAGCAAAAAAATACAAAAGGGGGTAAACGAAGAATGAAGATGAAGTTCTTAAAGCAAGTTAGGAAGCAGGGGGAAAAAATATCCTCAGTAATCTAGTAGATGAAAAGGCTGTAATGGACTTCAGCAAACAACACTAACAAGTGACTCACATGTTTCATGCAATGCAAAAAAGATATTTCAAAGAAGGAAACAGAAGTAAAGAAAGAAAAGATAAAGATGTAAAAAACAAAACCAACACCATCCCACCCCCCCAAAAAAAAAAACCAAACCCAAAGAACAAGCAAAACACTTCTAAAATTAGATATTTCTCGAGAGAGAACAGTGGAAATGCAGGAACTTGTGAGACTGAAAAACAAAAGACAAATGACCAGAAAACCCTCATGAGGGTCAGAGTTTATTGCAACTTCTGTAGTTACAGAAGGGAAAGATTCACACAAGGGTTTTATCAATTAAGAGGATCAAAAGATTCACTATCAGTGAGACTAGCACCTCAGGAATAAGGAGGGAAAGGGGAATAAAAAGATGAGAAAAGGATGAAAACACAGTAAAAGGACACAGTTTAGAACGGAGAAAGGGGCTGCTCTCCATCCAACAAAAATGTGTTGTAAGTAACCTGAAGACTCATGAGTTATTACTGAAGGAAAAATGAGTTTTCTCCTGTGACCTATAAATTGTGAATTAGGTACTTGATGTTCTCCAAGTCTTTCAGTGGAGAACTGACACAAATCCACATCATGACAGCATTTCAGTGTTTTTCATGCATGATCCCCCTCAAACCCAGAAAAGTGGTGCGCAGCCTTCTGCTGTTGAGGAAATCTTGGGAAAATCTCAAGAAAAAGCTTTGCTGTAAACTATAACATGCAAATGTCTAAATATCAGTAAAAGATATCTATGTATCTATGGAAACTTGTTTCTTATTGC
Source organism: Sclerurus mexicanus (assembly GCA_013396755.1). Lineage (NCBI taxonomy): Eukaryota > Metazoa > Chordata > Aves > Passeriformes > Furnariidae > Sclerurus > Sclerurus mexicanus. Next base: position 168,804 of record VWZF01005537.1, on the reverse strand, counting down.
TACAAGTTTTTGTGCATTTTCTTTGATAGGTTACTTTGCCACTATGCGTTACTAGTAAGATGAAAGATGATGACAAGGAGTGAGTCTCATTAATGAGACTTAATGAAGTTGTTAAAGTGATTTGTCGAAGGGCACCTGCACTTTAGAGCTGCCCCATCACCACCACCACCCAAAAGAAAAAAATAAAAAGATTCTCAGAGAGCTAATAGCCAAAAGACAAGGTAAATGACTGTTTAAGTCATGTGTTAAAAGGAAAATTGAACAAGCAAAGCAAGTGGCACTTTATTAATTAGCTTTTAAAGATATTTATGAAAATGTAACTCAAATCAGGATTTTTATTTCAATATTTTTTCTTTTCTGACCATTCTTGTCAGTTCTTTCATCACACTGAAGATAAAACACTGTTCTGTGCTACAAAATCATTTCACTCTTTGCATTTTATTACACATTCTGATGGCTATCTTTGTCTATATTTGTAGACAGGCCCTTTTTTGAACCTAACCTGATTCAAAAAAAAAAAAAAAAAAGACTCCAAATAAATTACATGAGCCTAAAATTCCCAGTCAACTTCAAAAGACTTCAGCAGTGTCCTCCCTGACACCTAGCACAATAATACCATTTTTCAAACTGAGAAAAGTGTCAAGGAATCTCTAATTTTCAATTCATGGTAATAAGTAGGATTTATGGCTCATTACTGTGCTGCTACTTAGTATGCAATCCAGTCACCTCACGCAATTTTGGTTAGTGACAAAGTTCAGGTCTGTATGTAAGTTAGTTACCAGCCTATGCTTATCTGCTTTTTAACTTTGTTACAGGTGTTTAGGGTGAGAAGAGTTCTGTTTGTTTCTCTTTTGATGAGAGTGATTAGCTCAGGTTAGCTCAGCTGTAGGCGTTTACACTTTATACATGTATATGTTGTCATCACCATCTGCAGAGTCTGCTAAAAATCAGAGGAGTCAAGAGTCTTGAGGCCACCAAAAAGCCACTCTGGCTCTGGCCCTGCCCAGCCCTCATCCATACACCCTGCCCATAAACCAGGATTCCGATTTCGGCTCAGACTGAAGCCATCAGACCCCACCTGAGTGGTGCAGCAGAAGTGCCAGTTCCCAGTCATCCTCTCTGGATGGGTGTAGGCTGCAGTCTGTCTTTTAGCTCTGTCTTTGCTCTCATCTCCTGCTCCTGAGCATACTCCCTGGGTAGACCTTGAACCTGACTCACCACTTTACCTAGACAGCAACTACTGTGGACCCTGCTACCAGCCCCCAGCTCTGCTCATTCTGTTCAGGTGCTGGAAGACATTCTCTGTCAATAAAGGCACTGGCAGTACTGGCTGGGATCATTTACGGTTCTGCTGGAGTCACCTTTACAATGAAGTGCCACCCCAAGACAGAAAGCTGAACTTCTTATCTCTTCAGTATTGTCCAGTCTACCTCAAATTTTGGTTTTTTAAGGTCAAATATCTACCTACAAGATGCTGCCGCTTATGAGAGATCCCAGAGTGTTCCTACATGGGGTGCTAAAAATTTTCTCAAGTACATGTAAACCCCACATATTTAATTGATGTAGCCAGAAAATACAGAGGTTTGCCTTCTTTGTTCACATATGTTACTTCTGAATACTTTTTTTAATGAGTCTTACTTACTCCTAATGATCATTCTTTGAAATATAATCACTAGCTACAGTACATGTGCATCAGCTCTGCTTATGTGATGCTGGTATCTTGCTCATATAAATGTACAGTTTTCTCTGTTCCAGTTGTAGCAAGTAAGAATAAAATCTTGTTTCAGGTATTTCAAGTGAATTTTCTTTTTGTCACCTAATTCATCCCTCTGCCACTGCACAATTGTTCCCTACAAAGTATTTTTTAAGAGCTCTCTTGATGCATCGTGTCTTCTATTGTAACTTTTGTGCTACTATCATTTATTTCCTTTATTGCAGAAGACAAAGACATTTTATTGGCACACTCCTTTCACTTAGTGTTTTATCTACTAACTTTTTCAAATACAAATACTTCGCAGACTTTTTCTGGAGTTTAAATAAAGATTTTGGTGCAGATGATTGTCTCAGAGTTCATATGGTTTGCCCCATCCCTCAATTACCTGTTGTACTGTCTATTCTAAATTCCATTGCTACACCTTTTGTAGAGTTGTGGGGCACTGAAGTGAATGTTAAAATCCCTGTGAATTTACTGATTTAATCTTGTTTGCCTTCAGCTCAACAAAGTATTTCTACCTTAGCTTAAGAATACAAATAATAACCTCATGCTTAAATTTAGCAATGTACAATTATTCTATGACTGAAGCTTCTGTGTGCTCAACTAATTGTTTAAGCAAGTATCTACACATGCTTCTCAACTTCCATCAAGTCTTCTACTTTAAAGTATTTGAGGAAAAAAAAAATTGAGTAAATTATTTTTTGGCTACCTCTGCTATTGCTTAATAAATCAGTTAAAAAAACCTGTTTATTTCTTTGCTACACTGATACTAATGAATATACTTTGAGGTATTTATTTAATATTGTCTCAAAGTCTACAGGAAGAAAAAAAACCTTAATCAAGTTTTACTAAGTTTAAGACAAGTGCCTTTTACACTGGACAACTCTGCCTTGCAGAAAAGTCAGTGTACAACACTCACATCTTACCTCCCTGAAGATTAAATTCATATTTGTTTAGCAACATCCTCTACCTTCAAACATAAATTTCTCTGTTACTCAACATTTCATTGGTAAAATCTTGTTGCTGTTTCTTCTTCTGGCATATACATGGATATGTATAATAACATAGTACATCCAGATAAGTCCAGGTGGTTTTGAGCTATGTGATGCATGGACCTGGGTGCAGTTTTTGAACAAAGCTATTCATGGCTCTTGGGCCTCCTGGAGGGATTCATCAGCATTCGACAGCCCTACACATTGTCCAGAGAGCTCAGCTGAAATGCAATCTGCTATGGAGTGAGTTCATCTCAAACTAAGAGAAAACAGCAATGGAGCTGTGAAACTCCAGCCATTTTCCTTCACTGTCTGTGCTATATTACCTTTACAGATTTTTGTGTAAAAAAATAGACAAAATTGCTAGAACTTCAGGCAGTGTCTGATATTTCTCCTAAAAATGACTTAAAACTTCTAGCCAATCATTTACACGTGTCACAAAAGGTGGGGAATTCTGAGGTTTTTTTCCATGATACATGAGTGGCAAAATCAATTCTGGTGTTTTTTTTTCCCCTCCAGCCTGTGAAGCACAGTTGAAAGAAGGTAGGTAGACTGGTAGAGACAATGTTTGTTCGCTTTGGCTTGATCTCCTATTTTTAACTAACTATATAATTCAAGGTAATAATTCTAGCATGCCTCTAAGTATCTTTGAAGAGGGCACCTATCTCATAAACTTAATCTAACACTTACTATTATTTATTGTGGCACTGTAAGGTCCAAGCTATGTTAAGCAAGACAATTACAAAGATGAGTTAAACAAACAAAGCTTCATCCTTGACCATGAAATTCTTCATCTTTTTACCGGTCTAAGGGTATTTTGCCATACATTATGGTTCTCTTTAAGGGCTCTAACCCCTTATTCTAAGAAGTATTGTGAATAAATAGAACATAAAACAGCTTGCAGTCTGAAGTCATTCAGTTACACATTGTACTTCCCCAGAACTACTGAAAGTGCTTTTGGCACTACATGACAGATATAAATTTTATATATGCCCTTCCTCCTCACTGCAGTTAAGAGTGATGACAGCACTCGAAGAATATTGTGAAATGCAAACATCTGCATACTGGTAGTTGGTTTTTGACTGTTGAAGCTTACATTAAATTCTTAATTCACAGTTCTGCAAACTCAGCCTTTGTCTGTCAATTTTAAGTGGTTCCTTTGTCAAAATACTCTTTATAAAATCCATGACAATAGTAACAGTAACAGGAAAGACCAGGAAATGTTTTTCTATTGTATTCATAGCCCCTTCTTCTATGCATTTTTATGCTATTCTTCACAAGGCAAATAACCATACACAAATTCCTCATCTATTGCAATGGAAAAGAAAACGGATTACATAAAAGATTTTCAACTGTAAAACAGGTTTGGTTTAGCATTCAGCAGTGGTTTGCAGTAATCCCTGCTCTGTACTATAGTGCACTGCACACTCACAGACATTTACCTCAATCTCATCTAGTAATTAATTAAAACATACTTTCTCTTACCCTTCCAAAGAAGTCTCTAACTAGCTGTCATTCACCCTGAACACATCCAACCTTAAACTCTGTCTCTTTACTGATACTGAGTCAGTGTTCCTAACTGAGGTCAAGGCACTTAGACTCTGTAAACAGAAAAAGGAACCTGAAATTCAGTTAGGATTAGAGAGTACAAAATCTTCCAACCAAACTGCATTCAAATAGAAGTCAGACCAGGCAGATGGACTTGCTAAATAAATTTTCTATCATCCAGACCTTCACCTTCACTTTGAAAGGTTTTCCTGTCCTGCTTAATCTCACATCTGTTTAGTTTTAACTTCAGAACTTTTGATCACTACTTTCTTGTCACGTATCTAACATAAAAAGACCAAAAAGTTAAATGTAAAAAAAGGTTGTGTGCTTCCACAATCATCTCCTCAAGAACACATGAAAATTGCTTAGAGGAGGAATAAGATGCCCCTATACAGGCATAGCACACAGCTGTACAGATGCCTGGATGATCAAGAATGCAGACAGTTTGAGCCTTCCTGAAGGTCCTCCTCTACCTGCCTGAGAAACAATGTGTTCTCATACACCGTTTGCAAATATTCAGCAACTGATACACAAAACCTGACTATGTAGAGTTGTAAGGATATATGTGAGGTCAATTTAGTTCACAAAGTGAACAAATTGCTCAAAATTGCTTGGAAAAGACCAAGTATAATTGTAATGGGAACTGTTCTTGTGTGTCCAGGGAGAGGCTGCATTGACAGGCTCAGCCAGCCTTTGAGGTTCACATGTTAATGAGGTAGAAATCTGCTGCTGATTCTTCTGTGCCATAGCAATAACAGAGATTTATCAACTTTGACATATAGACATTGTCCTTGTAATCATTTGCCAACATTTTAAGTCTGAAACATACCCACTAATGGAATAATCCTTTGCAGCATTCAAATAATTTATACTTAATTTTCTCGATTAAGAGAGAAAAATCTATAATTTTTTTCCACATTTAAGATGTGTTAAAGAAAGTAATATGTTGATTTTTACTTTTTATCTTCATATATATATATTTATCTTTATACTTTTTATCTTTAAAATACAAACATTTCTCATGGTTACTTATACCTAGATTAAATGCTTTGACAGATGTGTACTCAAAAATATTTTGTGAAATACAAGTGGTCCATTTATTTTTCTTTAGTTGAACCTGCTAGTCGCTAAACATTTAAATACACTACTCAGAACTTAGCTCAGGGTTGTTGTTTTGGTTTGGCTTGGGTTTTTTTTCACAAATCAGTATGTCATCACTATTTAAACCCACTATTTAAAACCACTGGCAGATATTAAGACACTTCCTACCTGGAGACCTCAAATATTTTGGAATATAAAAGGGATAAAAAAACTAGGCCTTTGATTAGGTCAGGAGCTACAGGCTTTGTATAATCTATTTACTATCAGGTTCCAAAATCCAGTTAAAGCATTTCTCAGCACTTTTTTCTTGATGATTACAGCATCTCTGTGAATAGTAGAGCAGGTTTTCAAGCCAGTCTTTTGTTGCCTGGTGTTTGGAGCTACTTGGCATTCTTGAGATCACCAGAACTTTTAAATGACCTAACAGCTCCACTAGAGCAGAACTGAATGAACTGAAGCATATGAGCAAACAACATGTATTCTTGTACAATTTTTTGCAATTCCCAGTTGCTTTTCTATCCACTGACTGATTATGTTTCCATTGACCGTGAAACTGAACTGAGGCATTTGTGTTCAGTACTTACTCTTGTGCTAAGATAAGCCTATTACTGCACTTCACAAGATTTTCAGGATAAACCTGGAAACTGTCAAAGTATAATAGCCAATAGAATAAATTTAGTTGTAATAAAAACCTGTAAATGTTGTTAATTTTGATAAACTCAAATACACAACCCAAGTATTCCAAGTATCATAATCCACTTTTCATAATACAAATATTTGGCAACTGATACACAAAACCTGACTATGTAGAGTTGTAAGGATATATGTGAGGTCAATTTAGTTCACAAAGTGAACAAATTACTCATTTTATTATAACTCCTATTTCAATTCTCATATTTTCTACAGCTAAAGAATGCATCATATTACTAACCTTCTTTTCCATACTCAAAAGATAAATTAGAGATTGAAAATCAAATAATGGATGAAGTCTTAAAGTTTTCCTTCAAAGTTTAAAAGCATCCATTGCAAACAGGGCTCCAAACAGAATTCTCTATGCTTTCTGTATTTGTTTTTTTTTCTTTAAAGTCAGTTATTCAAACCCTCAGTCTCAGCATAACACAATAGTTACACTTTCTTGTCTCACTCATTTCCTTGACTCTAGCTTTGGTCTTCTTATGTTGACCAGCTCTGTTAGAATAAACTCTTCCCAGTGACATTTAGGGTTTTGGGTTTTTTAGCAAATTCCAAGCTTTAGGGCAAAACTTCCCTCTCACAGCATAATTCAAACCATCTTTACTTCTGTGAAACATATATTTCTCCTCAAACTTGCATATAAACTCATGCCTTCACTGCATACATACAAATAGTCCTCACTAAAGAAACTGATTTCCTCTGGAAAAAAAAACAAAACAAACCAAAAACCAAAAAGAAGATAACTTTTGTTTATCTCTGGCTTTCTTGTAAGTCGCTTTTTGAAAACTGACCTGAACACTCATGAGCTACAGTTGTTTCTGAATCATAAAGATGTATGCTCTTACAGCCTCTGGCTACAGCTGAAAATTGGTTTTAGTAGCAATTGCATTGCCTTTCAGAGTCAAAAAATCATTGCCAACTATAAATACTAGAAGCAATCCACCACTCAGTATTATAGAACTATCCATATTACCCTCTATAGGTGAAACTCTAAACTTTTATATAATACTTATGAATCAAAATTAAGTTTGAGGATTAGGCTTTGAGAAATCAGACAATAAAACCATGATATTCTATAGAGCAGCTGACACATATATATATCAAAAAAGCATTATTTTCACTTCTAAGTTAGGTATGCTGCATAAAACCCAGAGAGAAATGCTACAGCAAATTCCATTTTTATATAAATGCCTAAAAAACCACAGTCTACATACTGTGGGCAGGAATTAAATTTTCCCATAATATAACTTAACCATGTCTAGGACACAACCAACCGGCAACGTAGTTGCAAGAAATCCCTATTTGCTAGTTTGAAGGTTGAGATAACTTGAGAGATGAAGAAGTGAAGAATGTACATGAAAGTGCCACTATGATCAGCTGCAGGAAAACATGGACCTAGGTCATGGTGGAACTAAAGGATTTGCCGTTCTAAGACACCATGGTCATGAGAAATTAATGAGTTCTAATTTTATTGTTTCCCAGAGCATTCTACAGCTGGAGAAAAGCGCATTGAAAAGAAACTCCAGAGAGTGCTGAGATACCATTTTTAGAGAATAATTTAAATCGGAATCATCAACAACACAGTAGACAAAGACATTGTTGAGCACAAACTATAAAGCTTTGATGGCTAAAGTAGTTTTGTTGTCAAGGATATGAACTATTGCTTACGTAACTATACTGAGATTCAGTCTCCCTCTGTCACCAAAAGGGACCACATAGATAGATAAGAGCTACAGACTGAAAAGCTGTCTATACAGCATCCTATGGCATTGCAGAGAGCCCAGATAAAATGATTAAGTGAATCTTGAAGACTCTATGGAGTTTGAAGAGTCTACTCTTTTCACTGAGGAACTGAGATGATTGAGAATCTTGCTTCTATGACATAATACCATTTAAAAATTAATGTACAATAGACAGGTAACAGGTTGTACATGAAAAATTACCACACACTTGGTAGTGACAAAATTATCTTAAGGATGACTAATATTTCCTAATATTAAGTCACCCTTTCTTTATTGCACTACGGCTAATTCAAAGTGCTAAATTATCATGATCTTTATTGGGGGTTTATGGTCTTGTTGACTTTTAATGTTGTGACTGCACCATGATTTCTAAGTTTCTCCTACAACTGTGAATAATAGAAACCTGTTTTGGTTTAAAATGTCAGTTTTGAAGAGGAGTGAGTGAGTTTCAGAAATGTTTGCATTAGAGTACCACACCTATGAAACCATAAAATTTCTCCTCAATATCACAGAAGAAGCCAAGTTGGAAGGGACCCACAATGATCCTGGACCCACTCCAGCCCTGCACAGGAGCAGTCACAAGAGTGACACCTTATGTCAGAGCATATCATCCAAACCCTTCTTGAACTCGGTCAGGTTTGATGCTGTGACCACTTCCCTGGGGAGGCTGTTTCAGTACCCAACCAACCTGTGAAGTGCATCTAAAGAATTATTTTCAACAAATCTGGGGGCAAAACTTTCAATGAATTTTAAAAATGTCACAATCTATAGAAACTTATTCTATACTACTTCACCACATGTGCATTTCTACTAGGAGGTCATTGAATAATCATATGATAAAAAACTACTAGTGAAATGTAGTCTCTTTTGCGTTCAAAAATCTTTCATACAAATCCATCTACAAAATTACCCTACAAGAAAGAAATTATAGAAAGCTGTTTTGTTGTTTTTGTTGTCGTTGTTGTTGTTGTTGTGGGGGTTTTCCTCCCATACTTTTAATTTTAGGAAACTGTGAATGTCCTAACAAAAGATACTTGAAAAATGCAATGCATTACGTGTCCTCTGATAGTTTGAAACCACATAAAAAGCTCTGAAAGCAACAGAAAGGTCACTGTACTGCAATGTGAGTACTGCAATTTTCTCAGGCAGAGAACAGTTACACTGATAATTGAGTATTTCTGGTTGTGTTGTCTGTCCAAAGTACTGAAAAGAACTTATATTCAGAAGCAACTACATGGTACAGAGTGCACATCATCCACAGATGAATACCAGCCTCCAGAATAATATTGTGCAAGTGCACCTATCCTCAGACCATCCACTGTTTTCTTTTACAATATTTCTTCTGCTTTTCATGGCATGGTCTTTTATGGCACACTGAGAAGTCATCTTGCTCTTGGCAGTCAAGTTTCTGTGGAATTTCTCTAATAAACAAATACTTTGCTTTATTTTCTAGAAGTAATAATATGGTGTTAGAGGCTGTGGCACACAGAATACTCTATGTGGGTTGTGCATGCATTAACTACTTCCCTTGAAGAACATTGCCCAAGACAACATATGCCATTTGAATCTGATTTTAAAATAAGCATGAATCAGTGCTATGTTCTGAATGTAACATGCAAAATGCTGCAGGCTTAAATCCAACACTGAACTAAAGATATTTTTGGAAGTGTAATGCTCCAGATATTGTTAAAGACCCACTTTTTATGTTACTGAAATTAATTTTTGAAACGTACAATGCATTTATATCTATTCTTTTATGTGATAGTTATTTACATTTGTTTTGACTACTACTAGATTTATAAATAAATTTAAAAATATCAGACAGTTGTTCTAACTCAGATACCTTTTTCTATTTAAGTGTTAGCTGTTAAAATTTTTCTTTTGTACATGCCACAAGTGCATGAGACAATATCTGACAGCAAGCCATTAAAGCTGAAGTTTAAATAATACTGAATTATCTACTTTAAATGCTTTTGCCTTTATGTAATCACTGAAACATGTCAACGTCTCTCTGTTCACTAAAAGCATTACTAATTTAGGTCAGGAAATCTTGAATTCAATAGACCAATATGTTACAGTTGCTATTTTTATATAAAGAAAAAGCACTATGATATGATCACTGAAAGTCTATGTGTATAATGTCAATGTCATAGGACACTTACCATGGTCTTTCACTGGGGGAGTAGCTCTCTAAGACAAAAGTGTCCCTGCATCAATTTTACTATGACTACAAAATAGTCTATTCTTTCTAGAAGGAAATCTAAAATTTTTGTAGCAATAGGAAAATTTTACTGCTTCAAATATTTATCCCTTTTGTCTTATCCTTTCTCATCTGTTATTTTCTGAGAAAAGATATGAGATTGGTATGATAAAATTTGATCAAAAAAAGACATTCCTTTGGAAGAAAACAAAATGTTTCCTTGACAACAGTTACAATCACATGGTAGTGCCTCTCTCTCTGATGATACTGTGCAAAAAGAAAGTTCTGGATCAAGCTTCTCTTAAATTTGTCATCCTGTTAAGCAATGTAAAGAACTATAACTGTTGGCATTCTCAGGGTCAATGTGAGTCTTTACTAATCTGTGACAACATCTTCTTTGTACCCCACAGAGAAGGCAAATAAACCGTAAATGCAAAAAGCTCCTCAGGGAAGTAAGCCAAAAGAATAGGAAAAAACTAGACAAGGATATGGGTTCTGCCAATGGGTCTACTGTTTATAACAAGCACATCCCACAGTTTACATATGAAGCTACCATGGCATTCACTCACCATATGGCAAAGAACACACTGAAAAAATTGCTCTCCTATTACTAAGTAATGAAACAAAGCTTTTGAAGCTTTAAAGAATGTATGAATTGAAATTTCTTGTATATATTAAGAAAGTTGAAGCAATATTAAGAGAGATCTTTAAAATACCAAGCACTTAGAGATATCTCTAATACTTTCTACTTCTGAGAAAACAGAACTGTCAATTTACATTTTGGATGTCTGGATGATTGTATTTCCTAGATACACTAGGAGGACTGAACAAGAAAGGACTGGCATTTTCAAACTGAAGTGTATTGGCACCACTTACCCTCTACAATCTCTCTCATACACAAATTAATGTATTTCTGTTTTCAGGAGACAAACACTAGATTCACCTACCCTTGCATTGAGAACTTGACTGTAGAAAACATATTTCAAGCTGGTTCTATATAGCGTCATAGAAGTTTCCCAGCTTTTGCTACCCAGCTTCTCCAGTTTCCCTCTCAGTGCAATAGTTTGGTCACAAGCCAAAGCACATGAAGTATATGAATTCAGTTTACAGTTTTTTACTATTAACACTCGAGGTGACGTTACAAAAAATTAGGCTAAGAATGGCATTGTAAATAATGCAAGTCCTTTTAATAAGGTAACCCTTACTACCCCTTAAGGTATGCATTGCATAGTGTTTTTGAGAGGTAAGGAAAAGCACAAGATATTACTCCTATTTTCAGAAACAGGTCTTATTTAACTCAATTTCACAAGGAAAGTTGTACCTATCCAAACCAGAAGTTGTTACAAAATGGCCCTTCTGAGCAGATTTTTCATGCTTTGTCCTCTCTTTATTATCACTCCAATGTCTTTAGTCAAACTAAACCTGGAGGAACCTCTTAAAAAGAACCCAAAACACTATTCTGTAAGTTCATCCTACAAATCCAGTCTGAAAATTGCAAATCAAAATATTCTCTTTCACCCTCTTTTTGTTTTTAACTTATAACAGCTGACAAGTAAAAAAGGCTGGGAAAAGCCTATAACCCCTAGCCAAAAAGCAAAATGTGTCTCATGAAATACTGTTGGATGCCAGAGAACATTACAACAGCCAGGAATAGAAAAGCTATGAATTCTGTGATAATACAGAAAGAATCCCTTGTTGGTGAATTTGATTGAACTATTTTCAGTAGTTGCAGTAGATCATAACATATGGGAAACTCAATAAAAACTCTAATTGAAATGTATCCTGCTTGGGTAAGTGAGGCAAAGCAGGAAATTTCAATGTAAAGTTTTTCAGTGAACTTCTACTGTCTTTAAAAGTCATTATATTTGTGTGATAAGCTAGTTTGGCTTTATGGTCTACTGTGCTTTGATTTAACTTGCTGTAGCAAGCCTTTTTTTCTTTTGTTTACTGAATGACATTTTCCACTGAATAATGAAATACAGTTTGAAATAGAAAAGGTGAAGTACTGCTAGTAAAGTTATTCTAGCCTTTATCAGAAACATAAGTATATTTTTATTAGTAGTACCAAATACTGTGAAGATAACTATTTCTTTACAGTGCAGACTGTATTGCATTATATTTCTCAATGTTTATTACACAGCATTACAACACATTTCCTCCTTATCAAATCAAAATTTTGCACACAATCAGAGCTTTCTGAAAGATGCTGTAGTTCCATTCAATTGTAGATTTGCTCTGTATCTGATTAATTCTTCCCTTATAATTAAGTTGTCATAGCAATGCATTTTTATTAGTACCGATTCATATGCCAGTAATGTTCTGGAGAGAGAACTCTTGATAGTTTTTTAATAATCAGTAACGCTAAATTATAACATTAGGAAATACACAAGTACTGGTCAACTTGCTTGAGCAGAAGAACATGTAATCAGACTTAAAATAGGCTAAAGCATAATCTGACATAGACTGGTAAAAGCACCACAAAATTTTGGGTGAATCAGCTCAAGAAAAAAGAATCAAGAAAATAAATAAATCCTACATCTGTTTAGTTTTCAATATAAATGCCTAATGATTAAAAAAATACTCAGTGATTTTTTTTTAAAAATAGGTGATTATATATTACTAGGCAGAAAGAAAATTTAGTGGTTTTTTTTCCAAAGGTGTTCCTTTCATATACTGGTACTTATATGGTACATCAGGCAGCTGTGGGGAATAAGTAAATGGGAAATCATTGTACTTTGTTGTTGCTGTTTTAGCATGTCTTTCTCTATAAATTTTTAATAATTAAAATTACACATGAGGTTTCAAAATAACAGAAAATCATTCTCCAAGGACTAGGTTTCTATGTCTTGCCTGTTTCCAAGGCACTTACAGCAAGCGTCACCATGCATGTGTCTGTGAGAGCGAGACATGAATCAGGAGCAAAGAAAATTGCCTGATATTTCATTCATTGTTTTAATTTAGAATGTGAAGAATAATGTGTATTATGTTCTAGCATCAGGCAAAAAGTGACTCAAAGAGAAAAAAAACAGTGTTAGCTTATTTCTGTTGCTGAGAAAGAGGAGGAAAACAGAAAAAAGACATTATTTTCCTCATGTATCTTTAGAAAGCACAAGGCTTAAGCTCTGAAGTGTTGGTTGAGAAAAGCACTGTGTAGCACATATCCTCTAAATGTTCCTTTAAAGGACTGATGAAGGGGAAAATATATTAGGAATGCAATAACTGACCTAACTAATATATCTTAATGAAGATGTGTATTGATTTAGTTATGAGGAATGCTTATCCTCTAAATACATAAATGCAAAATGACAATTGTTCACTCTGAAGTTTCTGACCTTCCCTGAATGATGTGAGAAACATGCCTGCTTAAGTCAGATTCTAGAGGCTTGCAAGCAAGGGATAGCTGGTAACTACTATAATTTTAACATACAATAAATTTTAACCTGAGAATCAAAAATTAAACTGAAATGAGGGATTTCAGACTGAAGCACAATGGAAATCTAACAATGGCAAAGATACAGTTAGTAAGGGAACTGTAGAGTGATGGAGAGATTGAATAGTTAAGCAGAACTTTTGCTTCCCTCTCAATTCTTGGTATTTGCATTTTTCCCTAGGATCAAAGCTAAACCTATGCTTTGAGTGTCTGGGAAAAAAAGTGGGTCAAATGAGAGTCAGAGCTGGTCAGCATTTGGTCTCCTAGGAATTTGCAGGTAGAATATTTTTACACAATTCAAAAGTAGCTGTAATCAACCTAGTTAACTATGGAACACACATCAAGAACAAGTCTTTTCTGGTCTAGATCATTTGCAATACACAGAAAGAGAAAACTGTTCCTTGATGACTTTTTTTTCCCAGAAATTCCATATTTTTCTTAGATAAGGAATATAGCTCTTCAAGACTATCATTAAAATTATTAAGTATGTGCTTCTGGAAGTCCTCTGTGAATTAAGTGCTATTCACTTGACTACAGTCATTGGCAAGGAGCAAATTAAAAGAAGAGAGATTCTACAGTTATTTCTGGATACTGGAAAATGCATGTGCTCATGGAAGAATGTGGTTTTATTTAGGTGATAAAGCCTTTTAGACATGGAATACATGTAGAGTTGGAAAAGGTGATCAGTCTACACCCAGACCCTGAAGACTTAGAGTCTTGTAACTGATGATAGTAGCATGCTGAGGTTAAGTGAAAGTTGCACTATTTTCCAGCTTTCTGGTCTGTTTTTAATAAACATGACCTCATTCACTTGCTTGGATGCATTCCTAAATATAAGGTATGAACTGTTGCTATAGGATATTCTAATTTAGTTCTTCATTGCTAGACAAAAGCTCTGAACATTTTTGAATTAGATGTTCAAGATAATTGCTTCTCCAGGAGGGGAAAAAAAAAGAAAAAAAAAGAGAAGAAAAAGTGAAACAACCAAACCATTGCATTATATTTTTGCTTTACTTGTGTTCATTTTCACATACTAAAATAGCACTAGCAGCAGAAATAGTGACTATGGATGGACACTGAGATAAGCTGTAATGAGTGATCTGTGGTGGAGGCTAGAAGACCATAATACTCTAATAATATAATGCATTTTGAAATTATTAGTTGCACCATAAAGAGCTGTTGACATACCAGAAGAAAAACCAACCATACTTGTTTTTCCACGTGTGCCCACAGCAAAGCAGATAGCATCAGGTGCCTGCAGCTGCAACAGCAGGGTATTTATCTCCATACAACAACAACACATGGTGAAGAGATAAAAAGGGGTGAAACTTTGGCTGATTTTAAAAATATTGTTACAAATATGGTTGCATTGTCTATATGGAAAAGACATTTTTGAAGATCTGAGATTGAAGAGGTGAGAAAGAAGGTGTTAAACTCTCAGGATTTGTAAAAAAGACAGTAGAGAGGAATATCTGGCTATTGCCTACTCTCACTACAATGTAGGCTGACAAGGTACCATATCAAAACCCCTTCGTGCTTGTTTTGACTGGAATAGAGTTTATTTTATTCACAGTAGCTTGTATGGGCTATGTTTTGGATTTGTGCTGAAAATGGTGTTGATAACACAGGGATGTTTTAGTTATTACTGAGAAGCACTTGCACAGAGCCAAGGCCTTTCTGCCTCTCACCCTACCAGTGGGCAGGCTGGGGTTGCACAAGGGCCTGGGAAGGGACACAGCTGGGACAGCTGAACCCAATTGACCCAAGGCATATCCCACACTATATGGCATCATGCTCAGCATATAAAGCTGGGGGAAGAAGAAGGAAGGGGCAGACATTCAGAGTGACACATTTGTTTTGTGTTTATGTGTGATGGAGCCCAGCTTTCCCGGAGATGGCTGAACACTTGCTTGCCAATGGAAATTAGTGAATGAATTCCTTGTTTTGCTTTGCTGATAAGTGCTGCTTTTGCTTTACCTATTAAACTGTCTTTATCTCAACCCACAAGTTGAGATTCTCTCCCTTCTGATTCTCTCCTTCATCTCCTCCATCCAGGGTTACAGTGGCTATGTGGGGCTTAGTTGCCCCCTGGAATTAAACCACAACAACCTTCTGTACAAAAGTCAGCCAAGTGTTATGAAAATGTTATTGCCAAGTTCTGAGAAGGCTTTATCTTTCGAATGCCTTGGAGAAAGGAAGAATAACAATCTACATTGTTGCTCATCAAATAAATACAATAGACTAGCCCCCTATCGTTACTCCCCTTCATTCCCTAACACATTCCTCTTCAGTGAATAATAAAGCTGACTCTTTTCTCAGACAAGGGAAAAGTCATCTTGCCAAGGTCTATGTTTGAGAAAAAATATCTCTCTGCCTGCCTGAAGCTCTGTCTACTTATTTCATAATGACTCAGATACAAAATGGTACTGGATCTGCTTGCTTGCTTCTTCGTTATGATTATTTATCAAATGCAAGACATTGATAATGCATGCAGAGTAATGGTAAATAAATGTGATGTTTTCCCTTTTCCTAGTTTAAAGTCAAGCAGGTAGAGACAAAGTTTCCAACTCACTTTAAGTTTGCACATTAGCTATTAAACAAATCCTTTCCCAAAGTACTTAAGCCAAAAAATCTTATGCCAAAGCGTGTCTTGGATCATGATTTTGAAGCTGTAACACAAACCATCACTCTGAGTGTCACCTGAGATGGGACAAATGTGTGTCTAACTTCATTCAGTACTAAGGTTTTTATAGCAAAGGAAATATGCTTTGGTTAATGTGGAAGGTGCTACCAGAAACAGTGAGCTGTTAGTCAAAAAGGAGCAAATCAGTGAGAAATGCTTTTTTCCTTGACCTATGAAAGAGAATTATGTCATTCATAAAAAGGACCTTATAATATTATATTCATTTATTGGATAATTATGATTTTGACTCAGTGGTTTGCTATCTATACTTTGCTATCCAAATAACAAAAATGTCCAGGCTGACATCATACTTGTGCTGTTATTCAGCAAGCTCTTCTATTACCTGTACATTTTTAGGACAAGAGTCAACCTTGACTACTTCATTCTGTTACACAGACTCTCTCTCAGGAAGGCTTAAAAAAAAAAGAAGTTTTCAGATACCTTAGATCTCAGTATTGCATCGATATGTAAGATTAATGCACAGCAACAAATTAATGTCAAACAGTGAAATGGTGAATAGGCACATTCTAGCAAAGAGAAAAGTGAAAAAGAAGGAAAAAGGCTAGATATCTTAAACAATTTTTTGTTACTATAGCCCAAGGCTTCCTTCTGATTCTTTCCAAGCTGCAATAAAAATCATATTAAATATTTAGAATGTGAACAGGCAAGTTTACTTACTGTTTCCTGGATGCCAGCGCACTGCATTTAAATATGCATTACAGTAATGGAAGAGAAATTCATGCTTAGATCGAGTAACTTTTCCTTGAAGTAAGGGCAGCAGATCATGTCCATCAATAATTCTGAGTAAGAAAGCATTTCAAAATCAGAAGAATAACCCAAACCTCTCTTTACTGAAAAAATATAGCTCTGCACTTAGAAAAGCCCAAATCTGAATGGCCACCTCCAACTGGTCAATTCAGAGGAAAACCTTCAGGTTGCTCTTCCATTTGATCTTTTCACTACTTAAGGAAACAATAATTTTACATTTTGTCATTATGAATGGTTATTTCCTTGACTTTTTTTTTTCTCCTTATGAAAAAGTGACCAGACATACATGAGTAAATTGATACAATACAGTCCTTCACGTATACCTACTCAAGCGTTTGGGAATAGTCTGGCCAAAGTAAGCCTAAAACTAATCAAGAGAAATATGTGCTGTTCTGTGTTAGCATCCCCAGAAGTAATGGTAAGAGCTCTGCCTAGCAGATTATGTATGACAGAATTTAAGACAGAAGTAGTCATTTCAAATTTGAAAATTAACTATTTTAAATATATGTTTATCAACTACACACACACACGCACACACACACACACACACACACACACACACACACACATAAAGTCTCTAAATGCTGCTGGACAATTTTGATCATGCTTTGAAGGCATCAGTCAATTTATATAAAAACTGAGTTATAAAATAAGCAAGGCTTTCAAATATTTCCCTAAATTAAGCCTTTGAATTGCTGGAATCAGCTGGCTCAGGAGAAATCACAACTTGCTTTTTTGACCTGGTATGAATTACAAATTTTACAATAAGGTTTAAAGGAAATTACTTTCTGCTGATATAAAGACCAACTAATTAACAATTAATACTTAAGTATTTTGAGCAGCATCTCATAAAAAAATCTTTGAAACTTATATAAAGTTTACAAATGTCTATGCTAATGTTCATTACTACCACTACAAGTACTAACTCCACTTTTTTAAGCCATGAGCTACATGTGATTAAATTCATGGCAGCAATTTTATGCAACAGAGTCATTCTGAGTAGTACTTTTCTCAAAGGATGGACAGGAAAACATTCTGAAATTCCTAAAGCTATGTTGTCTGATAACTCTGCCTTCTGGGTGCATCCCTGTCTGTGGGGGTCTGTTGAATTAGAGTCTTTCTCACTTTATATTGCAATTGTTTTCTTGCCTGAGTGACAGACTCTTGTGTTGTCCCTGCAGGCTTGCTCATTAACAAGCTGATAGCAGGACAGATGCATGTATATTGTACACTTTCTGTTCTAGAGCCTGTTGATGGGAAAAAGGGCATCTCCAGTAATATGTCTCCTCCTAAAGGAGGAAGGATCCATTCCTACTGTTACACCATTCCTACTGTTGCTAGTTTCAGAGGAATATATAAGACTTTTCTTTCTGATGACTAATTTCTCTTCCTTAAAAAGGAACACCTCCTCCTTTTCTTTTTAACCTGGTCCTTCACAGTGACTGAATACTAATTTTATTAATTCTTCTTAGTTCTGAAGGAGAATTCAGTGGAGTGATAGGAATAGCTGCTGGATTGAAAATGCTTCCAGATAGTCCATGACCTAACTTGAAGCAGTACTTGTTGCATCTAGTCTACACAGAAGAATCAGAGTGGAGCAACCGAAAAGTGGAAGTTACACAAGTATATTGGGATTTCTATCACAGAGATCAAAGCAAACATCAGTACTTACTCTCCACTCATGAAATATGAAAATAAGCTGCATTATATCTGCCACATTAAGAACAATCTAAACTGCTGAGGTTTGACAGTCACTGCTTGTAGGGCATTTCTCAGGATCAACCTGACTAATTTTTCATGTCTTACGTTTGTCCTGCCCTGCCATTTCCTTCAAGCACTCAGTGAATCATCATTAGCAGAGTGACTCTGCTCACCACTGGGCTTTCCCATGTGCATTCTCAATGCTTTGTGCTAAAAAGCTGTTTGTGTGTTGTAGATATCAAAGGATATGTGTACCAGTAGGTTTCTTGACTTACTGGATTTGAGTGGCAACAGTGCTCAGTTGGAGGCACCATGCTGCTGAAACTGGCTGTCTCCAAACAAGACAAAGCCTGGGGATGTAGCAGTGTCAGTAAGGCACATTATAAATTTTAGAAGTCCAATGAGTTTTCCTATCAGGCTGAAAAACTCTATAAGGGATTATTTTCACTAACTTAGTACAGAATAAAAAACAAAACAAAACTCCCAAAAATAAAAATAAAAAACCCATGCCTGTAAGAAAAGTCTAGCCATTCAAGAAGTTTAAAATAATTTACACTTGCAGTTCCTTTTTCTACCATATTCACTCATGCAAAACAGAACCTTTTTTGATACAGTCATTTTTGCTTTTAGTAATTCCAAGTTTGATTTGACAGTATGTTTCTCTGATGGTTTCTCTTATCTTTTTGGTGCTTGGTGCTTGTTTGCAAGTTAAGCTGTATTTACATATAGCGTTTCTGTAAAATATATCAGTAAGTCCATATGAAAAGAGACAACATACTATTGTAAGTATAAAATCTAGTTTCTTACTTAAATTCTCACCTCTACCTTAATAGACATCACCAGAATGTATAACATACTTCTGACACTTTCTCTAGAACAGAGATGACTACAGAGCATACCTGTCAGAGGGTAACTGTGCCTCCGCAAGTTTGACTACGGTAGGAAATATATCCATGTTACTTGTTGGCTCATCAATATAGGCACCAGCCTGTAGCACTCCGGGCCAACGGAAAAGGCCTGGCACACGAATACCTCCTTCCCAGTTTGTTGATTTTCCACCTGAAAAATTAGGTTTTTTGAGAATCAATTTCTTCTTAGATAATTCCCCCTCCACAAGTAAACAGTCTGTCTAGCTAGAATATTTCCATGAAATATATTTATCTGATTTTTAATTTGCTAGATTTTCCACCTACAGTAGTACTTTCTCACAGTAAATTTACTAATAAGTATTAGATAGAGATTATAAAATTTATTTAGTTTACAAAAAAATTAAGTAGTTGTAGGAGATTATAAAGTACTTTACATGAATCTTCATATAGAATTTGGTCTAGGTAGGTATGTGAAGCTATAAACAAAATACAGGACTCAAAAAAATTGAGGTAAGCCTAGTTGTCTGAGGTATGAACCCAGAGAAGGTACTTATTTTATTAAAAATAGTGTTTAATGACTTTATATAGAAGAAAGTACTAATTTAGTGTGTGACTCAGTTCTCCAATTCAATGCATTAGAAAGAAATTCGCTTTAGTGACCATAAATTTCAGAATGCTGTGAAGACCTCTTTGACTTTTAAACCAACACAGTTGCATCAAATACACTATCAACTGATCGCATTGCAGCCATTTACTTTGTTTGTGCAAGCCCACTGCTCCCATCATCTTTGCAGAATGGTAGTGTGTTTATTCTATGACAGCATTTCCACCATTACTTCATAGATAATTGACACAACTCTGTATGAAGAGCTATCACAAGTGCTATTACTAATGTCTTGTACAGTCATGTGACTATATAAACACTTCAGGGTGACCTTTGAAATTAATGTATCACTTGAAGAAGAAACCTCTCTTAAACAGATGGGTTTGGGATGTGGTTAAGCATGGTCAGGGCCATTTACAACTAAATTGAGTGCGTTTCATACAATTGAAATGTATGGAAAAAGAGGAATTTGTGGGCTGCACTCCTGCCATTGACTGATAGCAATTCATGGTCCAGTCAAAACTACTGAGCTTATTTTTTTTTTCATGTATGTCCCTTTATCAAGTAAAAAAACCACAAACAAAAAAACCAACCCTAACAACCAAAAAAAACACAATAAAAAAAAACCAAAACCAAAGAAAAAATACTACAACAAAGTACTTCAAGAGTTCTGTTTCCTCAGCCTTCTAACACTCCAAAACACCTCACAGATGCCAATACCTTTCGTTCCAATTCCAGGCCTTGCTATACATGTTGTCTATTTTATTGAGTCCTTTCCTATTTCAGCAATGGGGGTTTCATAATCCACCTGGTTTTCTGCAGGTTTTTCACTGTTTGTAAAGGTAAGTAGCAACTTCAAGACATAAAACTCCCTTTTGCATAGATATTTACACACATATATACATAATGTATATACTCTTGTGGCAAGAAGACCGACCATTAGCTCATGATTCCTTGTTATATCAAATTTTTGCTTACTTTTTTCATGGACTTTATAGAATTCATAATATTGAATAGTCAGAGACACATCTAGTTTGACATCAGAAAACTCATATTTTCTAATATCTAGCATTATGTCAAGCAACAATATTTGCTTAAGTTGTTTTTGGAAAACAGTGCCAAGATCAGATCTCAACAAGACTGTCTTAGAGCACTTTTAAAAGTTTAGTCTTGTCACTCAGTCAAATGTAATTCCATTCTCATGATAAAGTGTGTGGCTACCTATTCTAAAACTCAGGAGTGAGATGCATGTACTATTATGGTTTACATTCTTGTAAAACATATGGGTTTTGAAATAAAAATCTAAAGAAAAATGTGCGTTTAAGTTCAGAAAGGTGTTATTTGGTGAGGTGTAGAACTCCTGTCACCTAGTAAAAGGAAGTGTTCACCCAGTATGCTGCTTAGTTGTTAATTTTTGTTGGGTCAAGATCAGTGTAGATGTCAATAGTGTAGATGTCAAGTGCACATCTTCTGTAGAAAAGATGACTCTACCTCTGTATGACACTCACTAGGTTTCTCAAAGTTTGATGGGAATGAGGTGTTACCTAGCAGGATTGGGTCAGGACTGATATCCTGACTGAGTTATGGTGCACAGAAAATCCTGTTGAGTGGGAGTAATTAAATCCAATTAAGAATTCAAGAAAAGCACAAGGACCTAAAATTACAGATATCCGCAAATTATTATATTTTCTGCGAACAGCTGTTTCAGGGACATAATTTAGTTCATGAGCCAGATCTAGTTCTGTGTACAGATTACAGCAGCTTTTTGGCTGAACAGTATCAACAGACAGAAAACTCCAAGAGCTGATCTATACCATATGTAGCTTTAAGTGTAAAGTTCCTTTCTCTTCTGTACACCTGTCTGAAACTAGCAATAGTGAGATTGGATTGTTTTAGTAAGTTCTCATTATATTGTTGTCTCCTGTGTGAGCTAAAGACAGAAATTTCAAGGTAAGTGGTGAATCTGATTCCCACACATTGCAATTCTAAAAACCTAGATATTGTGTCACTTTCAGAGCTCTTGGATTCACAGTGTAATTTTCTTGTATGACTACAGAAAAGGTCCGAAAAGTTGCACATTACCCAAGCACAAAGGAACACTCTGCAAACTCTGACTCCCTGGTGGGAGGTACAAAAAGTAAAATGGACTCCACAGTAGGGCTATATCCTCACTTATATCTCTGAAGAAGTGACTGCTGTTTCCCTTTCAAAAGGCTAATTGGAGCACAATTTTTTTTATATTTCTGGAGATTAGGAATAGCGGGGAACCAGGGAAGGAATTACAGGTCATTGCAGAAGACTGTCTTCTATTATCTATGCTTATGTGGTGTTCATTTCTATTAGAATCGTGTTTAGTGACATCACTAGAGTTGTTTAATGCCACAATGTGACTACAAATCCCTTGACATATACCATCTTTAAAACTCTAGCTGTTAAAGTTGATTCAAGCATTCTTTTCTGCATTCTTTTTTTCTTTAAAAAATAAAAATTCAAGTTTTTACTTCTGATGCTTGAAACATGAAGCAAACATCCAAATGGCTATAATAAGGGAAAAGAAATTAAAAACATCCACAAGATAACATTAAAAAAATCCTATTAATATTATGGATGTGTCATTAGATTTGTATTTTGCTTGGACTTGACAACACTGGAACAGAGAAAAGGCAGCAACCTAGTAGCCTGTATGCCTTGCAAACTCTAGGCAGCCTAGTTATATATTATTTCTGTTCTCTTAAATTCTTCTGAAAATGGTGTGGGGTTTTTTTGTGGTTTGCTTTTTTTTTTTTTAAGCATAGAACACACCACACTGTACTCTCATGCCTTGCCGTCTATGCTTTCTGAGTTGCTGCACCTTTCAGTGTTACATGGAACAATAGCCTAAGTTTACCTTTCCTGAAAGACCTGCAGGAGCAGGCAAAATACAGACATAACTCTCTGCAGACATCCACAACATGATGTCAAATTTCCATTATAACCTCATTTCAAATCTTAGCTAAAAGAATGCATGTTTTTTTCTCCCTCTGATTTAAATTGACTGCTATTATCTAACTCCAGGAATAGAGCTTTTACAAAGGACGATATATAAAAGGGAACTCTGTGGTAAATTGCTGTTAACATTATGAATGATGAAAACCGTTTTAAATACTTTTCTTAGATCATGCAGATTATAACCATACTATGCTTTCCTTCCTTCACATATTATTCTAAAAACAAAGCTTCTAAACTCAATTTATTCTCTTGAATGATAGAGAAATACAAACAAAAATGACTATTCTACCCATCTGTAGCATATTATATGCATAATATATACAATTTATTGCTTACCTTAAAAATGATCAAACAAAAATTTATTTTCAATGGCAAGCCCTTTATTTTACAGATTTTAAACTTGTTTCATGTACTGGTTTTGTCCATTTTCAGTCTGAGTTGTTCTTATAGAGGTGAATGGAATACACATGGCTCATTTGAACATCTTCTCATCTGATCCTTCTTCCAATCAAAGGAAATGATCTCTTAGGATAGTTTTTGTTTCAAAATTACAAGATGGGTTGATACCTTCAAGAAAACCTGCTGAACTAACATATCACTGAGTATATAAATTTGTACTAAAATAATAAATTTGAGTGACATATTGGAAAATTGATTCCACCAGTTCTTTTTTAGGTCTGACCAATCTGTAGTAGATTTTAAAAAATCAGTGTGTACATCCTTGGGAAATATTCATAATTATTTTCCATGGATATTAATAAGTAACTATGATAATACCTATTTCCAAGGCACAAAGCATTTACAATGAATGTTTTTCAAACAGTTTTCCATTCTCAGTGCTGGACTCCATTTCCATTAGCAGAACTCACGACCCACTCTGGCAGTACGACAGTAGCCAAGTGGCTGTATGCATTGTGCTAAGTGCTTCAGAAGTACAAAGAAAGACAGTGTTTCTAATGTGCAGGTCTGAGGTCTGGGCAAAATGTATGTATCCAAAAGAAGCTGACAGTAAGAGATGCCGGGAGACTCCACAGAAAGTCCCATATGCAACAGAGCGGGATAGATGTCAACAAGTGATAATGGGGGAAGACTTTTACTGTCTGCATATGCATCAGTGAAATAGTATAAAGAGAAAAAGTGTGCAGAAAAGTTTTTATTGCCTTCACTGTTTACTGCTATAAATTATGTATTTATATATTCTATAACACACTGAAACTAATTCAAGAAATTACTGAGAAACTAAATAAAAATTACCACAAAATATTTATATTCAAAATCTCAGGGTACCAAAAAAAGAATATAATGGCATGATTTAAACCAGTCATCTTATGCTGGTTGTTTATTCAATAGAGAGAAAATTCTGTTAATTTATTTATTCTACTCACTTTATTCTAAAGTGGAGATCTGAAGTATTTTGAAAAACTAACCTTATTTCTGCTCCTAAAGGAAAGCTGTGGTGACTAGCTAAAATGAACATGAGATAGCTAGTAAAAAAACACCTAAGGAAAAGTCAGTGAAGGCATCCTGGAAATCATATACCAAACCAATCCTTTCTAAATAGGAAAGGTTCCATCCCTTTCTAAATAGAAATGTCACAGAACTGAAACAAACAAACAAACAAACAAACCAAAAAAACCTGGAAAAATTACATAGAAAGTTTTAAGAAGACACTTTGGTTACACAATAGCATGCATATTTCAATCTGAAAATATTAATCTATTATCATGTTTGCACCCAGGAGTACTTTACAAGTTCAGGTAAGAAGGTCTTGAATTGTTGGGAAGAAATTCTTACTGAAATAGTTACTATTTTTGGTTTTAGGAGATGCATCTAAATTTAAACCTTTGAAAGATCTTTGACAAGGACCTTCAGGAAAAATTACTGGAACTAATCATAGCTTAGGAGACAAAAGGTTGTCATGAATCAAAATCTGACAAACAGGCAGGAAACAAAAAGATTAAACAAACAGTCTGTGATCCTTTGCAAAAAAAAAAAAAAATCAATAGTAAGGTATCTTGATGCTACTCTGTTTTAAGCCCCTTACTATTTTAATATATTTACTTCAGTTTTGAAAGGGAAGTGAGCTGTGCAATTGAAAAATTCACATATAACACAAAGCATCACAAGTTCATCAAATTCGTAAGAAAAGACCAAGTTGAATGAACAGGAAATGATGCAACTTCAAATTCTGTGAAAATATTTGCAGCACAACAAACATTAGAGAAAAAAAATAACTGAACTAGGGTCTGTAGGATGAAATGGATTATATTAAGAAGTGTATGAACAAGTACTGATACTTAAAGGCAAAATCTGAACAGCAATACCTGTAAAGTCCTTTTTAAAAATACATTGCATAATTAGAAATAATTCACAGAAGAAAATAACAAAAAATTAGGGACAATTAGGACATCAGTTAAGATTGATAAGAGAGATGGAAGAGACAACTATTTTCTGAATGAGGTATTAAAGGGAAATACAGAAGTATACAAAACAAAGGTAAGCCAGGAAAGATATAAAAACTTTTCCCTCCTTTATCCTATATCATTAAGAAAATGGTATTAAACTTCAAGATGTTCCATGAACTTTGCATCTGTCCCATTTCAAAATACTAAATGAAAGTACTGTGTTCTCATTGATAAGTGACAGAGGCTATGCTCAGAATTTAGAAAGACTCAGAATGGAATTTCATCTTCATATGATGAAAATTTATATAATTAATTTTAAAATCTTTGTAGAATCTCAATTGCCAGGATTAACATCTTTAACCAAGGTCATGCTATCTAGGAGTAGGATGAGATCTTCTTAGGGATTTTTTTTTTATTTACTACACAGATTCTGATCCTGATAACTGTCAGAAAAAAGATTTTGATCCATCACTTCAATATTACTTTATAATGTCTTCTAAAAAAGGATACTGCAGAGGTAAACCAGACTGTGTAGCAGCTGGTTAAACACTGTGCTAGCTCTGGTTTCTAATTTAAAGGGCTATCCAAATTCATATTGACTGTTCTGTAGTCAGAATCCAGGGTAATAAAACCTTCAAACAGCAATTTCCCCTTTTTGCATCCAGTCTTGTAGCACCAGTCTAACTCTCCAAACACCTCTTAAATTTTATTATTGGTGCTTA
This sequence comes from Sclerurus mexicanus, assembly GCA_013396755.1. Lineage (NCBI taxonomy): Eukaryota > Metazoa > Chordata > Aves > Passeriformes > Furnariidae > Sclerurus > Sclerurus mexicanus. The sequence goes on along the minus strand of VWZF01005537.1, from coordinate 142,644 downwards.
TTTGGCTGGATACCAAGACAAATTAGTAACTTAGAATTGTGGAGATCTGTTGAGAGCTTTTGATTTTAGGGCAGAACCAATTATTGCTGAGCATACTGCTCCAGCTCTGACAAGAAGGTTAAGTGGCTTGATTCATATTCGCATTCATACAGCACTCATAGACAAAAAGATAAGTAGTGGAGATTGACTAGCAGAGACAGGGAAAAAGGACGTGCATGTCTCCCAGTGTTTTTAATTAGTCAACAGATGAAGCAAGTTCCTGGTGTGTGCACACATGAGCACAAGCAGCATAAAGATGGTCTTTTTGCTTTTTTAGCATAGTGCTATATCAGTGTCTGAGACTTGAGGCTTCACAGGTCTGTTTCTCATTAACTCTGCCAGTCTTCTAACACTTTTCATTGCACATGACTTTTAATATGAATAAATTCCTATTCCCCTTTCCAATGCCCTATCACTCTCTCTGTGAAGAACTTCCTCCTAATGTTCAACCTAAACCTCCACTGATGGTCTTGTCCTGTCACTAGTTGCCTGGGAGAAGAGATGGATCCCCACCTTGTTACAACCTCCTTTCAGGTAGTTGTAGAAAGCGATAAGATCTCCCCCGAGCCTCCTCCTCTCCCAGCTAAACAACCCCAGCTTACTCAGTCACTCCACACAATTTTTTTTTTTAAAAAGTCCCATTATTACTCAAATTAACCTATCAGTCAGATTTTTTTATGAATCGAGTTAAGATCTCTCCTAAGTTTTACTTTGTTCTGTAAGTATGAAAACAAAATTTTGCAAGGCTTGAGAGAAAAGACTCCGTCCAGAAAGTTCCTCAGGAAGGCATATTCCCCAGTGTATTTGTCTTTTTTTCCTCCCCTCCTCATCATTTATCCTGTATCTTATGCCTGGCACTCAAGACGGCAAATATTTTTTAGAGCTTCTAAAACACCTCAGGCTGTGCCTACAGCTACAGATATGTAACCATATGGTTCCTTAATTACTTAAATTGCTATGTAAGGCCTATGTGCTAACGTATACATTTCACTCTGGTGTTAGCCCAAGGGGAACCATCTGATAGACAGACCTCATGACTTTGGCATTGCTTGTTTTGCTTGTGTAGCATTTCCTTTGCAGTTCTCTTAAAATATAAGGGTCATTTCTCAGATAGATACCTATTGACTAAAAACTGCGGAGCCTTCTCGCTTGAAAAACCTCATTTCATTGTTATTGCTTACTTTATATGCCTGTATTTTTTCCTTTCTGAAGTTTTGCAGATGATAAAAAACTGAGAAGCTACCACAGTTTATCCAGCAAAGGAAACACCAAGTCCTGCATCTGCACAGCAGTGACTTCTAGGACCAGCAAAGGCTGGGGGATGACTGGCTAGAAAGCAGCTCTGCAGAGAAGGACATGAGGGTCCTAGTGAACAACTAGTTGAACATCAGCCAGCAATGTGCCCTTCTGGCAAGGAAGGCCAACATCACTCTGAGCTGCATTAGGAAGGATGTTTCTGGCAAGTCTTATTCTCTGCTCAGCACTGGTCAGACATATCCAGAGCACTGGGTTCAAGTGCAGAAATCCTCAGTACAAGAGACATGGACATACTGGGGTGAGTTCAAAGGAAGGTCATGACAATGACATTTGACATATGAGGAGAGGCCAAGAGAGATGTTCAGTCTGGAGAAGAGAATGCTTAGTGGGATCTTATCCATCTCTAGGGATACTTGGATTTACCTGAGTAAAGAGAATAGAACCAGACCCTTTTCAGTGGAATCCCCTGACAGGACAAGAGGTAATGGGCACAAACTAAAATACAGAAAACTCTATTTAAACATAAGAAGAAGATTATTTTCTTTTTATGGTGAGTGTGATCAAACACTGGAGAAAGTTTTCCAGAGAGGCTGTGAAGTCTTCATCACTGAAGATTTTCATAACTTGACTGGATATAGTCAAGAGCAACCTGCTCTAACAGACCTTGTTCTGCAGGGGCTAGGACTGCAGACCTTGGGAGATGTCTTCCAAACTCAACTACAATGAGCTTTTGTATTTCTGCAATACTATATTGAAAAAAAAATCATACATAAAGGCAATTTATTTATTTCCCTCTACAACTAAATTTCAATTTTGGTAAATGACTTTCCAAAAATTGCTGGATTTGTTTAATCTTTTCCCTCGAAATATGAGTGGAAAACAAATTACACAGCCATTGCCTAGTGAAAGAATAAAAAGAACTTAATCTCTGGTAAAAAGATAAGAATAATCACTGAATTTCATTAAAAATAATGAAAACAAGCATTTTTACTGTATTTAAATAAGATTGAAGGTTTTGACCTTGACCACATAGTACTGGTGCAAAACCAATGCAATGATAACTTTTTACTTGTGTTTTTCAAGAATAATCAGAGAATATTCACCTTTATATATGCCGTTGTATCCTCCATGGACTTCTCCAGCACTAGAGATTTCTTCAACATGAGCCCCTTGGTCAGACGTAAAATATACAAGAGTTTTGTCGCCTAGATTATGTTTCTCCAGTACATCCAGAACTTGCCCTAGGAAAAAGAAAAAAGCAAAAAAGGACAGCTTTAATGTCTTTAAGTGGCTTTTTCATTAGCCTTGGCACACATAAATATTTTTGTCCTTATGCCTTTTCGAGACCATTTTCCACATAAACTCTATTATACATAGCAATTGGCACCATGCAGCATACAGTGGGGGACAAATGCACAAGTCATGTTGCAATCATGACCATGGTTCGATTGTTTCTTGAAGTACAAAATGAGAGGATTTGTGCACATCAGAGAAAAGGGCTGATCCACAGAGAGCCAGTGACCTTTGGAAGCAGTTGCTCTCAATCAAGGAAACCCCTCAGCAAGAAGATTCAAGCCACTGAGGATATCTGAAAGAGTCTCAGCATGCAGAATAGACCTCACAGTTTGGGGGTAAAGCCTTGCTGCCTAGCAACTCTAGAGGCAGCATGGCAGAAATCTCAGGGTGAGTGTTAAGAATAAGACATTCTAAAAAAAATAAAATAAAATAAAATAAAAGGAAAAGAATGTATGTAGTCCCTTTGGAGACCACATGGTTTCATTATCAAACCTATTAATTAGTCCTGAATATCTCATCACATAAAAAGACATCAACTAAACTAAAAATGTGCTAGGTAATGAACAGACACAGGTGCATGTATTTAAAAGAAGTATCCACATGGATATGTTTTGTAACTCTAAGGCACCATGGGCTCATGTTTCATTTCCACAAAAGGCTCCTCACACTACCTTGGCACTGCGGAGAGCCTTGCACTGTACACAGATTACATTGAAACCTATTTAGACTGAGCTCTTTAAATGGTGTTTCTGTATGAATGAGAATGAAGCTGCTACTTGTAACCTGCTCCAGTGAATTTTATACTGATTAGGAATCTAAAATTATTGATCCTGGAAAATGACCAAAGCTTAAGAATGTAATTCTTCACATCAACCTGACAATAAGCCTTAACCTTGTCCTTTAGGGATCTCAGAACATATAAAGATAATTCTGCCTTCACAACCATTTTATCTATACTCTTTCTACTTAAATATCCAAGAATGTAAAATTTGAATTTTAATTTTGATTTGTTCACCTGTCCACTAAGAATTAATTTATCATCTGATGCCCAATTATTGTGTTAAAGAAGATAAGAACTTTGAATTACAGAGCCTTCTTGATTTTCAGATAATTTCTGTTGCTATGTTCTTTTTTGTGAATAAAGAGTAGTTATCTTACCTTATTGCCTCTATTTCTGGTTGACTTTTAATGTTATAGCACTCTAAAACTGCCTTGTTAAAAAGGTTGACTGTCTTCATTTCTCATCAGCTCAAATGACTGGGTCACAAATAAAGGAACATCAGCAGTTAAATAAGTGATACCTATTGGTCTTGTTAGTAAATTAGGAGCAAAGAAGAAATGTAAGAGTAGGAGAATTTGTTTATGTAAATTTTGAAGCCTCGTGGGAGTTGAAATTTCCCAACAGAGATGAGAAAAATCTGTTACAAAGGCTGACGTTTTAAAGTTGGTGGGCTGAAGGAAAATCATGCAGATCCATCTGATGAGCCATCCGCTTGCTGCATGAAGTGGACTTAGTGCCAGAAAAGAAATAGGCAATTTCCCACTGGCTTCTGAGATTCTTTGGAAAATGTTTTTGCGAAGTAGTTACAATATCCCTTGGAAAGGTGGCAATGATGATAAGAAAGGGGAGTATAAAGACAGATTAGGACACTATGTGTAGGTATTCAGCCACAAAAGCTCCAGAGTTCCCTTCCAACCTGCCTTAATATATAATTTTATGACACTATGACAATAATAATAAATGGTATTGTGCAAAGAAATACATGAACAGTGATGTGCACAACAGCATTTTTTATATACACCATTTTCCTTGATGAAATTGAACTTTCAAATTCATTCTCTATCCAAAATAAAATGAGAATTGTACTCAGCATATCACAATAAATGAACTCTAGAGATCAGAGACATTGGCAATCATTAAATAGTGGCCATTTTGATTTCCTAATTAATTTGGGACAAAATAAGAACCAGTGAAAAATGTCCTGTTGTCACAGATAATTAAAATAAATTTTTAAAAAATAATATTTTTTTAACAAAGTTGAGTAGCTTGCTAAAAAAAATAAAAAAAAAAAAAGAAAAGAAAAAAAGAAAAGAAAAATCTGACATTCAGATGTTTCCTGTTTTAGAAAAAATTATACCTAAATAAAATGCATAGAAATTCTCATTCAAAACTTGTTGAAGTCCATGGTAAAACTTCCATTTCCTTCAAATGGATTTTTAAACACAAAGAAGATTGCCTCTATTAGGGTTAATTCATGAATGCTAAATGACAATTCCTTTTAGTGACAACATTTTTCAGTACAGATGGACTAATAGTGGTAATTCAAATAACATTATTGTCAGACAATGGCAACCACAATGCATTTGCAGAAATGAATCAAAGCTTCCACTTCTATTCTGATCCTGTACACTGACACCTTCTAGAGTGAAAACTAAAAATAAACAGCAAAGTGTGTGCTGCCAGAAGATAAGCCATATTTAAGTGCATTTGAATGATGTGACTACTGTTAGCTTAAGCTATACATTCACTTATCAGTATTTCTAAATGGCAACTGGTACAGAAAAATGCAAAGAATGCCTTGTGAATCTCTGTGAATCTTTCATGTGCAATACTATGTGAATTTTGGAAGCAAATACTACCATGAAGGAAAAACATAACCTTTACTATTTTCTTACAAAGAATTAATTTCTTTTAAAGTCTAACTCATCCACTCTCACTACTTCTGCATATTTCAGAGACTTTAGAATGAAGTTAAAATTTATGTATAAATATTCCCAAGCAATGGTAATTAACCTATTTTATCTGCCTTTGAAAAAGATGTGAGCTACAAAAAGACCTTTTATACCTGTTGACTGAAAAGACAAGATAGGCAACTAACTCAAAACTAAATGCCTTCATATTAGACGTTGAGGACAGTAAGATTAATTGTACTCCAAGTGCTAGACATGCAACTACATGAGCAACACACTTTAATGAGTGTGGTGAACAGATAAATGATGTCTGCATAAGTGATGATGGTAAAACTGTATTGCTTCACCCATAAAATATAATTAGAAGTATGTCTTATGTCATGTACTCTTGAATTAGAGGAGTGGGGCTTCAGCTGGCTTAATGTCCCCTGTGAGTTCTATTGCTGGTTGCACAGAGCAATACAAGTTTTAATAGCATTTTTGGATGTAAAGAGTTTATACAGAATATTAAACTGTAGGATAGGTAAGTCAAAACATCAGGAAAACCATAGCTTTGTTCAATAGCATGCTATCCCCAGAGAAGGAAATTAATAATAAAAATGGAAAGAGTTTTGATTGAAAGAGCTCACTTGAAAGCCACGTTCTAAAAAATTAACAGATGCATTGAACTCTGTGGATGATACCATTTACATTTTTTTTCTGATTTAAACAGAACATTTTTGGAAAGACAACATTTCTGAATATCAAAATCAATCTAACTGAAGGAGCTGCATAATTTCTGAAGCTATTTAGTAAGTAGAATTTCAGATCAAGTTCCTCCTAGCATAGCCATTCTAGGAATGTATATCACAATGTAGGTGACTACCATTGCAGCACACAAAGATATTAGATCATTGGACATTTTTCTTTCTTTTATATTTTTTTATAATACAGAACAGCTTAAGGACAGTGTTAAGATGCTACTTGTTTTAATTAGTACATCAATGTTCCAAAATTTAAGTAAAGCTTCCTCCAAAATATACTCAGGAATGCTCTCTATATTCTGCTCTCCATTCTTGCTTCAAGCTTTGTTAAATTATGAAGAATTGTTTCATTCTGAATGTGAAAATGCCTATTTCAGTGGATTGAAAGTCATATGAAAGTGAGAAGAGCAAATTGACTCGGTTCTTTGGAAGGAAACACAGTGTCATGCCACTATTCAAATTCTCTAGCACATCCTGAATGGGAGCTGAACCAGGCTCTCTAATGCTGAATGTAATTTCTGAGTTTTAAATTATGTAAAGCTCCTACAGTACTCATCTACACGAAGAGATAAGGTTTATAGAAAATGACTATTCATTTGAATACAAGGTGCAAACATTGAAAAACAATAATGTGTTTACAAAAGTGCTAGTGATTTGGAAAATTGTTCAAAGGTTTATTTGAGCAAGTATATAAACACATGTATTTTATTTATAAATTAGTCTGTTGTCACTTCAAATCAATAGGAAAAAATGTTATTTGTACTAATTTGAAATAATTTAGAGTATTGCTGAAACTGTGAATAAAAAGCTATAGAAAGCAGAATACCTTTGTGTAACCTAGGACAAAATAGTCTCTCCAGTTGTGAGGAAATCTTTAAAGCAATTTTCCAAATGTGATGTAAAAACAAGATTCAGAAGGAGGGTTAAGGATCTGTTCAGGAATAGACAGTAGACAATAAAGAAAATTCCTGTAAATGTAACATTCTTTTCCCACTCCAGTAGACTTTCATGTGCCTCACTTGTACCTGGAAACGTATAGCAAGCTTCAGACAATTATTGGACAAAGAGTCAAATAGATCACCCTAGTAAGATTAGCCATCACATCATTGCCTAGAAGAGGCAGTTGGATTGTTGTAGGGGTTTTAGTGCTTTTACTTGCTGTTCAGAATATGTTATTGCTGCTCATACTTCGTTTTGAATACCATTATTAACCAGAACCACAACTAACTTGTAGTCAGCTCTAGGGGTTCAAGGGTTCACCTCTGTGAGTGGCAAGCCTTTGAATAAACACATAAACTCCAACAATTTAGCCCTACATGCATAAGTATCTGGAAACCCACATTGCTCCCAGAAAATACATTGATGCCATTCAACTATACACCCACTACGTAGTAACCCTCTTGGGAGCCCCTTTCTGCTACAGCAGTTTAAGGTAATGCCACAGTTAATCATCTCTTCAGTTTAAGGTTTTCATCTTTCAAAAACTTAATGTTGCAACTTCTGCATACCATCATTCACAAGCTAACAGTAATTTTAATCTCTATGTTGATTTTCTGTGATAAGAAAAAGATGCTTCACTCTAATACACTAACCTGAGTACAAAATCCACTAAAACCTTTGTATAGAAACAAGCTTAGTAACTAAGACCAAGACATCCCTATCTTAATTTTAGTTTTTGTGCATTCTGAGTTATAAATACGCAAATATTCCTGTGGTTTACTCAGAGCCATCCAGTTTCCTCTTGATAAATATGTAAATCAGTTTGTCTCTGCAGTGGAGAAGTAATTATCACTTTCATACCTAGCCATTGAGCATAACACTTGAGGTAAAGATGGAAAATAATAAAACCATTGACAGCAACACAAGAAGTGGCTGCACATACGGTGAACAGTACATAAACTCTGCATGCAACTTGTTTGACATTCAGAAATAGAACACAACCACTGTAAAGTGTAAATTCTGGGACAAAGCATCAGAATGATGATACAGCACATTATCTATCCAGTGAATAGAACACATCCACCTAAGACAACAAATGATTCTCCTAAGGAGGACATTAGCATATGAACCACAAAGATGAGAGTGAATACTAGCTAGTACAATTCCTTGACTAGAACAGAAAATAAATGCATAACTAAGTTCCTACTGTGATAGGCTAGTGAGATCTTCAATGTCAACAGGACATCCTGCCAAACAAGTAGCATCTGTTTCTGAAAAAGACACATCTATATTAGTGTTTGAATTGGTAACAGGAGTGCATATTTACAGTAAATCCAATCATAGACAGTTAATATATTTATGTTTCCATAGCAAAACCCTCTTGGAATTTGTGACTGGATTCCTTTCAAAGTAAACTAAACTCAGGGACAAACTGGGAATGTAACTAAAGCACTTGCACTACTGATGACATTCAGTTTATGGAACCACAGCAAAGCTGGTCCGAAGTGGGTTTTCTGTCTCGCTGGTGCACTGAGAGTCTCTCCCAGCTTAGAAGACAGTTCAGACCTGCCACTGTTGGCAGTTTAAAACTGGTTTAATGGATCCTCCACTGAAACTGGTGCAAGCATAATCCAGCTCCATCTGGGCACACTGCAGCTACACAGAAGGTACACACATACAGCGTACACATCTACATCTAACATAGTTACTGTAAACATTTCTTAAGGTCAACAAAGGAAAAGATTTCTCTTATGTAGACCACCTGTCCTAAGAATTTGGCCACAAAAATTCTGAATTCTTTTCACAATGAAGTCAGGTGATGCAATTGCCCCAGATTCAGCTGCCTACCACTGCCATTCAGATCAGTAGTTGTTAGGTCCAGATAATCTGTAGAACACCAAACACTTTTCTGTTGGATTCCCCTCGACACAGACTGGCACAAGCAAATCAGTGTAAGTGCTCAGAGAAGGGCAGTCTTTTAAACAAAAAAACAAAGGAACTTTGGTGTAGAGTCAGCCAAGCTATCAGTGTGAATTTGTGTTCTGTTTGGATTTGCATTGCCATGTAACTGTAAACTTGTAATTGACTTGTGACTGTTTATACAGTTTTATAAGTATAATGTGTCTTTCAGATGCTCAGGATAAATCTTCAGCATAGTATATGGCAGATTAGGTATACACTGCTTAGCAGATGTGAATAAATCAACCAAATTTTGACTTATGCATAAGGTAAGTTTTCCCCAGAGATGAGTACCACATCTCTTATTTTTTCTTATTCATATAGGGTTCAAATGATTTTTTTAAGTGTGAAAGTTGGAATGATACTTTAGATACATATAAATACATGTAGATGGAAAAGTACAGGGTTAAATGTCTGAAGACCTGTTAGTTTAGCAGCAATATAGACAATGCAGGATAGAAAAGTTTTCATATTTACAGCAGTACTATAACACTAATGATGGATTATTAGAGGTCAAAAATTATAACTATTCGGTGGCTATTTCCTTATTAGTATTTAAATTAGCTAATAAATGCATTTCTTGAAATTCACTTTAAGACCTTACATCTATTGAACATAAGGCTATGTATTTCTAATGTAAATCTTAATTTTTAGCCTGATTAAAATGCTAAAATATGAGAAATGGTCATGCAATTTTAGGAGGGTCCATTGCATTTGCATTTTGCGTGACAACTGTGATAACTTTTTGGGTAAATTTGCATCTTCATTCTGCACACATCTAAGATACCATTTCACACATACAAGATGCATAATGCAAAAGACACTGTTTCATTTCCCTCTTTGATGTCTCCCATGTTTTCTTCCAAATCATGAAAGAGGTTTCTTTAGGTGGGACCCAGGCAAATTCTAATGATAACTGAGGGATGCTACTCATTTTTGATTTAAACTGTCAGGGGAAGTTAAGGCTTCAGGTATTTGATCATTCCAATATATGCTGATAGTGATTGAATAAATGTGGAGTGATAAACTCTTCTCTATGTCTTCAAAGATTTAAACATTTATTAATGTCAGATTAGGCTTTAAACTGAATATGCATATGGTTCTAGGACCAAATGCATAATAATACTTTGCCAGATTAAAGTATGAAGAATTATGAAGAATTTAAAGCAGGGCAAATAATTTAACCCTACCTTTTAATCCTCTGATCCTTTATAAAAGCATCAAAGTATTTGTCAGTTGTTTCACTTTCTATAACTTTTGCTAAATAAAATTCAAACCGTGATAAAGTTGGCTGACATTAGAGCATAAGCATTTATTGTCTCTCAACAGCCAAACTTTTCAATCTTTGCTGAATTTGGAAGAAGGTTTTAAACCTTTGCTATAAATCATATATCATAAAGCTAAGAGGAGTTCTATCAACATTGAATTAATTTTTCTCATGAAATCCTAATCATTTTCATTTCCTGGTTTTCTGATTTTAATTGCACAAATCTAATCTAACATGAAAGTAGCTGTGCATTAGCTCAATGCAAATACACAAGACATCTTTTTTTCCCCCTTGACAGGACAATCACCATGCACACTTGTTAATTCACCTACTTCTTTAATTGCTTTTGGTAAACTCAGTGGCTTTTGCACCCAAGTGCTACTAGACACTCAAAGCCGACTGTGAAATCACTATATCCAGACCATGCTACCGGTGAACAAATCTCTGTACAGACACTGTTAATACCAACAAGAAAGCAAACCTGGCTGAGAAAATTGTCCTCAAGGGAATTTTCCGCTAATGAATGTAGACTCCACTCTGTCTTCTCTAGATGACATTCTGAACTTAATAAACTTGAACAAATAAATTAAGGGCACAAAATCTCTATGATTCAGCTTTGTTTTCCTGGTATATGTATGTGTGTTAAATATGACAATATATATGGTGATTTAAACTCCACAGCATCTTTTCTGAAGGGAAGGCAAATAAATTACTAGCTCAAAAGATTACTCACTATCTTATGAAATGGGACTTTGATACCTTAATTCATCTTATGGGAATAGCACTGTTCTTATGGACAGAGAGGCAGATATGGGGTTAGTTCTTCCCTATTAATGTGTTTTTTTAAAGACTAGTTATTTCTGAACCTATAAAATCAAATCTAGGAAGTAGTATATAAATAGACATCTTTGAACAGGAAAGGTTTGGAACCTTCACATTTCATGTGAATAGCTCTGTAACAGACTGGTGTTTTAGTATCACACACAAAGTAAGTACAATCCAGCAAACTGATTTCTGCTCTAGAAGGCACCAGGAAAGCATGGCTATCTATACTCAGGAACTGACTGTATTGTTACCAAGATTCAACAAGTAAATATGGTAACAGTAGCATAGAGCATTTGCATACAATTCCTGATAGTGTATTTCATATACCAGTGCCTCCTATTTAAAACAATTATTTTCTACTCTTTTACTATGAATTCGTAAATTTAATATAGAACAAGGGGAGTAATTAAATGTCACAACAAAAATCAGTTTACATTCTGAGAGGGAAATGTGATATTACTGTCTAGTATTTTCTGCCAAGAAAGTCCTCAAAGCTCTCTTTAACTTGGCCATCTATTTTTTTACGAGCAGCACCTGGGGTTGCTGCATGACTAGTTGGCAAAGTACAGCAGAAGTTGAAATGTGAATGGACTGAGAAATTTGGAATATGGAGCTTTACTACCTGAGCTCTAAATTGGCAAATATATTTAGGATGTCTCCTGTAGAAATGTTTTAGGGATTTTTTTTTAAGTACAACTGCTAATTTTGTGCCTTATAAAAACATACTAGTAAGAAAGCCATCATAGCAGCACTTTGCTCATAACATCCCACTAAGATGTTCAAACTTTGTTCTGTAGGAATGTGCTGTTTACATTATGTTTCACTGTGTCCTGAAGCTGGGTTTGGAAGGAATCTTCAAATATCATCTGGTCCAACTCCCCGGCTGTGTGAAGGGACATCTGTCACTAGATTAGGTTGCTCAGAGCCTGGCCTTGAACATTTCCAACGATGCAGCATCCACAGCTTCTCTGTTCCAGTGTCTGTCCATCCTCATTGCCAAAAATGTCTTCCCGATGTCCAATCTAAATCTACACTTTTACTGTTTAAAACTTTTGCCCCTTGTCCTGTCACTACAGGAGCTGGTAACAAGTCTTTCTCCAGTCTGCTTTCTAATTCATTTCCCTTTATATACTGAAAGGCTGCCATAAGGTCTCCCTGGAGCCTTCCCTTCTCCAGGCTGAACACGCCCAGCTCTTTCAGTCTGTCCTCGCAGGAGAAATGGTTTACCTCTCTGATTATCCTCATGGATGTCCTCTGGGCCTGCCCTAACAGGCTCACATCTTTCATATGATAAGGATCGCAGAGCTGGATGCAGCACTCCAGGTGAGGCCTCAAAAGAGCAGAAGCAGAGGGGCAGAATGATTTCCCACAACCTGCTGGCCACACTGCTTTTGATACAGCTCAGGACGTGGTTGGCTTTCTAGGCTGCAAACACATAGTGTTGGCTCATATCAAATTTTTCATTCACCAAAATGAAAGGATAAATAATATGTGTTTGAACTGTAAATAACCCCCCAAAAAGTATTAATTTATTACTTCATTAATGTGTGCTCTGTGATTTTGTGATGTCAAAATCAACTGTACTCTGGGTAAGATGCACTTTGATACCTTTCACACGGCCATATACTATATATTGGCTATACTTTTCACATCAGTAAAACTAGTATCTTCCTTGATTTTGATAGAAATGTTGAGGCATCCTGAGCTATTCATTTATCTCAAATATCTGTCATTGTTATCTTTGAATTTACAGGGAGACAAAATTCCTACTGTTTTTCTGGGCTAAGCCATTTTCTCTTTAAGATTAAAGCACATTTACATTTGTATTATTTCTTGTTTGCCAACTTTGTTTCGAAATCCTAGTCTGATTCAAAAAATAAACTCACTTTCTAACCCACAACTATCTCATCCATTGAGATACAACAGCCTAAAGAGCCAAAATCCTTTATCTTCATAACAGTGAAATGGCAGCAGTACTATAAAACCATGTAAACTGAAGGGCCAAAAAGCCAAGCTAATCACACTTAATTTTAGGCAAAATAGGTGTGACATTATAGATGAATACATCCAGTAGTTTGCTAAAAGGGCACTTCCTGAAAAAGGAAGATACTTGTCCTTTTTCTCTTTCTTTCTGTTTTCCCTGGAAGCTGGTTAGAGAAAAGGAGGTAAAGGAAAGAAGGATGCTCTACCTCCTCTCTTGTGGTATCAGAAAGCTGCAAGATCCACTGAAGCTGTGAGATACAACTTCATGCTGGTCTACAGCAGGGATTCGATTATCCTAGAGTCTCTCTTTCATCATCCCAAGCAAGCAACTCAGCCCTTAGGGGTCAGGTGTTCCTTTGGATATTGAGCATACTACTGTAACATAAAATCAGTTCAGTGTTCTCAGGGTTACTGCAATGTGCTCGTCATGGGAAATGTTATAAAGAAACTTCCACTGGTATGTAGGGAAAAAGAATGATTTAAAATAGAAGTTTGTATAGAAAGCAAAACCAAAAAAAGCATTCAAACCAGTAAAAAATACCCCGAATACACTACATTAAATACACAAACACTACAACCCCCAACAATAACATTGAAGAAGAATGGTAGGAAAGCAAAATAATGATTCAGCATCAGTTTTTCTTAAACAGCACCTTAAATTGAAATATATATGACTTATTTTACAACCAAGTAGTGAGGTAAAAAGCTGAAGAGTAAAACTATCACTTTACCAGCCTGTCTTTCACTAATCACAGCATCATTACTCTAGTGCTTTCCCTAGCCTTAAAAATTTCATTATTTATCTCATTGTTATATTTCATTATTGTATAAAATGCAAAAAGCTTTCTTTAATGCAATATATAAACAACTAGTTTTTAGAAGAATAATGATCTTTAGCAGTATTGCCAGCCTGCCTATTATATAGTGAGATTGTTTTAGCAGTTAAATGTACCATTAAAAAATTCCCAGCCATAGTCAGTAAAAAGGCAGTTCTTCCAATGTCATCAATAAGAGCTTATTACCACCTGGAATTTCAGACTTGTTATTCAACAGTGTGAAATTTCTGCATGGAAATTCACTAATAGGAACCAGTCTCTTGATGAACAACACAGAATCGATATTGTCATAAGCTTTATTGTATGATTACTGTTTTCACTCAGAATTAGTTCACCTTTTTATAAACAGTGTGGTCTCAAAACAATTAACATACATTTCAAAAGAAACATGAAAAAGTTTCATGTTTCTCTCCAAGAAACAGCAAGGATTATTTTAACAGAATCTCTAGGATTCTCAGTATCATTACTGAAACTGAAATGCACATGATCAGTTTTAGTTTTTTTACTACAACTAATTAATATGCAGCCAGCTATGAAAAAATGGTAAAAGGCTGGAATACACTTCCTGAGTCATCATAGAAACTGTTCATATCATTATAATTCATATGTTGGTGAAGACATTTAATTATGCTTAAAAAAAATACCACTCAACCCCCAAGAAGAAAACCTGAGTTCCTGAGTCCAGGCAGACATTCCAACCTCCAATGTGGATCGAGACCTGGAAAAATAAATGACTTATCTTCCCCCCTTCCCAACTGCCATGCCAGCTGAATTAAAGTCTTAATGCTTTACTACAAATCCAGAGCTGGATTAGTGGTGACTGGCAACAAAGTTATATCTCTGTTGGTAAATCTGAACATCATCTCTGTGCCTCAGTTTTTCTTCTGGGAAACAAATTAATGTGATTTCCCTATCTTACAAAGGCTTTGTGGAAATGCTTACTTGAGAATCTGCTATACACTCTAGCAAAATACTGACACAGAAAAGATGAGAGATGTCAAAGAAATCTGTCTTCAAAACAGAACTTCAATGGCATGTGTTAAATAAAACATGGGAATTTATATTTAACAATGAGGAATACACCTACTGTTGAGAAGCTGCTCATTAAGAAGGCACTCTGTGATGAGGGGACAGGGTTCCAACAGGAAAAGAAAATGCTTAAATCCTGCACAATAAGATACAACAAGCATAGGAAGCATAGGAAGATTCATTTTTTCTATCTTTGAGTACTTGACTTCGTAGCCTTACAATGTTCACTGGTGCCTTCTGCATGTTTGTGTGAATTTATGGGCAGTATGTTAAAGTACTGGGTAATCCACTACAAAACTATCTGGAGGTACAAGGAAAATGTATGGATGAGAAGGTTTAAACACCCAGAGTGAAAATCCCTGACATTTTTAGTTTCTCTGCTTAGGCTTGTTTCATAGAGATACAGCTTCTACCAGCAACACCCTTCACCTCGTAACTCAGTTGCATCCTTTATAAAACCATGACTACAAGCTCTACAAACACGCAGATATGGTTTTAGTGTCTAACTATTGAAGAAAAAGATGGCAAAAATCATGTTCCTAAGTCAGTGCTGAAGGTTAAAGGCTGACAACAGGGACACTTCCACCAAAGTGAGCTAAGTCTAATGATCCTGATCCATTGTTCTGGGCAACTGACTTACTAAATTCCTGCAGAGTTTCTCTGGAACAGGGCAAATGTAATTTCTCTTAACAGCTTCACAGTATCTGTGTGAAAAAGGTTGCTATGCAGAGGCACTCGAAAACCAAAATCTTTAGTAGCTTCCTTTAAACTATTTTTCCAGTCTGTATTTTGGAGATTATCTACAATTTGCATGAAGTTAGCCCAATTCTGTTTCCTCATTTATCTAAGTATACATAGAAATCACTATATTCCTGTCGGTCAATTTTGGCTTAAAACTTTGCTGTGTTCTTAATCCCACTGATAATGGCTTTCCCAATCCACTTTAAGCAAGGAACAAAATCCAATCATACAGGCAAAGGTTAAACAAAAGTTTGGTAGCACATTTCATTGGAGAATTTTGTATACTCATTGCTTAGAGAGTTGTAGGGATTGTCTCATCTCTAGTTTATCTAAAACAAGCTTTGAACTTTCTCAAACTAATAGAAATTAGCTTGTCTCAAGAGCAATGCTAAGTAGTTCGTTGATTACAGCATTTTGATCATAATGTTAGATGTCATTTCATTATTTTTAATTAGACCGAATTTTAAGAGCTTCATAACTAATAGAAAGCCTTTAAAATTTTGAAAGTTACATGATCAGATTTTTGTAAAGTAAAATGCACTATGCACATCTTGTGCTGACAATTTAACTCCTGCAAGATGCAAATGAAATCTGCTCAGCAGCTGGCAGAAAATTTTGAACAACACAGCACTATTACCACAAGCTGCATTACATTGATTTTTTCCATCATGGAGTATGCATTACTAAGACATTTAAACTTGACTAATTAAAAAATGCTACAGAAATGGCTGCTTAAGATGTGCCTTGTAATCTTGTAAATAATGTTCTGAGAAGGAGCTTTGCTGTGTACAATGATGTAATATAGAAAAAAGAAACTGTACTTAAGCAGGATTAGGCAGCTCAGGAGGCTTATCATAGAGGATATGGGAGTCTTTCATCACTTAGTCACCTCTTAAATTTGGTCCCATTCTGTAGTGACTGAAAGTCATTGCTGCTTAGTGACATATGAAATGGGTTTGGGTTTTAGAACAGATTGTAACCAGAAAGCATCCACATCATAAAAGGCAGAACCAGAAATGTCTTTAATCTGTACCCGTATTGACAATTTTCTCAGATCTGACTAAAGAATTAGTGTGCTTCAACTGCTTAACTACTCTCTCAGCTGAAGAAACAGGCTCTTAATTTTAGGATAAGAGCAGAATGGCAGAATAGGGTGGGAAAATTCTGTCCTAGTCACAGAGTACCTCTATTGGTTTAATACCTTCTTCCTCAGAGGTACTGGCTAAATATCTTTCATGATAACAAAACCAGCTTAAAATTAAACCATATGGATTTGAGGTGTATACCATTATAAATTCAGAAAAGCAAGGTCAAGGAATGCATCATCAGCATCACGCACCCCTCTTCAGATTTTCAATTCTATCTAAAAGTTTTCAGGCTCAGCCAACTTTATGTCACATTCATAATAGCTGGATAAGATCAGTGCTTATCTGCCACTTCTGATCATGTAGCATTACATGGTGCTTTGCTTGTCTTTTAAATCGATATTGCACTGTTACAAATGATTAGATCAGGTGAAAAGCTATGATAAATTAGGCTTATCTTGTGTATATGATTTTTTTGTAAACAAAAAAATTAAGAATAGCTCATTAATTTTTTTCTCAAAGCAATAGGAATTTATTTTTTTCATTCATATTATTATTTTTTTATTTTTAATATAATTCAGAATTCTCAGAAGATTTGTGGTATATTTTTAAATCGTTCCTAATAGAATAGGATTCTAAATAGAGGTTCAAAGCATAATTCACTGTAAAGTGAAATAAAGATGTAAGAATTCAAAATAATGACTATTATCAATTATATGTAAAAGAAGAGATATCGATTTCAGATGAAACTTACCAATACTATGCTGCTTCCCAGAAGGGATGTAGTTATTGTTCATTATAGGAAAGAACATTAAAAAATACCCAAACTCAACATCTAAGAATACAAGTTCAGGCCAGAATAACTTGAAAATAAATACTAACATTAAATTTTAATTACTTTGTAATTAAAAATAATAAGTCAGCTTGAAGAGTTTAAAAGCTTGTAAGTTTAAGATACTTTAAAATAAGAAAGAAAATACTTCTTTTTGTTTTGTGAATGCTTTATACTATGACACCTTTATAAGAGAAGAATCTTACTAAAAATCTTGTGGGCACAATTCAGTTTTCTGTCTCCTAAATATTTTACATTTTTTTCAAAGTGGCTTTTGTTTCTGAAAGCATTCTCTCCATCTATTAATAAAGCAGTGGTATATCTATTACTAAATCAGAGAAAAAAGCCACAGGGGTCAATAAAAATAGTTTATGTAAAATTAGAATGGTTTTCACTTAGACCCCTGATTCACATCACTCCGGAGCAGAACAGATGTAAAATCTAGAGGATGTGATCAAGTTCATATACATGGCATATTAACTCTTTAAACATGGACAAATTCATCAGATAAAAGGCACATAAGTGTTTAGTTTTTATAATCTCACATTTAGGCTGTATCAGGGTTAAGAGCCACAGCACATATTATTGATATAATCACTTTGACCACATTGGGAAATCTTATTATGGAACAAATAAATTAGCAGTTTTTCACAAAGGTCTGGAGCTGCCTTGATAGAGTCTCTGTCTTTCTCTTCCTCTTTGAAAGTGCTATGTGAAGATATGTGTTTATAGACAATCCTTAATCATGATAACAGTGGAATCAAAGAAAAACAGTGTGAAAAGTGGTCTAACTTTCAGTTATTCCTACTAGATTGTACCCCAGCTTCCTTCCTCAGAGAGCTACACTTCATGTCTACCTTGCAGTATTTCATTATAGGCCACATATCACTCCAGAGAGTTGTGTAGCACCAAATGTTTTGACAAGTCATAAATATTCCTCACATAATGTTCAATTACTTCATATAACTATGTTTTTGACTACATAAATATTTCTGCTTTAAAAAAGGGTTAGGCATCATGTTTCCTTGTAAGAAAAATCTACTGAAGATATGATTAGCGTCCTCAAAATTTGTCAATTACTACAGAAAGAGAAAATTACAAAATGGTTTAGATTAGAAGGGACCTTCAAAAATCATCTAGTCCAACCTCTCTGCCACATCTCTCACTAGGCCAGGCTGCCCAGAGCCCTGTCTAACCTGATCCTGACACTGCCAATGATGGGGCATCCACAACTTCTCTGGGAAACCTGTTCCAGTGCTTCACTGCCCTCACAGTAAAGAATTTCTTGCTAATAGCTAATCTAAACCTACCCACTTTCAGTTTAAAATTGCCCCTTGTCCTGTCAATACAGGTCTTGGCAATAAGTCCCTCTTAATTAATATACATTCTCTTCTCTAGGCTGAATAGAGCTCCAGTCCCAGCTCTCTCAGCCTTTTCTCTTAGGAAAAAAATGCTCTAATCTCTCTTGTAACCCTTTACTGGACATTGTCCTTTGGCTCTATATCACTCTTCTACTGAGGACATACCGAGTCACAAGTATTTGAGGTGTTTGAAAATATTTAAAATTACATGTAAGATGCTTTGGGGATTTCTTTTCTCTTCTTTTTGTCTAATTAACTAACATCAGGTGATTGTAGCATTTCCTTGGCATAACCTGATGCTAAGACAGGTCAAAAGATCGTGGCAGAGAGACAGTTTTTTCAGCTTTCAGGGCATTCACATAATAAAGATATTCAGACGAGGCCCTCACTTTGCATTTACCTAGCCTGTGCTAGACTACAGTTTCTGAGACCTTTATATATATAAGCCTTTTAGTTGTGATTGTTCTACAGAGAATGAAAACCTGATATGTAGCTCTGCTACAGAACAATAAGCAGCCATTTGCAAAAGTGATGTTGGATTAGTGTGTCTTCACACAGCTTTCATGCAAGTCTACAGGGGGCTCCAAAACTCTTTGTAGTGATCTGTTTTGGATTAAATTAGTGTGATGAAATTTACATCAAAAACAATTTCTGAGCATATCCATCTCTCTTCCTATACTAGTCAGGAATGAAGGAATGAAAACAGGGAAGAAGAGAGGAAGGAAGAAAAGGATAATATTGCATTCATTGATTCATTCATCATTTCTTTTTTCCATTTTTAGACTGTAAGATTATTTCATCTGCTCTCATATGAATTATGATTAATAGCATTAATAAGGTGCTTAGCCCACATTAAAAGAAAATTAATATTATTAGCCAGAGAATAATTCTCTAAGGCATGTCACATGCAGTGACATTATAACTGTGAATGCTTTCAGCATTGAATTCTGTTATATAGATATCAGTATGCAAAAGCAGTAGACAGATGTGGTCCCAAAGCTTATCCAGAGGCTTTGTATTTTGGATTTTTGACATGGATTGTAATCATACTCTTCAGTAGTGGTTTAAAAAGTCACAAACAAGAACTATTCAAATAAGTATTTTATTCTTGTGTCTTTTTGGTTTTCCTCCTCCTAGAATGGAGATTGCCTTACAATTAAATTATTGTCCATTTTGATATTGATTCTCAATAAAAAAAGAAAAACAACAAAACCAAACAAAACAAAAAACCCAAATGAGAATGGAATTCTTTTGCATTTAGAATTCTCAGTCTGGAGTAGACTTCTCCATCTTTCTAAAAAGGCTGTTGCTGTTTCTCATGGTACAATATTGCTATAACTTTTTCATCACTGATACCTGACAATCTTAACTTGCAACTTCTACCCTGCTCTACTCTTTCTCTTTTTTTTTTTTTTTT
>VWZF01005537.1:0-122327 GCA_013396755.1 Sclerurus mexicanus | reverse complement strand
TTTTGGGAGGGTGTGGTTTGTTTCTTTATTTTCTTCTCCTTTTTTAGGCTTTTTTTGTTACCCACAAGGATTTTTCACAACATTTCCCACTCAGCAGAAAACATATTGTCAGTCCCCTTTAGAACTGAGTTAAAGTTCTGGGGTTTTTTCCTACCAGAGGCCAAAGATTTCTGATGTTGTACTACATACTCATTTTTTCTACATATGCTCTATTGTCTACTTAGAAAGTTTTGCAGCATATTGTTACATCTGGGTTATTTTGTTCTTATTGCTTTTACAAGCTACTTTCATCTGTGCATAAATACTAATTTCTGTCTACTGAATGATAAAACCTCCTTTTCTGAAAAGCTTGATTTAAAAGCTTGATTAAAAAGTTTTCACTTTTTAAGCTTTTCTAGACAATTTTGTTTGACTTTTCTATTGTAACATCTTCAGAGGCTTTCCAAGAAAATACTGGTTACTAACATCAGCACATGAATCGATCTATTTTGTCTGACATAGCTGATGCATTAAGACTGGAATTTTCAGTGGAGGTTAATGGAAATAAGTACTCCCTTCAATTAGGAAAAAAAAAAATACATTATTCCTTCAGACTCCTTTGGAAATGACAGCTATAACTTTTTTTTGTCATACTGGAGGAGAAAGTAGCAGAGGAACTAAACACATTTTCTGCTTCCTGGAGAAAATATGCCATATCTCATGAGAGGAATCTTACAAGACAGAAGCAAAACCAAGTAACCAGACCCTCAGCTGAAATAAAATTTGATGCTTGTATACTAGCAAATGACAGTCAAGGATCTATTTCCTGATTAAGCTAACTCCACTGTCTCTGATTTACCACCACTAAATTTGTATCTGATTTATCCCAAGCTTTTTAAACAGTATGCTTCTGTCCTACAGTTTAGTTGGTTTGACACATCTCCTAAGAGCGTGTGGTCATTCTGAAAAAGAGCAGTGGTTTTCAATCTGTTACCACCTCTGCATCACTAAATAGCCTGAAACAGCAGCATGTCAGCTGCCCTGCTTTCCAACTTGCAGTTTAAACACTGGAGACACTTTCTGGGCCAGCAGGGAGGCAGCAAAATGTAATGGCAGCAGGAAATGACCAATTAGGCTGGGATAAGCTAAGTATTGCACAACAGAAAAAGAAATAGTAAAATCAAACACAGTAAAACCAGCTAATGCTTACTACAGTGCAGATGAAAATAGAAATGATAACAACATGCATATTTTCATCTAATGCAAGTACTCAATTGACCAGATGCTAGTGGCCACTGATGGAAGTAGTAAAGATTCAGGGTTGATACAACTGGAGTAAAAGCTGCTCTCTCCTTGCAAAACCTGATATACAAGAGAGTATTATTCTGTTATCTCCTACACTGAAGACCCTTTTTCAGCACATCCGTTTCCCACAAAGGTATTCGCCATTTTTGTAAATACTGCAGCAAATACCTTACAAATCACTAAATGCGCTGTGCTGCCTTTTGCCCACTGCTTCTTCAACTAGACTTCTTGATTGAAAATATGCAAAGAAATACATACATTTAACTGCACATGCTGGCATAATTTATGTATGCACCAAAACTAAATATCTGTTTATAGAAACTGAACAAGGAGCAACATGTTCTGAAGAAAGCTAATTTGCACTGACTTGTATTAACAGAATCAGCCTGGGGTATACAGGAAAGAGGACTGTAAAGTCATCTTTAGCTCTTATAATACTGCTATTCTACAATATGATAATTTATAAATATGAACTGTTACTTGTTTTCACAAGTGATTATCTTTGGAATCAGTGAAATACTTCTAGAGATATAGGAAACTTATTGAAAAATATAAGGACCACTTGGTCTCCAGCCTCAGAGAAGCTTTGAAGGGCAAATAGTTTGGTTTTGACTATTCTACATAAACAGAAGTGGAGCTCACCTTAGTGATTTCACTAATTCAGAGAACTTGCTAAAATAATTAGTTTTGCCAACAGTGCATGTTATAGCCACTTCATTTGAAAATATTTTGGTATTGATATCATATGGTCACTTTTTGAGTTATTATATTGTTTTATAAGTATAACCTGGACAGATCGGATGCCAGGAGTTCAGAGGTTGGATTTAATTACTCAACTTCAAAAGTCCACAATTAGGTGTCCACATGACTGCTAAGCCCATGCTGTATGGACCACCTTAGTAGTCAAAGAAGAGAATGGGCTTTTGTAGGACACAATACATTTGGTCATAAAGTAGATACTACAATAGCTCAGGTTATTGTGCTTTTTAGATGACTGTTTATTTCTCTGAAGTATAAAGGACAAGTATGGCAGATATACTGTAGACATTCAACTTGCTGATCTGAATTTCATGCACATGAACACAAGTCTTCTATGAATTCCCTTGATTGCTGTTAGAAGCACATGTAACTTACCTACACTCCAGTCCATTTCCTCCACTGCATCACCATATAAGCCATGCTTGCTCTTTCCTCTGAAATTTTCTGAAGCATATAGAGCAGTATGGACATGAAGATAAGACAAGACAAGAAGAAATGGTGCATCAGTGTTCCTGGAAAGCAAAACAAACCAAAACCATAGCCCCTTAGTATATTTTATAAAAAAAATACTACAAAGAAATCTTTCTACAGCACAGTTGGGAAAAAAAAAGGTCCCCTCTCCCAAAAAAAAGAGAAACGAAACCCACCCACCTAACCAAACAAAAATAAACTCACCAATACAAAAAAGAGGAAAAGGAATACTGTAATTGATTACAAGGTAATCCTGGACAAACACACACAGAGTAGAAATGCCATTTTTATACTGAATTGAAAGTGAAAATAAATGACAAAATCTACCTAAATACTATTTGCTATATATATTGAAAGAGGACTGGTTTAAAGCCAGGAATCTAGCAGTTTCTAGATAAAAACACCTCTCTTCATTTTACCAGTATATATTTAAAAGTCTGAATACAATTGCTGTGCAAAAACATACCCTCAGAACTACATATGTGTGAAACACAATTACCTTCCTCACTAAGTCACATGGAAGCTGATCTACCAGACTTATGAGGACCTGGGTCTTTAACCTGGACTGTGGTATATGACAAATTCTCTTTCCATTTAAAACTCTGTGTGTGATCGTACATAACCTTGGAGTACATACTGATATAAAGATTTTTCTTCTCAAAGTAATGAAAAGTCTCCATTGTCTTCACTCTATTTCCTGAACTGATACAATGGAAAGAGTGCAATAAATAGACTCTGTAAATTTTGCTGTTCATGTGATCTGTCAGCATGATATTTATGATCAGTTCCAGCAGGCTGTGAAAGCACAGCTTAAGCAAGTACTTCTCCTTATGCATTATTTATTGAACTTTACTTAAAATTGTGTTGTACTAACCAAATTTACTGCTATATGCTCCAACAGCATTTGCAGTACATTATGCATATTGTAAATATCAGCTGAATCACAAAAGCACTATGTACAGAACTTGTCTGGATCTCACCTTAATGCACACAGCTAATTGCAGCTTATTTTTAGTTTTATTTACCATATTTTGCCTCACCAGTCTGTGGTGGATAATACCTGTGATTCACGTCAACATCAAAGGAAGACTATGTATTTCCTCAAGCAGTTGATTCCTCCACTCTTTAAAGAGGGGAGGAACAATACAGACATGCTCATACAAACTATTTCTTTAAAATTAACAAAAAACTTCTAACCCTTAAAAAGTGAAAAGAAAGTCTTTTAGCAAAAGAGATTCATCTGATATCAATACTTTCATCTTAAAGAAAAATAATTAATTTTAAAGTAGTATATGTATGATCCATTTTTTCTCTCTCCTTGGTTGGATCTGTTTTTGTACAAGTTGCATGGTTAAAGCTTTCTTTTTTAACGGCATGTGGAGCACCACATAAACACAAAGTGGGAACATTTTATCCATATTACTCCCTTAATAAGTGTGTTTCTGACAGGGATTTTTTCTTCATAAAATATTCTCCCTTTTTATTTTTTTTAAATGACAGAATAAATAGAACTTTCCTCTTGTGAAAAATGGGCACAAAACTATTTTAATTCTCTTATAAACATTTGTGTATGTATCCTGCATTATCACAGTATTAAAAATTACAGATTAAAAAAATACACAATATTTTTCATAAAACTACACTTTCCACAAAGTTGTTTATTGCTATTTGAAAGGTCATACATGTGAGAACTTTTCGCTATTGTATCAACAAATAACACAATGCTCCTGAGTCAATTAAAAAGTCTGAAAATATCCTCACCTCAAACAAAACCAAACCAAAACAAACAAAAAAACCCAAAAAAGATGTATACTTATAAGTTAAATATTTAATATATACATAAATGTAACCTTGACCTTTCATTAGAGAACATTTCTTCAAGGCAGCTGATTTTCGTTTTACAGCTTGTATGTTTTACTTCCTTAGATTTTCATTGACTTTTTCCTTAAACACAATTCACTGAACTGAGATTAATATACAAATTCTAGGTTAAAACACCACAAAAATGTACTTTATACTTAGCAGTGCAGGCAAAATTTACCTTTCATGCAAACTGCATTGTTCTAATGCCACAGAGATACTGCATTCTTCTAAATGGATGCCTGTTTTGCTAAAAGTCAGTATCAAAAGCCTCCACTATAAATGTTATTTTCAAGAGATAATAACTCAAGAGTTTTGTAGGGTGGTTTTGATTTTTTTGTTTAGTTTGGGGTTTTTTTTTAATAGAACTGACACAAAGATCTAGCTTTCATGAAGAGTTATGGAATCAATGATTGATATGGAAGGGCACTACATCATTCTCTTCTTTCCAACTAAAATTGACAGATTCTGATTGACAGCTTGCTGTCAGGTGGCGAAGCATCTCACCTATTCATATCCTATAAAATACCAGAGACAGCTATTTATCTCCTGCCAAAACTCTTTGAGGAGTATCATAACTGACTACCTTTACCATGACCTTGAAAATGGAATGACAATACCAGCTAGTAGACAGGAGAGAAATTTGACAATAACAGCTTAACTCCTGAGCCACTTCAATAAACAACTCCTTCAAAAATGTATTCCCACTATCTTTTACACAGTGCAAACACAGGGAATCTCAGTTTCAAAAGATCTGAGATTTTTTTATTCTAACATGAATCACACAGTCTTTTCAATTTACTGAGAAGCAGAGAGATTACATATATCTGACATCAGATATTCTTTAGTGTGTTTTTAATGGATCTTGAAAACATCTAAAAACACATTGCTGGTGACTACTCTGCATTGCAAAGTACAGGGCTCTTTTTTACTGTGAGGAGTCTTTATACTGCTCAAGGATTCAGCTCAGGCTTGAGCTGTAAAACACAGCTTTAAAGCAGGTGAGAGAGCAATTAAAACTAATCTGACTTTGTGCTTCAAACACAAGTCTTTTAACTTTTTTCCTGCAAATCTGCTCCAAATACTTGCTGCTTTGAAAACTCTTTGGGCAATTTTGCTAGCTCTTTTGTGCACTGATGTGCACTGCAGGGAAGGGCTACCACCCAGAGGGACCTGGACAGGCTTGAGAGTTTGGCCCATGAAGACTTAATGAAGTTCAACAAGGCCAAGTGCAAAGTCCTGCATCTGGGTCATGTCAATCCAAAGCACAGATACCAGCTGGCTGGAGAATGGATTGAGAGCAGGCCTGAGGAGAATGACTTGGGGGTGTTGGTTGGCAAGAAGCTCCACATCAGCTGGCAGTATGTGCTTGCAGCCCAGAAAGCCAACTATCCTGGGTGGCACCAAAACCAGCATGACCAGTAGGTCATCCTTGAACACTTCCAGGCATGGGACATCTACAACTGCTCTGCCTGTTTCAGTGCTTTGCCACTCTCTCTTGGTTTAAAACCATTGTCCCTTGTCCTGTCACTATCTCTCCATAAAAGAAGTCCCTCTCTCTCCTTTTTATAAACCCTCTTATGGTACTGGAAGGCTGCGGTGAGGTATCTCTTGAGCCTCCTCTTCTCCATGTTGAACAATCCCAGCTCTCTCAGCTTGTCCTCATAGGAAAGCAGTTCCATCCCTCCATAGCTCTTCTCTGAATCTATTCTAAGAGATCCACATCTTTCTTGTTCTGAGCAGCTCAGACCTGGACACTACTCCAGGTGAGGTAACAGGGGTTAACAGAGGCAGATGCAAACTTAACTTTTCCTTTCCTGTAATGCCTTTTACTAAAAATATCTTTTTATTCAGTATCCCCAGAGTGGATAAATTCATTAATGCTTATTCCCTATGGGTGCCTCCTTTACTTCCAGAATAGATCACCAGTTAGACAGTGCTCTTTGTGATAGGACTGGCTGAATGCACTTTATCAAGCCTTCTTTTTCCTGCAGGAGGAAAAGGCAAACTTTGGCTTAGTTGTATCAAAGCAGGACTTTCTCCAACATGCTGGATTTTGTTATGTTCTGATTGCTAACAGTGCTAAAATTCTTGTTAGCATGAATGAATCCATGAATGAATGTTTCTGTCCTAGTCTTTTAAAAGACACATCTTCGAAGACAGATGTCATATTTTCAAACTTTTTCAAAATCAGAAAGAGAACTCCAGACCACTTGAGAGTAACTTATCAGAGCCAGAAAAGGTGCTGAAAATAAATAATCTGACGCTTTCTAATAGATATTAAAAGTGTGATGGATTACTACTATATCTGCATTTGTGAAATAATTCTTCCATGCAAATAGAGAGACCCTTAGACATCTATAATTTCATACCCATTAAATGCTTAAGGTGCACAACTCTTACATGTTTTTATTTCCTTTCTATGCAACTTTTTTTCTCCCCTTCATAAAGTACATTTTCCTAAGCATGGAGAAAGAGAAGGAATTTCTCATCTAGTACAAACTATACTGGATACTAAATCCCTCTCCCCCACAAAACTTTGGAGGCCGGTAGACAGATCAGCTTTTTTAGAAATGTTCAATTGACAATGCAGTCTGCCTCTCATTGCAGAAGTAGTGAAGTCCTTAATCAATCTTAAATTATTTAAAGATTTTGTAAAGCTCTATGTGAACTCACACCTTCTTCCTGTTGTTTTTTCGTTCAGAAGGCACAATCAGAGGTCTGAGAGAAAAGGCATGAAAACCTAGTAGAGTTGTTACAGCTTATAAGTTATACCCTTTTGAATATATATGCATATATATATCATATGTATACAAAGATATACAAACTCTTACCTATAGTTTGTATTTTGCTGTAAACTATAAGGAATACTCTTGTAGGAAAAACACTTAATTCAGAACTCTAACTCCAGTATGAAATGACAACTGCCAGATCTTCAGAACCAGTAATATATGAAAAAACTCTAAACCACAGTGTCCTAGCGTAGATGAAAAAAAAATCTGAGTATGTTTCAACCATGTTTCAAGGACTAAAATAAAATCGATAAAAAGAAAATTTAAAATTTATTAACTTATCACAAAATTTTTAAAATTTTACCTATGCAATCTATGACTGAAAAAAAATAGATAAGAAAATTGTTCAAATTCACCTTCACCATAGCTTTTAAATATAAACATATTTGTATGCAAATACTGTTTTCCAGAAACTAGGTTTCAATAAGATTTTTTAAAATATTATTATTATTATTATCAGTATACAAATTTGTCAGAGAGGCATTCTGTATCACAGAGCTGTACTTTTGTGTTGTTAATTTCTTATACATTAGAATCTGGTCTCTGGCATTTTCCAAAATTGGATTTTCTGTGCAGCTGGTCATTAAAGGGCATGCTGAAGATGTATGAGTGACATCCCCATTGAATTTAACATGAAATAATTAGCATTCATTTGACTTTCAAATATGCTGTAATATCTAAAGAGTGTTCTGATAGGTTTGTGATATGTAAACACACTTCCTCTTGGGAAAAGGTAATTAGAATTAACATACACTGAGCTGACCTGCCCACTTACAATTAGAGTAAGCAATTAAATTACTATTTGTTTTCACACACCGGATCTGACACTTGTATTTGTATATATTCTTCTCCAGTGCCATTTCTAGGCATTGAATTTTGTATTTGCTCTTTTCCAGTCCATCTAGGAAAAAACAAAATTTGTTATACACATACACTACTAGACTAAGGAAGATCAAATACAATACCACCTCTTCAAAAAACAGACCAAAGTAACTACAACAGCACATAGCTATATGCTATAAAGAAGTTATAAGACTTTAAAAATATAAACTGCAATGATTACATAGAAACACAGGCCAAAGTCCGTCTGTTCACAGACAGCAGGTCCAGCAGGGCACCTCTGCAGGTCAGCTCACTCACCAGCTGTGTCAGAAAGTTATTTCCACACATTCCAAGAACCCCTTACACACTTTCCTGTCCACTGTACTGTATTTCCAGCTGACATTTGGTAAGCTGCAGTCTCCCACATGAACAAGGCTCAGCAATTGCAAGACTTCTCCCAGCTGCTCATGGAATGTTTTGTCTGTCTCTTCATCCTGGCTAGGTGGGCTATAATGTATTCTCACCATGGTATCTGTCCCTGGTTCTTACCCATAAACACTCACACTGATCACCACTATCATTAAGCTCTGAATAATCAAAACATTCCCTAACATACAGGGCTGTCCCACCACCTCTCCTTCCTTGCCTATTCCTTCTGAAGAGTTTGATGTTTATACATGGTAAGAAGTCATAAAGCTGACAGTATCATGGAGAATCAGCTACTAAAGAAAATGTCAGGAAGTCCATCACCTGAACTCCAAAGAACTTATAGAGGTAATACAGGCAATAGATGTAATAAACTTACATAGATAAAACATTTATGTTGGAATTATTAATATATTTTCATATACATTGTATATAAAAGGGCTTTGCAGGAAATACCATTGCTGTTGAAGATTGGAGCTTCATCATATATTTATTGTAAAGATAATTAACTAATTAAAAGACACATGATATCTGATGATTTTTAGTTTGATGATAAAATGTGTATTCAGAACCAGTTAAGGTGAATTCAATTCCTTAATTTCAGGATCATTTGTACTCTGGTATACTTGTGCACAAAGATGACTTGTGTGCATCACTGAGCTTGCTACTTACTGCATCACCTAAAGAAAAGAAGACTGTATGACAAATTGAATACTCAAACATGTGGCTAAAGGGCTGAAAGAATTGGAATGACAAGAATGCTGTCGAGCAACTATGGCTTCCAAAAACCTTGTGGCCCTTCATTTATGAGTGCTAGATGTCTGCTGCTGCAACCTGGTTGCCTCTTGGTGGTCATTCACCTACAAATGGCCAAAGTTAGTACACTAGTCATAAAAACAATAGTCTACTGGTGCCCTGAGGTTGACAGGTATGAACTATATAGTGTCAGAACCAGTGTGTCAAAGCAAATACTGATTTTGATTTTTCACTAATATATAGGACAGATCACTTCAGTGAATATTAATCTAATTACTCCTATCCCCAGGAGCAAGGTTTATGGTCATAAACTTTGCACGTGAATTCACTAAAGGGCACAGTTAAGACTGCTCAAATGCCCTAATTGATTCTCAATACCTTAATGTGCTTGGATATTCTCTAATTTAACATTGACTCTGAAGAGTCTGGGTTATAATTCTCACTATAATTGCATCATTCCTGTAACAAAGTTTGCTGTAAATTACGAATACGTGCTATTAACCTTGACTTCAATTTAACATCACTGTTGTCTGGAAACTACATTGAGATCTGGGGCCAAGTGATCAGCTGATGTAAAGCCACTTACCTCCAGCTGAGTCAGCAAAGCTATGCTGATTTAGATGATAGATTATTTTGTCAGCTCTAAACACTGGGCTCAAACAATGACACTAAGCTATACAGTAACACTGTGCACATGACACATATTGATGAAGTTAAAAGAGTTACTAGTTTTCTACCATTGATTTCCCATCTTGAAGTGTTTTAGGGCAACCATTTTGTTGTCATGGCAGTGTTATCAATGAAACATTCATAGATAACCAAAACACTATCACTACAGGCACATTATGTACTTGTAAATAATGGAAGAATATACTGACATATAGTTAGTGTACTCAAGAGTCTTTTAAAATCACCATACACTTGGTCACTAAGCAAATAACCTCTCAGCAATTTTCAAATGTGTATGTTTGTGTGCTTGTGGTAAACAAAGTACTTCACAGTTAAATGAGTTACAATGTAGCTGAGAAGGCATCTTTATATCTATCACCATTGCCAAGAGGAAATAAAGATGTTTTAGTTTATTTATAAATACTGATGAGAATGTTGATTGTTGGGAAGACTTACTCACTTAGAGAATTTTGAAATAAAAACCCTTTTATTTTGGTATGATGAGTAGAGATAGTCACATCAAATAATCATAATGATAGAATAATCACAATGATAAATATAATAAACATAAATGATAGAAAAATTGCAGAATAAGATCAAGATTTTAGTTAAACATTTTTTTCTTGCTAATGGCTAGAAACAGCTGCTGCATGCAGTCATTAAGTCTAGAAAATTTAGCTTCTGATTCTTTGGTATATGCTTTTATCCAACAATGACATAATGTGTATGTATTCACAGTAACTAATAGTATATACTTTTAAGAATAGTAGTTCGGTAATTCAGTAATTCCTATGTCTTAGGATATGATTTTACTTTGATTTAATATTTTTAAAATGTTACACACTGTGTCAAAAGGCATAAAGAAAAATACTTTCACATATTTTTTCAAGAAGTTAAATATATTGACTTTATATTTCAGAATATACAAATGTATACTTTTATGACTTAATCCCATTAGAAGCCCTATGGTGACAATTATGGCAAAGTAGCTAACTTAGCAAAAATGAACAATCACTTAGGCTGGTTGTGTACAGCTAATGTTTAAGTGGCCCAATGTGATGGCTATTTAAAAAATCCATTATTTTTAAAAACCCCTTATTTTTAAAAAAACCATTTGTTTCACAGAATCACAGAATTAAAGGATGGATAAGGTTGGAAGGGACAACAGTGGGTCAACTGATCCAACTGTCCTGCTCAAGCAGGGTGATCCTAGAGCACATGGTACAGGATTGTGTCTGGACAGTTCTTGAGGACAGTAAATGAGACTCCACAACCTCTCTGGGCAATCTATTCCAGTGTTCAGTCACACACACAGAAAAGAAGTTCTTCCTCGTGTTCAGGTGGAACTTCCTGTGCATCAGTTTCTGCCCATTGCCTCTTGCCCTCTTGCTCAGCACCACCAAGAAGGACCTGGCTCCATCCCCCTTGACATCCTCCCTTCAGATAATTATAGACGTTGATGAGGTTCCCTCTCATTTGTCTCTTCTTGCGGCTGAACAGGCCCGATTCCTTAAGCCTTTCCTCATAAGAGAGATGTTCCTGTTTCCTAATCATCTTTGTAGCGCTCTAGTGGACCCACTCCAGGAGCTCCATGTCTCTCTTGTCCTGAGGACTCCAGAACAGCACTCCAGATGTGGTCTCACTAAGCTACTCTCGAGTAGAGGGGCAGGATCACCTGTCTCAACCTGCTGGCACTTCTCTTCCTAAATGCACTCCATGATACCCTTTGGCCTTCTTGGCCACAAGGACACACTGCTGGCTCATGGACAGCTTGTTGCCCACCAAGATCCTCAGGTCCTTCTCCACAGAGCTGCTTTCCAGCAGGTCAGTTATCAGTTTGTACAGGTGCATGGGGTTATTCTTCCCCAGGTAAAGAACCCTGAACCCTAACTTCTGTAAATCAGACCTTTTCAAAATTAATCTTTCATAAAAGTGGAGGCATCTGAAATGCCAGTATCTTAAAAAATTAGCCTTATGTCTTTTAATGAATGGATCAGCTCAATGATGAGAAACAGTTTCCCATTCCAGAAAAATCATAGACTATGACTCTGCATTGTGTTTTCACATACCTAAGTCATACTGCAAAAGAATTTTCATATTTCAAGTTACAAGAAAAAAGAATTCACTTTCACTAAAAAGATTAAATTCAGTCATCTTTTAAAGGAAAAAAAAAAATCATGACATATTCCTCATGCCCACCAGCTCACATTTTTTTCCAATTTTCAGAAGCATTGTCATTGTGAAATGCCAGCATTGACTTACAATAGTTAGAAACTTACCTTCCAATAAACTGTATGGCTTCCTTTGTCAGCCTCTGAGTAAGGTTCTCATAGGACAGTGGCTGCTGTATAATCTGATGGTTCCTCATTAAGAAGCAGTTTAAATGTCGAAAATGATAGAAGAAAAATATCAAAACCACAAGTAAAATTGTGATTATTAACAAGCAGTAACCCAGTACTTGGAAAGGTACTTTGAGGAGGCCAATGTACTGCACTATTGCCAAAGAGACAAGGGTGATTCCAGCGATTTGTATTGGGATTACAAGGGCTTTCTGAACTCCTTTTAAAAATACACTGCCTTGGCCAGGTTTGCAGTCTCTAAAATTGGTCACGGTAAGCCCATAAAAGTAATCAAATCCATGACTGAGGGGGTGGTGACAGAAGTCATTACTGCTTTCACAGTTCATCCCAAGATGCCACTTTCCTACAGAGAGAGAGAAGGACAGAGAGTATTTTTGTAGTTAAATCATCAGACTTACTTTTAATGTGCAATATTCCAAACATGAAAATGTCACTACCTGACTGACATCTCCCCACTCCCAGCATCTATTGTGTGGATACCTATTTTCTATTTAAACTTTCTTTATGCCTTCATCAAAGATTTTGTTTCATGTCTGCCTCCCCATCTTAGTTAGAAATAGTTGGGCAGAGCTGCTGCTGAAGAACATTACATTTTGAGTGTGCTAGCAGGTCACTGAAGAGCAACAGAGCCCTGGCAGACAGTGAACTTTGGAAATGAAGCCTTTGTTCATGTATATTTGTCATAAGAAAATATTATTTTGTAGCAGCTACTGATCAAATGGGAAGAGTCAATACAAAGTTACAAAATATCTTCTCTGAAATTTTTCTGGCAAAGAATTTGACTAGTTTAAAAAAAAAAAAAAAGAAAAAAGAGAAAATAAGAAGAAAACAGTAACAAATAGAAAATAAGATTAGAAAAATTACCAAAGCCTTTATTATTCAAATGCTTGCAAAAATCTCTGAAATAGCCAATCTCCCTCACAATATACATAGACATATCTAGTGAGGATGATTATTTTGTATTTATATATTTTATATATATAAATAAAACCCCAAACAACAGTAACAAGTAAATTGCTGCCAAATACTGTCTCTCACAGCATTTTGTCTCACTAGGAAATCACTCTAATTCTGCAATAATGTTGGACACTGACTGACACAGGAAACCAGTGAGCCTGATTTGCATTATAGTAGTATAATCTATGTTCATGCTGATTACAGTAAGTATGTAGATAATTCATTCTATAACTCAGGTACAACCTCTTAGCATATGCTTATGCATTGCTTAGCACAACAGACCTAGCTTTTTGGAAGCTGCTATTTGAAATCAAATGGATAATTATAAAGACCCCACAAATTCAGTTAAGCCTATTGAGATAGATCGTGGATAGAGCTATGCTCTTTGCTCTCAGCAAGAAAATACGTTGAATATTTTAAAAAATATGCTGACCTTGACAGAGCAGATGACATTATATATTTCTAGGCCAAACTTTATTTATTTTTCTGATTCAAATACCTAAACATGACCAGCATAACTCAGGGGTTGTGTCTTAAAAGAAATAAACAAGAAAACCTGAAAACCCAGTAAGTTCTCATTCCCATAACTTAGCCCCCCCGCCCCAAACTGAAATATTTGTTCTAGAGACTTCAAGATACACATGGCAGAAAGTACAAAAAAGGAAAAAAACATATCTAGAACTTTCCCATTTTCCAAACCATCCCAGCTTTTACACATCTGTAAGAAAGAGTACAGACAGTCCTGAACGTCTTCTCCGGGGTGTAGAGAACAGTATATTCATTCTATGCTTCTTCCTTTGGCAATGAGAAATGTAGTACCATAGAGGTTGAAGATGGGATCACTCCTGCTTTTTCTAAATAGTACCTAGCAAATGGGCTGGATGCTGTTATTTCCCTTCCACAAGTAACAGAACTGAGGTATAGGATAGGAATGTCATGTGCCTAAGTTCACCTGTCAGCAAAGGTGGAGAAAAGTAAGATAGGAATCTTGAGTCTGAGGGTTTAGTTGAGTGCAGCTCTCCTCATACATCTCTTGACAGTCTTAAGTTAGAAATATCTTCTGTATATCACCAAAGTAAGTATAAAACATTTTCAGGTCTGCTTGTGTGCAAGTGAAATGAAGGCATCTACAGCTTTTCCATCCCATCAGAATTTTTCCCTGTCAGCTGGCTGCTCACCTGAGGTGGTACTCTGCTTCCTGTGGGCAGAATGGCTCATCACTGCTTTTGACATGTTTCAGTGAAAATTACTGTGGTCAATTGAAAAAAACAGCAGTGCACTTCACTGTACTGAAATTTCAGATGCTATAATGGTGCTATAAAGGGCTAGGTAAGGCTGGAACTCTGATTTTCATTCTCAGCATACAGACACAGATCTTTAAAAAGAAATGCTTAAATATTTTCTCATAGTTTAACATGACTATCTTTATGGAATAATCATAAAGCCAGATGTGTAGCAAGGTGAAAATGAAAAAAAACTATCATCAAGTTAGATAACTGAATTAAATGGAGAGGATTAATGAATATAAATGACACTATAAGCCTCAATTTTTAATTTTTTTTTTTTTTTTGCTATTATATGTCAATCTCAGAACACCTATAATTCAGTAAAAAAATATGAAAAAGAAACTCAAACAAATTAAATATGCCTTCAAGGTCATTCATTATGATATAGACGTTTTCTTACACTGGATCTCAATAAAACTATGCACTGCAAGCCAGGATAGAAGAATCTTGCAATAACAAATTAGGACAGGGAAAAATATAGGTCTTATTTTTATCGAAAGAGTTTTAGCAAGCACAACAAATTGTTCAATGTCAGGATGAACTTGGGCCTCAAAAGAAGATTTGTTCAGAAGCAACTTAAGCCAAACAAAGTAGAGAGCAGGTTAGTGGGAAAAGCAACAGAAGCTGTGGTTCAAATTATATCGGCAGCTGTGACGAAATGATGCAATTGCCATTCTCAAATGGCTAATGAGGTAGAAGGTTTTGATAGATCCTGCATTACTCTGAAAGAGCAAGTGATGACTGGGTTCACAATACATGTTTTGTTTCATTCCTTGTGACAATAACCTCTGCCTTGAGCTAGTGCTTCAACAGATTACTGTAATGTGCTTTACAGTCTGCGGCCCTTCAGAATCTGAGAGCACTGCAAAATACTCTCATCTCTTTGCCAAGTGATGCTTCATAGGATGGACACTTCAGACAAGCATCAGCAGCATTTCAGTAGATTCTACCAAGCTATTGAGTGAAATTTATGTTGTTAATTGTAAATTATGAGTACATTAATAATTTGAGACCTAGGCATTTTTCCCTCTCCATCAGCCACAATTATGATTTCTGCAGAATGAAAGCAATGCAATGAAAGGAAAGTGGAAATGAGAGGCAAGTACTATTCAGCCAAGAAACTTCACTTGGAACTCAGTTTTTCAGAACCCAGAATCCTGGGGATGCTAAAAAAATCTATGTTTCCCCTCTATTTTTCCCTCAGAGAGCTGAAAAGGGAAAAGTCTGAAGACTGAATTGTATATAATGACATATTTCTTTTGGAATGATTTTGTGCTTTCCAGATAAACGGCAAGATGCAAGATACGGAACAAGATGCAAACAGAAGTATTTTATATGCTCAAAGAAATACATTTATATGAAGTACATAGCAATAATAATAAAAAGTGTATGTGCATATGTTATTAGCATCATCAGATTTTAAATCGTTCTATGAATAACTGATTTGTTAATCCCAGTCCCCAGACTCAGACAATCTTGGATTGGACACCTTACTACTGTGAAGTGTCCAAATATTACAACACCTCGTTCTGGAAGAAACAAGTACGAGTTACCAATTAGTGTTTTAACTTCAGAGATAAGCTACATAGGTGAATTTTAAACTTCTCTGGATACCAGACAACACACTGGATAACAACAGTGAGCAAAAATTAACCTTTACTCAAAATTAACCTAACTGTAATTGAGTACAACAGTAGTTAAAATCATACCTATCTAATTTAAGTAGAATTTTAACATATAGCTACTTCCTACAAAACATCAGCATTTCTTTCTACTGTTGAAATATTACATATTCTATGCATCTTCTTTTTCTTATAAAACTTGGCTTTGTTGCAGATCTGATTGTGTGTCTTCCTGACAAATGTATTGGATGTCACCTTCTTTGTGTCACAGGGGAAAACAATGAGGTAGAAAAGTGTATACATAAAATAAATTTATAGCTAAAATACATTTTGGAACATAGCAAGCAAAAGGAAGTATATATTCAGAGGAGGTAAAAAACACAGAAAGAAGCAAAAATGCATTTAGGAAAGAAAAAAGTGTCTACAGAAAGTAAAGGGGAGAGAAGATTGGGAGGAAAAAAAAAAGAAGTGACACAACAGGC
The DNA here is from genome assembly GCA_013396755.1 of Sclerurus mexicanus. Classification (NCBI taxonomy): domain Eukaryota; kingdom Metazoa; phylum Chordata; class Aves; order Passeriformes; family Furnariidae; genus Sclerurus; species Sclerurus mexicanus. The sequence continues at coordinate 105,781 of VWZF01005537.1, read as the reverse complement.
TTGAGGAACTGAAAGGCTTCAAATTAGCCTTATGCCAATCCATCACTTGTGCAGGATTTGACAATTAATTGTTTGGGAACTGCTGAGTTAGAGTCAACCAAGCAAAGACTCCCTGACGCAGACCAATATGATGTGGTAACAATACCAGCAGAGGCAGAAAATGGGCTGGTTGGGAATCAGACTCTGCCTACCTAGTCTTCAAATCTACATAATTTTTTCTTTTTGTCATTTACATATGCTTTATGCCTAATTTTAATGCACTTCTTGATTTTTGAAAACCTTCATTATACTCTAAGGATATGGTAATATTACATTTTATGGTCTTATAGCTATCATTCAGGCCACTTGGAAGAATTGTTCATTAAGTATCATGGAGATAACTTCTGGAGATCTAAGTGGCAAGCTGTCATGTTACAGTGAAAGCAGTTAAAAAAAGAACATTAACTAGGTCAGCCCCAGAAAATGAGTTATATTACAGTGCCTGTTACAAACAGAAAAAAACCCCAGTCTTTAATTGAATATGGAGCAATAGGAATTAACTTCATGAGGAACATGACAGATTATGAATGGCTTTTTTGCACTATGATTTAAATACACCTGCATTAAATATACTTATGATAAGATTTTCTGGTTTTCTGTTTTGTTTCTGTCAGAACATCATGATATTCTATGGTTTTTTTAAGACTAGGATACAGCTAAGTAGGATTTTTAGTTAGGTACACTAACTGAAGTCAGATTTGTCTACATAATACAGGTACCTTTTGAACAGTGGTGTGGATTGCTAGCTTTGCTAAATAGCCTGATTTTTTTTTTTTAAATACTCCCCAAATTGCAAGTTTCTGTTACATTTAAAAATCAAATTGAGTGCATCCTTTGTCTAAATTAATATAGTAATATTCCAGTATGATATTATCTGAACAACAATTCCCTGGAGATTTCAGTACAGAAATAGATTATGTAATACAAGTCATACTTCAAAAAATCTTCTAAAATAAAAGCAGTGCGCAATAAGTCAGTGGTCAAATTTAGAAAAACAAAAATCCCACAAATCTTTAATTTTATACTTTTAGGATATTAATTCCAATTCTATTTAAAATTCATCTAGTGGAATTCCTTTGCCCATCACTGGATATTTATGCTGTAATTAATTGGCTGAACTATCTTTATAATGAGAGAGAAATACATTTTTATATTAAACTGCTATCATAGGACAAGAAAAATCTCATAGAAATGGCCATTTCTGGCTGAAGACTGAGAATCCAGACAGTTAGTCAGTTAGTCCAGATACAACATTATTTACTTTATGAATATTTAAAAACTGGTGAAATGAATCCCACCACTGTGCTGACTTGTACCCTGCGATCAATCCCTCATTGTCTCTTTGTTGTAATCAAACTATTTATACCAAAAACTTTTCAAGATCTTGACTAATTTTCAGTTTGTGCATCATGTTTCTTCTGTACCTTGCACAATGAAACTATAACTACAAAAGGTAAGACATACTTATCTGATTAGTGTTTCACATATGCATGGGAATGGGCTCAGCTTTGTGCCAGAAAGATACATTCACTATGCTGTGGGGAAAAAAGCCTAAAACAAACCCTTGATATCCTATATGGGAATCTAATATTCTTTTTATTGAAATGAATGAAAAAAAGTTCTGGAAATGTATGCAATTTTACCTATTAGAGCTGTTGCATAACCTTTCTGTTTCAGGAGTTTGGAAAAAGTTATTTCTTCAGAAGGAAGTCCCCCAGAAGAGGCAGAAAATAAGAAGACACCAACTCGTGAGAAGGCAGCCATTCCTAAATACAATGAAAATTAATGAGACCTGGATAATATGGAGAAACAATTTCCATTCATTCTTTCTGCATGCAGTTTTTTGCTTCAGGTGGTATCACTTAAATGACATATTAGAACCAGACATTAAATGCTGCAAGTGGCTGATACAATCATCCATTTAGCTGAACAAGGTCTTCTCTGTATTGACAGCAGAAACTGAGATGTGGAGGAAAAAAAGTCTCTGCTTATAAGCATGGGGCCAGCCATCACGTAAACAGCTGCAGCCCCTTCTACAGATGTTCTAAGGTATAACATAAATGAAAAAAGTTGAGCTTGCATAACTTATTTTTTCTTGTACATGGGGTCTGAGCGGAGCTGAGGACTAAGTGAGATCATTTCCAAGTTCTACTTTCCAAATTTCCACTTTCCTCGTATGTGGTTTCATACAAGCCTTTTAAGGTTATTTGAGAGAAGACACATTGAAACAGAGTAGTCTTACAATTGAGCATGTAAATAGCATGAGATTAGAAAGAGCAAGAGAGAATCTGATTCTGGAATTAGAGTGGATAGGGCTCTCGGCATTGATAGGAGAGGACTGGTGCTCCAGTGGCACAAAGACACATGATTCTATGCATTCAGAGTGCACTAAAGGAGCACTGGGTATCAGCTAACAAGACAACATCTAAATAAGGCACAGTAATTTCTATATACTGAGAGTCTGAGGAACACAAATGAGCTACTCTCAGGATGAGGAACTTGAGAGCTCAGGTTCATAAAAATTAGATTACTAGGATTCCAGATGAGAGCTGGCTCTGAAAATAGACAGACAGAACAGAGAATATCTATGCAAATCTGTGCAGATGTATCTTCGGGAAGTCTAAATTATGCAGCTAGATGATTGCAGTGCTCAAATTACATGACTGATGTAGACAATCAGAATCTTCCCTTGTGGTTACATGAGTAAAAGACTTGTTAGACTGGTTTATTAAAGAGAGATCAACCTACCTTTCAAATGTTGACTTCAGTTTTTCACCCCAGCTACTCTTGTTGATCAACAGTTTAGTTTTAATCATATCTCTCTCTCTCTTTCTCTGTTTTATTTATTTATATTTAGTTTTTTGTATTTCAAGCTTTTGTAAATGTAATCAGTAGAATTCCTTTAAGTTAAGTGAATGGAAGTACAGAATTACAATTTTTTTTCATCTTTTTTTTTTTTTAGTTTGTGTCTCATCAAATACTGCATTTTGTAATCTTTTTCTTCAGCTCTATTAGCAGGAGTTTTAAATTTCTAATATTTTTTCCACATTATGATTCTAGCATCTTCTATAATAATCCTTTACTAGCTCTTCACCGATATTTGGAAGCAATCCATATTTAGCAATTTTGTAATTTAAGTAAAACAAAGTCGAATTTTTGCACCTACATGGAAATGATCAGTGAAGAAAAAAATTAGTTCAAATGCTAATTTTTCTGAAATAAGAAAAAGAATCATAATGGAAAGTGACCTGTGGCTTTACCTACGGTAAATATTAATAGCAATATAGCCATAACAGGTATATGAAATTTTCCTTTGCAGCTGAATGCAATGGAAAATTTAGCAAGTTATATTAGCTGGCACTTTTGCAAAAGCTTGTTACTTGATTTGAATGAGCACGAACATATCAAGTAGGCTTCAGAGTCTTGCTTTGCTTTCATTCCCAGAAGCAAGGACAGGATGTTTTATCACTAATGAACAAGTGATCTGATTAATGTATAATGATCCTTGCTAAAAATGATGTTAAGGGAATGTTAAAGTTGCATGGCTAAGCACTGAAAGGCTCAGTCCCAGCACACTAAAATAAACAGACTAGATCTTCACTGATTCAAATGGGCTTTGCATCAGGTACTTGAAAAGTAAGAGAAATTAAATGCATGTATTCATAAGATACTTAACACTGTGTAAGGGTAGATACAGAACAAAAATAGATAAAAAGAAGTGAGAGTTTTTGCTTTCTTCTTACCAGTTTTAAGGGCAACTGAACATCTTAATGAACAGTTCTGCCCCCAACTTCTCCCCGTCAAAACAAAAAAACCCCAAAAGTAAAACCCAACAATTAGTCTAAATGAAAAGGTTTTTTGGAAATAGAAATGTCTGAGCAGAAGGATTTACACAGGGTTCTTCCATTGTGTCTTTCCAGATGCATCTCTGTGATATCCAACACTTGGGCTGCCCATCCACATACTGGGAGCAGCCCGAATGCAACTGGGGAGGAAGGAAAAGAGAATTGAATAATGGCCATTGAACATTGGAGGAAGTTGAAGGATTTTGCAGACTGATAGACTGCTCCTCACATTAAATAATCACAGTCAGATTTTTTTCTCAGTATTTAAACAAAAAAATAATTTTACTCATTAAAAAGACTTTATTTTTGTGTCAACTTTTCTCAAATGCAAAAATTTTTCATATATACAAAGTATTTCAAGGGTAAACCAATGAACTCTTGTTGAGCTTGATCAGTCACTGAAAAGATTGATCATTTATCCTTACCTACCCCGGTAATGATAAAAATATCAAGAAAGGCCAGACAAAAAAACTGCATACAGTTTACTGTAAATAAAATATAGTTATATATAAATAAAATAATGGGGGTTTTACCTGATCTTATAGGATATCTTCCTGTCAGGAAAGCTGCCCTGCTTGGAGTACAAAGAGGGGATGCTGCTATATGCTGAGTTAGTGTCACTCCTTCCTCTGCTAACCTGTCAATATTAGGGGTTCTGGAAAAACATAAGCAGAAGAAAAAAAAAATACACAAGGATGATTGTTTGGAAACAGACACAGTAAAATCAAGGCACCTGAGGCAAGAACTATTAAGAAAATCAAGTTAAGACTTACTGTTTGTAAATTATCAAAACCATGATAGGGTTGCAATTCTAAATACTATTGTGTCAAATATTTTTACATTAGGTGTCAACACTGAACTGAGACACTGTGGCATTGGACCAAAAATCTTTCTTCCCACTTTCATCTATTCCACACCTAGACATATTGCATTGCAACCCTTTTTAATGGATTTCTTGACCCACAACCGTAATTTTGCAACCTTTCTGCTTCAGCAATGGGGAGAAGAACGGAGAAAGGTTATGCCTCCTTACTGGCTATTTGGTGTCACACCAGCAAAAGTTTTTTGAGGTAGGGATAATTTTGTGTGGTGCTATCAGTTGTTAGAGGAGATTCAAGCAGTTATGACTCTGGTTTACACTCTCTGTTAACAATATCTACATGTCTAACACGATTATGTCTGCAATATTAGACCGAGGGGCACAACCAACTTTCCATATCTGCATGGGAAACTTGTCTGTGACCTGGTTCATCATGCAATGAAAATTGGTTCCTGCAGGAAGAAATCCTGTGTCCTTGGTTCTACAGATAGAAATTACTAATGCAGGCTGGCCAGGAGCTGCAGCATGCTCTAATAGCTCTCTGACCCCAGAGATTAATGACTGTGACCTCAAGGCATACTGGTGCTCCCATCATCTAAGTTTGAACAGTTAGAAACATTAATTTTCCAATGGACTTATTTGCTATCAGTAACATCACCTACTGACAACAACCAGTACGATGAAATTCCCACATATTCCAAAGATCTAATTCTGAATTCTCAGAGCAGAGAACACACATCCTGGAGTCGTTCTGGTCCCTGCGAGGGGTTTGATCCAAGCATCAGTGTTGTATATTCTATTTTCCCTGTTTAAAACTACAGTCTGTAACTTTGTTTCTTTTTTCTTTAATTTCAGTTATGAGGAGTTCTTACTTCTAACTAACACCAGCAGGAACAAGAACATTTAACATTTGACAGGACAGTGTTTTTAGTCTGAATGTTTTATTTAGCTTTGTCAAAGAGTTTGCACCACTGAAACACAATGACTAGGTACCACTTTCTCTGTTTACACAACCAGTACACCTAAGCTGGTAGTAAGGAACATTCTGGGGAATACTGCTGCATTATTCTGGCATATTAACATCTGTTTTGATGAATGTATTGACTACTGTATGGAGAAAAATTAAGGAAAGACATAACCTCACTACTTCCAGTTGGTTAACAATGAGCTTGTCTCAGATCATGAGTGCTTCAAAATATGCTTAATTCATAGTACTTGTGTCAGTATATTTAAAAGAAAAGTGTTGATTTTACTTTGCTTCTCTAGAGCTACCCTATCTGGTTAGTTGCACAATTCTGTGCTTATAATGAAACTTTTCAGCAAGATAAATGCATCAGATAAGTCTTTTGTCAAGAAAAGAAAACAAAGATTGAGTATTTTATTCTCTGGAAAAGTTATTAATTTTGATTACTTATAAAAAGTCTAATCAAATCTCTGAATGTTCTGGCATTTTTAACTTTACAAACCCATAGAAAAACGAAATACAAAGTTATGACTCCCTCAGATTATCATCATACCTTAAGGTTCTGTTCCCGTAACATCCCAGGTCTCCAATACCAAGATCATCAGCCATCATTAAAATGATATTGGGATTTGAAACACTGTGTGTTTTGACACTGTTTATGGCACACTGCCAAATTATTAGAAGTAAAAAGGGTCCCATCTTCTTCCTGGTGTGTAAGAAGAGGTAGAAAATATAATACATAGACAATTTTGTCTAAAAAATTTGACTGTTAATCTAATTTAGTCCTATTATTGTCCTTTGTATATCAAAAGAAAAAAAGAAAGTTATAATTACGTATTTTTTTCTCAAGGTTTTTTTTTTAACATTTTCTCTCTCATACTTCTTAAAAATAAAAATGCATCTTTTAGTATATAGCTCTTTTTCTTTCTACCCTTTTACACAGACAAAGCCTTCAAATAAAGAGAAAGAACTAGCTACAACCTCAGTGACAATCTTGCATACACAGATGCACTATACAGCAATAAATAATAAGAGCAAGTAAGGCTTGGGGTTTTTTTGGTTGTTGTTGTTGTTTGTTTATTTTTTGTTTGGTTGGTTTTGTTTTTTTAATTTGGTTTTGCCTTTTTTTTTCCCTAGGTACAAATGTGATTTGAGGAACACAGAACCTGAAAACATTTAGGACCAAAATTTCCAAGGCTCACTGCACGAAAGAAGTTAATCAATTCTGCTACTGAAATAAATGACTGAATTTCTCTTCAACAATGGGGAAAAAAATCCATCTCGAGTTTCTTGAAAGGAATAAAGATTATGGAAAGCAGGGTGAAGAGATGCATTATGAAGTTATTGTAAGGAATGTTTAAGAAAAAGCTCTTCACAAACATAAATATTAGGGTCTATAGGAAAATCATGTGAAAATATTTGATATCATATCACAATGTTCTATAAAAATGGTCATGTTACACCCAACCAAAAACGGGAAGAATGTATTGTATGCAAAACATACCATTATACGTTTTTCAATAAAAGCAGAATATTTGCAGATGTGCATGTTGTAAATGCTATTTTACCTGAAGAGGGACTTGTCACATTTCTGTTTTAAACTGCATTGACTATGCCCTGTCTGAAACTGAGTGCCTTTAGGCTGCAATGGACTGTGCCAGGTATACACATCAAAAAGAACAGACTCTCTCTCTCTTTTGGGTCTACTAATACTCTTTTCTGGATGCAGGCAGCTTTTTTCAAATGCAGATGAGGCATGAGTCACACCTACAGTCTGGATTATGCTGGGACAAGAAATAAAGCAGAAGAAACCAGGAATGAGGTAGAAATTTGAAAATGAAAGAGTAGAAAAAGGAACTAGAAACAAGAATTTCCAGAGAGAATGTGGACAGGAGGTCATGAAGGAAAAATCTTGTAAATCAGTGAGTTATGGTAGATAAAAGTAACTGGAGAGAAGATAAAGAAGCCAGAACTGAAAGGGCTAGTACAAAAAGACTAGACATCAAGGGAGACAGATTCATAAATCAGTGAGGTGGGTAAGAGTATTTATAGAGAAGACAAAGTAGTCAGAACTGGAAGAGTTTAGACTGACTTGAATAGCAAGAACGGAAGTTGAAGCCCAGCTGGAATGAGAATTACAGGCTGAAATGAGGAGAAATGGTAGAGAAATAAAGAAATTGAAGTGAATAGTATGACAATGAATAGAAAAACAAAATTCAGGAAAAGAAGTGAGAGAACTGGGAATGTCTGGGATGAAAGATCTGAGGAGTTATGATTAAGGTCGATGAAGAAAACTGATTGGAAAGATCTTGGGAAGATAAGACTTGGGACTAACATAAGTGAGAAGAAATCACAGTACTGGGATCAACCAACACAGACGGGGACTTCTGATTCCCAACCTTCATTATTCCCATTCTTTCAGCAGAAAGCATAGGTACAAAGAGGATTTTAACTATTTAGTACCTGTTCACACACAGATAAAACACTAGTAAGTATATTAGCTATTTTTTATTGGTTAAAGTACACTTTATAACCCATTTACTTCACTTTAGTGACAACAGTTCTGGTTCAGACTTCAGCTGGCAACATCTTGTCACTGCAGCAACAGATCGCTATCCGGTTTACCCTATGGGAAGCAATCTATTTCATTTCTGACATGGAAATCCATACACTAACTTTGAGACTAAAACACTAAATGCATTTCTGTGGGGCAGGATCCATCTAACTACTCCATCAAATAATCGTACTGGTGAAGCTGTGTAATGCCTGCATGTCACAGACTTTTAACCTGCACTATCAATGTACCTTTCTTTCCTGAAAGGATAAACAGGACTCATTTACTTCCCACGCATTGCAAGAAAACAACTAAAACATTGACCTGATAGGACAGGAAAAATCTGCTCCCAGATCTTCTATTACTACTCCACTGTTCAGACTGCAAAGGTCTCAAAGGCCAACGGCAATGGGGATGCTGAAAAGGGGGACATACATGTTGCTGACATTATACATAGAGTTGCATGGATGCTTAGATGACCTGCGGAAGGTAGCCTAATTTATTACCTCCATTTCTTATTTTGCAAATTAGCCAAAAATAATGTTACTGGAAGCTCTCTCCAATACAGTATTGCTGGATACTCCTACTTCTCTTACATATTGAACTATTTGCCTTCACCTGATATCAGATCCCTGAAGTGAAATCAACAAGGAAACAGGAAAAAAATAATCCTAACAAGTATGATTTCTCTGGTGTACTCTTTCTGCAGCAGATTTTCATGTGTCTTGAAGGGATGTGCATGGAAAGCAAAAAAAAAAATCAGATGGATGAAATTGAGTGGAACAGACAACAACAAAGAAATTCAAAGGAGCAAAAAGGGAATGATGTGAGAAGAATGAAGCTCTGAGAATGCTGAGGGCTGTCTGTGCCACAGCAGAGTTTCTACTGGTGAAAAGACCTAACATGAAAATGATGTGCAGATCTAACATGAAAATGATGACATCAGATCAGATGAAGCTTCCACTTAACCTAGTGTTTACACTCTATCCACAGACAATTCTAATGCTTAAGGAAAGAATGCAAAAAAAAATTGGAAAACTAATTATTTTAATAACACACCCTTTTAGTTTTTGGCAGTCAGCATTAAAGGTAGTTTGGACAGGAGAGCATTGTACTGACTATTCTTCATAGATCTGTTAACCTTCATGGATTTGTTACAGTCTATTTTGAATCAATTAAATTTTGTTTTGGTTTGGGTTTTTGGACTGAACCAATTTGATTTCATTTTTATTTCCACGACAGTCTTTAGATATTCCTGTAGTAGGCATTAGCTTTGAAGGTTTCTGGTCTACATTCAGAATTTTTACTTTTTTTTTTTTTTTGGCATGTAGAACACATAACTACAATTTTTAACCTCTGCTTTGCTTTTCCTGTGATACAAAAGAACTAAAAGTAGCATCTTTCTTTCCAGGCTGGCTGCTAACTTGAGTAGATTTAAGAGGTGCTTAATATTCTACAACAAGAGCCAGATAAAAATTTGTATTTCACACATCCTATTTCAACCTACAATACTTTAATCACTGTATATGAACCTGTAGACATGCATATATACATACAAAGATGTGTTGATATGCACATATATACATGTATCTGGGAGCATGGCTTCTGTCACTGGTCACTCTTCCCCTCATGAGGAAGTTGCAATTGCAGTGAGGTCTCCCCTCAGTCTCCTCTTTTCCAGGCTGAATAGACCAAGTGCCCTCAGCCACTCCTCACACAGCTTCTCCTCAAAGCCCTTCACCATCTTCGTCGCCCCTCTTTGGACACTCTCTAATAACTTAATATCTTTCTTATATTGAAGTGACCAAAACTACACACAATGTTCCAGGTGAGGCCAACCCAGTGCAGAGCAGAGCGAGACAATCCCCTCCCTTGACTGTCAGACTGATGCCCCCCAGGACACAGTTGGCCCTCCTGGCTGCCAGGGCACTGCTGACTCATAATCAACCTTCTGCCAACCAGGACCCTCAGGTCCCTTTCCATGGCACTGTTGTCCAGCCTTTTGTTCCCTCGGCTATACACACAACCAGGGTTACCTTGTCCTGGGTGCAGAATACGGCACTTGCCCTTGTTCGTATGACTGGTGATTGCCCATCTCTCTAATTAGTCTAAGTCTCTCTGCAGGGCCTCTCTGCCCTTGAGGGAATCAACAGCTCCCTCCAATTTAGCATCGCTGGCAAACTTAGTATACTTTTGAGTCCTGAACTATTTATGAAGATGTGGAAGAGCACAGGGCCTAAAATGGAGCCCTGTGGAACCTCACTGGTGACTGGTCACCAGCTGATGTTACCCCATTCACTGTTACCCTTTGCACCTGACCCATTGCATAGCATGTTTATCGAGTTGTGTGCTAGATAATCCTTATGTTGATTACTACAGACACATGCATCTCTTACAAGAACTCTTGTATGTATATGAAACTCTTTCAAACATCTCCTCCCAACTGAATCATCTCAGCATTTTTATTAAGTTTGATTAAGCAATTTATCTCTAAACTACTCTTTTAATGTAAAAGAACCCTTTGAGAAAATGCTTAATATACTTTATCCTTGAAGGTATAGTATTTTTCTGATGAAATAAGCAACATTTAAAGATATTGACCTCATTAAAAAATGCTGTGCTATCCTTAAGTAGTATGCAAAAAAAAAAACCAACCCAAAAGTACCTTAGTACCTTACTTAACTGAATGATAGAACTCCAAAAATTTCTGTAAGACTCAAAAAAATCACACTGCAAACAAACTAAAGACAACTTTGCCCTCCAGAAGATTCTGCAAAGAGAAAATTCCTCAGCTTAATTATAAAAAAAAAATAAGTTTTTAAATTTAAGACATGTTAAAGTAATATTATTTGCAACTAATAATTTTCTGGTATCAGCTTAAGATTTGCTCAAATGTCTCAATTAATTCCTCTCTTACAAGTCAGTATTATCTGTTGCATCTTTGATGTCATATAACTGCTTTTCTGATATCTTCAGGAAGATTTCAGTATGCATCTTTAGGTAACTATGTACATAAATGAAAATCTGTATTTAATTTATTAAAAGTTGTCTTATTGTAAGACAGAATTTTCACTTAACATAAACTGGGGCAAACATCCAAACAAATAATCATATTTCTTGTTCAATTATGATTAATTACTGGGTCTGAATCAAATAGAGATGAAATCACAGAGCTACTATCATATCTAAGTTCAGTTTAGGTACTTTTTAAAATAGTCTCTCAAGAATTTTCTAGTTTCATCTCAAATAAATTACAGAACTTACTGGCAGTATTAATAAATAATAAACATTATTTCTGGTAGCAAATTATAACCTGAATGGAATAAAATATAATCTTTTGTGATATTATATCATTATTTTATTTGTAATAAAACCCCTTTATAATTAGATACACATATTAGAAAATATACTCTTTTCCCTGGTTAAAGTTTCACAACATTCCTCCTGTTAGCCAAATGCTCATTAAAATGTTGATTATTGGCTCTAGTCAGAAACATAATAACAGATCCTCAAGGTAACACAGGTAGTCAGGCTATATGCCAGTTATGCACCCTCATGAGAAAGAAAAATCTTTTCAATTAAAAAAAAAAAAAAGTCTGTCATGAGTAACTAACTACTAGTGACTGTGTCACGTCAGTTCTTGGAGACCAGATATAAGTATTCTAAACAATTAAAAGAAATCTTTAAGATTCGGTAAAATGTGTGAGCATGTATGAAGGATGCAAGTCTGCTCTGTCCTTACAGTTCACCATTTCACAAGGATTTTAGGTCTGTATCTCTCTGAATACATTTTGTGTTTAGTTTAAATGATACAATAAATCACCATTACATGTTGGTGGAACAGAAAGATGAGAGATGAGAAAGTTTTGCTTCTGAAATCCATATCAGCTTCTGTAAATATTACGTGATGCTTACTGACATGTGTAAAGTTGTTGACATACGATATTATGAAGTATCTCTTTTTATGTGTATGCCTGTTAGAATAAGAACTTTATAATACTGCCTTAATTAATCTAATATGATACTTACATAATTTTAGGGCTTAGCTAAACTCACCCATGATATCTAGCTTGCTTAATAGTTTCAAAAGATTTTGAGACAAGGTTTTTCTAATATACACAGATGATGTGTGAAATTACTATTTTTGACACTGTCTTTTTCAAGAGTGTCAGATGGACACAAGGAAGAAGAATTTATGTGCCTAATACTTTGTACATCTGTGTTTATGATACACAAGCAGATAAGGACTGTACAGCTCTGCAAGACTGTGCGTCTTACACATGGAATTAACAGAAGAGTTTGAATTGCATCAAGATATAAACTACAACTTTACCTCATTGAGTGGTTACAGACTCTACCTTCACCTAACTACAGCCAAGCCAATCTCTTTTGAGTTTCCATTCAAAGTAGTATTTAAAAAAAATGTTTAAAAAAGGAAAAAAGTATAATTACATGTAATATTGGACTAAGATACTAAACTCCACCAATATGCTGCCTTCACAGGGATAGTGCACATATCTGATGGTTGGTATCTAAGTCCTGTTGTAAGTCTTTATAGGGACAGTAACAGAAATAACAAACTGCTTAACACTGAATTTTATTTTCCTTGCAGTTTCTAAACCATTTTCACTGAAATGGCAGTCTTCAAATGCCCATTGGGGAAAACAGGAAATCTAACAGAAAAAAACACCCAAAACCGAAAAAATCAACTCAAGCCCCACCAAAACCTGCCTCTCTCCCGAGTTACTCACTAACTTCCTCTGCAGTCTGTCAAGCTCAAAGCTTTGGATTTTATAACATCATATTCCTCTACCTACGATCACTTTTCTAGTCAGAGTGGTTTACCAGAGGAAATTGCAGGGAAATGGCCAGTTAGTTTTTCTTTGCTACATAAAGCTAGCAAGTAGTACATAAATAAAATGACCTAGTATATTATTATATTTCCAAAATGATGTTTCATTTAAAGAGAAATGGCATTCAAATTACTTTGTTCTCAAAGTGTGGAACTATTATTTTTATACTAGTTCTATTGCTATTTATACTTGTATTATGATAACATTTAAGGGCTCCTAATACAGCTGATTGTTTCAGATAGAAAAATTAAGAATAGGCTACATTCAGCCAATATTGATTTTACCCATGTAGAAGTTAGGTGCCTAAACAGCCAAATAGGCACTCACTGTGCAAACCAATCCACATGAATGTATTCATCTTGAAGTTAGGCATTTAGTTGGAGCTAATTATTCAGGCTTCCTCTCTAATTAATAGGAAGGGACAGGCACCTTTGAAGGATGATTCATTTCTTCTTAAGATTGGTATGATGAAGTGCTTGAAGTGATGCTCATGACCTTTTCCCATAGACTAGAAAGCGTAACAACCTAGTTAAGACTAGATATATACAAAAGGAATACAGTTACATGAAATAAATCGCACCTTGATGGTGGGTTGCCTGCATGTGCTCAGCATAAGATATTAAAAAAATCCTTTGTGTAATAAACAAACATGACTTTCTCAATTAGTATGGTGTGCTCTACCAACCTTACTGGTTGTAACAGTTTCTTACTCTGAGTAATTACACTGAAATCTGAGAACTAGGGACAATTCTTCATGAGTTTTAGTTGCAAAATTTTCCTCCAAGGGATGTATTCAAGTATTATTCCTTTCCAGACTATATAGCAGTCTGATAAATATTCCATCTTAAATATTTTATTCTTTCATTACTCTAAAACAAAAGAGATGATTGATTACATCCAACAGCAAGATTTATTTCATAGGAATATCAGTAGTTCTGATTGAAGTCAGCTATAGCCAACATGTTTTTAGGTTACAGTCACAAGTCTGACCAGACAAATAAACTTTATCTCTGGCATTGTTCTGACAGAATAGAAATTACAGTCCCTACTGTTACTCAAGTCCAATGATATTTTAAGGATACTCTTGTCAGAGGGGAGCAGACAACAGACGATGAGATCAGCCTGACTGTGGTTCAGTTGACTCCCTGCCTACTCTTGCATATGGGCTGCCCACACAAGGAACCAAAACAGACTGTGACTGGCCAGTCATTGCTAAATCCTGTTACTTTATTTCATGAAGTTCTTGTCACTGAACTAAAACCACTTCAGTTCCTCACACATGGCAAGAAAATGTCTGTTAATGTGCATGGGCACTGTTAGCAATTCACATGGACAGTAAGCACTTTGATCATGTCACTATTCACATGTACAAGTATCACACTTGTTCTCCTGACCCCCATCACACCATGGGAAATGCACTCATTCTCATCACAGAACAGTGAGGCACATGCTTGTCTTGTCACCTAAGAGGTCGGAGAATGTTCTGGCGGCCAGAGGGGGCACTCTTCTGTGAGAAGAGGCCAGGGTCAGCTCTGTGCTGAACACAGTCATTTCCAGGCTGCTCTGCAATGGACTCATTGCAGGGCACAGCTGAGCCCAGCAGTGAAGCTGGTAGCGCTTTGAGGAAATGTATTTCAGAAAGGCCAAAAAGTATTTGGGCAAGGAACACAGAGAGAAGGGCTATGGGGAGCAGAGAGAGAGGAGGAGGAAGAAGGAATGAAAAGGTCAGGGCAGTAAGGGGTGTTCCACCTTGGATCAGGTATGTGCCCAAAGGGACTGTGGCCTGTGGAGTAACAAGGAGTGACAAAGGGAAACGGCTAAGCACCGACTTCATCCTTATATGCCACCCAGTCCCTCCCTGAAGGGACTATGCACAGCCTATAGCAGTAACACAACAGGAGGAGATGGCTGGAGTGAAGGTGGGAAGTGGAAACTAGGAAGGTGAAAGAGGAATCAGAAGCTGAGCCTGGGGAAGTGGGAGGAAATATGTTTTGCCTCCAAGATTAAATGTTTGTCCTTTTTTTGTTGTTGTTGTTGTTTCCTAATACTCCAACCAATTAAATATTTATGCTACTTAGCAATAAATTAAGTTAAATTCCCCAAGTGATTTTGTTCATGACAGTGATTTTCCTGTCTATATTTCAACCCATGAGTTTTCTCACTCCCTTCTACTATCTTCTTCCCCATCTCCCTAGGGAAGGAAGGGAGTAAGGAAGTGAGTGAGTAGCTATGTGAGGGCTTGGCTGCTAATGAGGGCCAACCCACCACATTCAAAATGAAATGGGATAAATGGATCCAATGGCAAATTACTTTCATTGATTACCAGTAGCCAAAAGTTTCTTTGCTGTGTTCCAATCCATCTAGATTCTAAACATGAACTTTTTACCAGGGACAGAAACAGAAAAACTTTTTTAAGTAAAAAATAATTTAGTTTGAGACCAGCTGATTTACAGTGTTGCTCCTGTAAGCAGGAAACTCACAAGACATAAACAGTTTCTCCTTCCTCTTAATTTGCATGGGTAAGAGATATTAAAAATAAATGTGTAGTAGCTTATCGAAGACCAAGCTCCTTCTTTAGTTTCTGAAACCAGAAAATCTGGTTTATGTTACTTTTGTCCTACAAAAGTTATTCAGGGAATGATGTGTCCTCATTCTGCAAATAGTCATGAATGTGTCTCACAACAAATTATTTGAAATTTTTTTTTGACAAAAATCTCTCTAGCAGGAAAAAAAAATTGGAACAAAATTGTTTTCCTTTACTGTTACACCTTAAAAGTAGCCTGTTTGGCACTTACAACGTGAAACCAAACCACTTCTTTTGTTCTTCTGGGCTGAGAGATATTTTTTATTGTATTGTTTTGAACAGAGTTAAAAGATTAATCCCAACCTAAACAATTTTTAGGGCCTAATGCAAAATTAGAACAAAGAGACTAGAATTATCCATGCATCATTTTTATTTTTCTCCAATTAACATGGTGAAAAAAGAGCTTCAGAAATGCATGGGAGGGAGGGAAGTAGGATGGCAAGTGCTCTTCTATTCAGCTGTAATGAAGAGATACTCCACTAGCATTATTCACTAAACAATAAAAGTACAAAACAGTTTAAAAATAAAATACAATTATTTCAAAACAGATTTTAAAAAAATACGTAAGGATCATGAAGTTAGTTAGGAGGTCTTACAAACCAGGAAAAACATTTACCCTAGAAAGAACACTTGTTAAATTAGGAAAAGAAGGACTCTGAGCCGCATAGTATCTATATAGCTGTCTGGTTGCATCCGACACAGATCAGAGTCTGCTAAAAAATGTTTCAGCCAAAGAGCAAAGATATTGACAAAATAAGACATATATATTAAACAACTTTTTATCCTAAATTCAAGAATTTGATAATTTATTAATTTCAATAATATTCAACAAAGGAATAACTGACTTTCCTATAAAAAAAAAAAAAGTGAATATACTTAGCTTGGCAAAATATTTGAGGGACAAAATTTAAACATCATAGGATTAGGCAACAATTACAATGCAAGTCTTAAAATGAGGGATATCTGAAACAGCAAATAATTCTAAGCCTAAAAATATCTGCTTACAATACAAGAATAGGCTAAGTGGGTCTTTAGAGTCTGACAGAAAACAAAAATACCCTGAACAGTGTAGAAATGCATATATTGTATTATAGCAATATAGGAAAAACAGTAATTTAAACCAAAGGTATCCAGGTTCCTTCTGTCCTGTATAAGTAAAGAACTCTTGCTCTTTCCCTCTCTTCCTCCCCTACCCTTTCTCTAGTTCTTTCTTCCTCACTTTTCATAGGTACTCCATGAAACTTGTAAATTCTTCCTATTAAAACAGAACACCATTCCTTTGCACATAGGAGCAACACAACAAAATGAAAACTATTGGTATCTCAAAACTCTAGCAATTCATTTTCATCTTATTTGGTATGACATTTTAAGATCATAAATAAATATAAAAAGTATTCAGACAAGACATTTTTCCATTTTCTTGTGGCACACCTTTTCTTGTGGTATGCCAGCATTAGCTTCCATTTTACATTTGCAGGTTTCTCAATAATGGCTTGAGGGGTCTCATTATCTTTTGGCCTGGACTGGAGCACACTGCAGGCATTTCTGAAGCAAATAACATGTTTTTTCAATTGTATTAGAATGTTTTTTAAATAAGTTTTTAAGAAAGGACATTTTCCTTTGCTTTGTGCCTTTAGGAACAACACAACCTTATGTTTTTAAAGGATAGATTCTGTTCATCAGTGAGAAAGAACATATCAATTCCTTTGTCCAAAATGCATTTTTTCAGGAGTAATACTTTACTGCTATTATTAGACAACTGCTACACTAGACAACATGTCCAGTTGTCTATTAGAATAATAGATGAACTCAAGAAGTGATGCTAAGAGTAAGTTTTGTAAGTGACTAATCCATGTCAGCAGCTTCTAATTTTCTTCATCATAGTTGTCAGTTCTGTCAGCAGTGCAGAATGTAAACAACAAACGAAAGAAAGAATATAAAGTAGCCTTCTAGCTTACTGACTTTGACTCCTAATTAAATAAATTTTGTAGCACTAGGGATTCCTGAAGAAAGCATGTTTGCATGCAACAACATACAAACACCACTCTGGCTAGTAGTATCAGAGGAAAACACATCTGTTTGAGCTCTGTACCCTAAGCATTCCTTACGAGTATGCTGATCAACTGATTCTTTAGTATGGCAGAAAAAAAGATGAGGCCATTTTTACATCAAATTTAAAACATATGTCCAGGATGAAAAAAAATCCCAAATCACTATCATTGCATACCTGAAGCAGTTCAAACTTGTGTGTTCACAGTCCAGAATGCCATAGTCACAATTTTTGTTAAAGCACTTCTTAAAAAGCCATCTCAAATGTCCTGTCTTCCTCCTCAACTAAATTTACTTCAACTAATTTTATTTCATTCATTTCTTTCATCCCCAAACTTCCGCTCACACAATCAACAAGCCATCACACACTCTTCTTCAATCCTAATTTTTCTAAACCATGCCCTACCCCATTCCAAATCCTGTGCTACTCAAGAATCCCATATTAATGTGCCATCAATCTAAACTTAGGCTGAATACCTTCTGGATGCAGTGGTTCGACTCCTCCAATTCTGCTTGCCCAGGTACTGCTATTGTCCCTGCCACACCAGCATTAATCTCTACTCCGGATGCTTCTGCGTTTCGCTGCTTCTGTCCTCCATGACTTCCCTCCCCACAGCCCAGGCTCTGCCAACTGCCAGCAGTACACACTGCTCCCTGTTGGCGACTCTGGCTCTCCCCGTGTTAAAGCAGCCTCAGCTGCGGCTTTAACACAGGTCTGCACTTACCAAAATCCACCTGTACAGCACCCTAAGGGCAGAAGCAAAATACATGTTTGTGACAAAACAGGATGTATGGAATCCATATTATTAATAATCCATTACAAAACTGCATAGCAAGCAGTATACGTGGTCAGCTTCTGTTCAAACATGCATTTGGATTAAATAGGCTTCTCCTCTTTCATCTTTCTTCTTGTCTCAGCATGGTTGCCCAAACGCAGCTCTTTTGTTTAAGCCTGGCCTATCCAGAAGTGATGAGTTTTCCCTTACCTTTTCTCTTTCTCTATTATTCCTTGTCATCCTTCTCTATCTCAGTGGTTCCTCTTATAGATACTGTCCCCTCAGTAGCTGTACTTATCCCCAGTTTGCAGGTTGGATGTGTATACAGAGCAAAATATTAGATTTATTTAATATCACTTTAAAAGTTACAGTTCAATCTTGTAGCATTCTACTTTTAAATTGAATGGATTTTGTCTGAATACATCTACTACACACAAACTGAAGTCACTTCAAAACTACAAACTTAGTTCAGAACCCACACCCCTCCAAAACTATTTAACAATTCATTTCCATTTGATTCCTGAAACAGACTCCATAATCAAAATTACATAGACTCTTAACATTACTTTTTAAACAACCAGAGTCTAAGTGCCAAGAAAAAAAACACTGCTGCACAGCTGGAAAATCTTCTATTCCATAAACAACTTTCTTTTTTGTTCAAAATGCTTTCACTATTCAAGTAATGCTTATGCTCTTCTTAACCTGTTGTAGGTAGGGAATGTTCTACTCCATTGCAATACCTAATAACAAAGTGCATTTTGTTACAAAATAATTTGTCATTATAGCAGAGAGTATTCCACAGACGAGGAGATGGTATTAGCAACCCTTTTTTCTTTCTTATAAAAAAACCATTGCATTAAGTTAATGAGGAAAAGACAACACTGAATGTTATTATTTCTCATAATTGCTAATTTTCTGCCATGAAGATTTTAATTTGAACTGTGAAAGAATATGAAATAAATATTACATCAATATTTACAATTTAGCTATACATAAATGACAGACTTTGGGGCAGAAGGGACATTTTACCTTGCAGCATGGAATTGTTTCAGTTTCTGATTCTAATTTTCAAACAAGATGGCTCTGCACTTATCAGTAAATGGGTACAAAGTCCTGTCACGTGAACTGAAACAGAAGGGTGGAGAGGAAGAAGGACACCACTGCAAAAAGCAACTTACTATACAGCACCTACACAAGTTCTTGATTTTTTACTTCACTAGTAGGAAACAATCTCAACATGTTTTCGTCATGCCTATACACACATGCCTAACCAAGATGTTTGTTTTAGTTTGTTACTGATTCTCCTGTTACACTTTTTCAACTTCAGTAACTTTCCATGATACTTTTGGAAAGCAAGGGCAGTGCCAGAATCTCAGGTACGTTTCTGCCTTCTGTACACATGGAAAGTGTTCCTGCTGAATACCTACTTAGGAACTTCAGAAAAACTGCACTGAAACACCTCCTAAAGTGTAATCAGAGCAGTGTTTTTCAAACTTTTCCATCAGAGGCACAGAAATCTTTAAAGATTCTGTTTTTATACCATACACTATAGTCCATCCCGGTTTCTTCACTATGTATTGTCTTAGAAACAAGCGCTCCCAGAAAATGACTGCTCCCAGGAAGTCCAAGGGCCCTCACAAGAAAAATCATTCATTAAACTTCAAAAAGTGCTAGCTAGTTTACATATTACAGCTATTGTCCTCCTCACCCAATTTATATATTTTTCACAAGGTAATTTGATCAGGAAGAGAAATATGGATATTGAAAAACATGGGACAATCAATGCTAATGAAACTTAACAGAATCCAGGCCTTTCGTTCTAAAGATGAGGCTTTACTTTTCTTCCAGGCAAAACATGGGCACTCACAATGACTGGGAGAAATAAAATTGAACCAAGGTTTTTGGAACAGCTCTCTAAATGCAAAGTTTAAATTACATTTTTCTGTGGTTCAGGAAATCAGTACAGCTTGTCCTGAGCTTTCTCCTGCATTTTTCCTCTATTTAAAAATAACATTGTACTTTAACAACTTTGAAAGAATTTGAAATAAC
This sequence comes from Sclerurus mexicanus, assembly GCA_013396755.1. Taxonomy (NCBI): domain Eukaryota; kingdom Metazoa; phylum Chordata; class Aves; order Passeriformes; family Furnariidae; genus Sclerurus; species Sclerurus mexicanus. The sequence continues at coordinate 85,248 of VWZF01005537.1, read as the reverse complement.
CAAACTTTTATCTGTCTCAAATACAGATAGGAAATGCTAGTCCTACCTTAAACCTTTGAAAAACTGCACTATTGTCTTGCAGTTATTGAAAGAATCAAAAAGTGAATATAAAGACAATTTAAAAAAAAAAAAACTTGTCAATCTCTCTAACATAAATAACCAACTAGTTTTTAATATCCTTGATTAATGTTATTTTTAATCATATTTTGGAAAGTACTAAGAAAAAAACCCTTTATATGGACATAAGAAGCAATACTAGAGGTACAACAGATGAGAAGCAACATCCACTGGCGAAACACCATTTATCTACATACACTGCAACTCTTTAATGTGTAACAAGAATTATTTACTTACAATAAATTTTATTAAAACAAATTCTTATTAAGGAGCATTAATTCAAAACCTTGTGATTACGTAAATTAGAAGAAAGTAATGATAACACAAGGATACATATAAAGATGGATTGAATGAAAAACATACTTGTCTGTGCTAATTAACATGACAATTCAAGGCATTTGATATGGAAAACCAAAATGCAGTGTAAAAATTCATTCTAACTAAAATAGTATGCAAAAAATTACAATGTGTTCATAAGTGAAAAAATTAACATCTTCCCCCTTTCCTATCCAAATCTGAGCATTGAATGAAGACTGAATGGAGGGGTTTTCTTTGTTTAGGTTTCTTTTCCCTGTTTGATTAGAAATCACTGAAGGGTTCTAAAGTGACAATTACTTGATGATTTCAAAGCTTAAGTAGGGCTGAAAACTGAAATGCTAACAGGGAGGCTGCATTTAGCTATGGCAAACAGGATACTACGTTACCCAGTAATGTATTCTCCAATAATCTATGTTACTTAATGAATTATATAATCCATTTTGAGCAATAGGTGTTTTTGTGGTTTTGGTTTCTTTTTTCCACATGGATATGAACACATTGGGTGTTTTTTTGTTTTTCTTTCATAATTTGTTAGAAACATTGTTTTTTAAGACACTTTGGACTTCAGGTCACCAAGCAGGAGACAGTATTTACCAACTTATATGTGAATGCTATATAATAGAGATATAATTCATTGATATGACTTTACAACTCACTGAATTAGTAAAGGAAATTATTTTTTTAATAGTGTTTGGGATAAAAAGGAGCTAGATGGATACATGACTGAATTATTGGAATCTAGTGGAAAGGTAGAGCTGCAGTGAGGTAGACCTTTTGTTTCAGTGCATCAAAACATCTCTGCTGAAGCTTTAGAGGTTTAGGATCCAACTTACACCACTAACTCTTCATCTAATAGTATGGTACAGTGTCTTTGTAGAAACAAAACATGATACACTGCTGCCTTAGACTGGCTGAATGTTGATGCTTATGTTTCCATATAGAACTGCTAATACCAAATTGTATTTAATTTGGATTCAAATGAAATATGCCAGTAACAGCTAAAATAGAACAAAGGCCATTTGTTAACTTATCATAGTAAAACCAAAGGAACACAGCTAACTTCAGAAGGCATTTTTGAAAGACACACACATCCAGCATTAGAAGGTAACAGTTTTGCTGCTTTAGGGACTTTATAACAATTGGATTATTGGATTCTAGTAGACATTTGTTTTTTAATAAATCTTCAGTGAAAAGAGATGTTTAAACTATATTCTTCGACTTAGTTCAAAAAAACAATGGCAAGTTCATTTCTGAAAATTCTGTAGCTGCATAGTTTTCCTGAAGGATGTAGGGGAATCTTTACATGAACTTGTGAAATCTGTGGATTGCAGAGGACTTTATACAGTTCTGAGGAAGCTCAAGTGGCTTTTATACATGGAACTCTATGACACAGTCTAATGGTTTCAGTGGTTATTTTTAATCGTGGTTGTGAATAACTTTAGTTAAGAGTTACATGTGGGAGTTTAGCTGGAAGAATGTATTGGCTATGCCATGTAAGAACAAAGATTCAAATTTTGCAGTTGCTGTTGCCATAGTTTCTGACTATCAAATAATACTGGTCTAAGCTACTTTGAGTTACAAACAGAACAGGATTTTTAAAGAAAGATGGACTTGAACAGACAGGAAAAATAAAAATGTATTTCATTGGATCTACTAGACAATTGATAGTACTATATTTTCTGGACCTCATGAAGTCAGAAAAAGCAGATGAATGTGCAGGTCCCTACACTTTGTCAGGTCCTTCAGGAAGCAATAATCACCCAAATATTAAAATATTGCAATCAGACAAGGATTTACTATATTTCCATGAACTTTAAAGAGCTCTGTGCAAACATCACCCCAGAAGATACTGGTAGAAATTCGGTGGCAAGACAGTCACATACTGAGTGAACCTCTATGCTTCCTGAGGCATGTGGGTTTTCCTCCATGCTCTGGAACTCCAGAATACACTCATTACAATCATACCTCATTTCGTGACCACAACACAGTCAGTTTCGGGATGGAACATCAGAATACAGAGCCATCTTAATATTAAAAGTCTTGTTAATAGCTTTTGGAAAATTGCATTAGTCTAATTTTTGCAGATGAGAGCATAATTGTTGTCATAGAATGGAAAAGTCAGTGAAAAACAGATTATGGAGCCAGGCTGTCAAATGTGGTCATTAATATAATACTCATTCTCTACTGCTTATAGCAGCCACTGGTCTAAACGACACACACAGCATTTCTGAAACAGTGATACAATAATTCAATCTGTAACACAGCTTCTTGCAGATAGCTGCCTCATTAGGCTTGCAAGATAGTAGTTTTTAATACTTAAAAACGCAGGAAAATATTTCAAACTGTATGAAGAGGTAGTAAGCTCTTCATGGGCTAGAGACGTCACTCATCTCTTTCAGTGAAGTATAATACTGACTTCTCTAATTCGTTAGGATACATATGTGATCTATAGATCATATAGATATGTGATCTATAAAGAAAATTTTAAATTGGACAAATGGCAACAGAAGTTTTAAGCCTTTGGGTTGGTACAACATGGGAAACAACCTGAGTAATCAGCAGTAAAAAAATCGAACTACTGAAAAGATGGTAATTCAGTTCTAAGGACTAAGAAGGCAGCCTAATAGTAAAAGATGGCTTTCTATTTGTCTCTTATAAGCAAACCCCACAGCTGCAATAATGTCCTCAAGTGCTGGACTTGTCTAAGGATATAGAAAACCTAAAATGCTGAAGAGCAATCAAAATGCTAAAAGCTTCAGAAAGCATAACTTATGATAAAAGGATAAAGGGATGAAATTTTAAAATAAAAAAAAAGACAGAGTAGAGGAAGAACACAGGATATCCTAGCAGAGCACAAGATTCACTGAAAGATTTTGAAAATTTTAGGCACAATGTCTGGACAGATATTTTAAGCATATACAATTCTATCTCAAAGAATTCATTTAGATCTTGAATGTCTCTCATGGTCTTTCCTATATGCAAGTGCATGAAATGGAAATCAAGGAATCTTTCAAACCTGCAGTGTGAGTGTAAGCAATCATTCACCTTACAGAACTCAAGGTGAAATGTTTGAGATACACTTAATAAGTAGAGCCAGCTATCTTAGGGAAAAAAGTCAGGGTCTCACTGGCTTGACAACATGGGGACTTCCTTCTAGGTATCCCTAATATCTAACCTTATCTGCATTTGCAAGTGGTGTTTCCTGTTTTATGAAAACACCTATCTGTTACTAATCTTCTGCTAAGAACATTTCCATTGAAAGTATAAAATAGAAATAAAGCTACATCATTCTCTCATCTATTTTGTAACAATACACTGAACCTAATTCCTCAAGAGAGGTGAGCATAAACTGAACTTAAAGTGAACAACCTAATGAAGGGACTATTTCTTCACTCAAAAATTTCTCAGTGCCTTACACGCCAGTGGTCACAAAAACCTATTTGCCATTGGCTGTCCACAACAGCACATTCCGGAGTATACCGCCAGTGTGTGTTTGCCTGCCTGTGCATGTAAGGAAGGCAGGGCCGTAGCTTTGGGAGGAAAATAAAAATGGAATTATGACTTGGTTTAGAGGTACACTAACTCCTGCAGCCAATGAAAAGTCCCAAATCCCCTACTCAGGTGCAGCTTATATGTCTAATACAACTCTGCTGCAAGGGGATGTCAAGAAGTCTCTGGCTAATTCTGCTTGGCACTGCCCTCTCTACTCTCCCTACCATTTCTGCTGATCAGAGTTACTACTTTGTAAGCACCAGCACGAGGTTGTGGTTTCTTTGGCTAGATAGATCCAGAAGCCCAGATGATTAATCACCGCAAAAAAAAAGAAAGGTAATGTCACTGTACAACAGCTGCCATCCAAGTGCCTCCCTGCAGTACCTAGGCTGTTCTCCTGATCATGTAGACATTATGGGTTGTGTGTCCAAGAGCTCATTTATCTCTACTCAACTCTTCTGGGAAGATACAAACTTTAAAGGGCACAGAGCCACAGAGTAGGCCGAATGTTTGAGCTCTGGAGATTCAACTCTACAGTTTGTTGCATGCTGAGTGGGGAACACACATATAAAACCTGAATCTGGAGCAGCATTACAGATCAGTGGCTTAGACACCTTGTGACTCTGGGCATCACAATTCCCTCTCTCTCTGTTCCACCTGAAGATCTAATTACTGCAGCCTTTGAAGAAAACGAGCTTAGAAACACAAGGCTGAAAGGGACCGATGGAAGGGTGAATGCATTCAGTTTCACCTCGACTTGCTCAGGAAGGTTCACAGAATGTGCATTCTGCATGACAGTACAAATAGAACACTTTTTCCTATAATCTGTAACAATCAAACTGTAATAAAACAAAAAAAAGCATAGCCAATAAGTTCACATGCAGACAAGAAAGAAAACCAAGAGTATAACAAATATTTTAGGCTCCTGCAACAATGGAAAATTAGATAAATAAATGAAAGTTGAAAATGATCCCATACAGGAAGATCATATCACATAGGAAAAGCAAAGGACACAAGACTTCATATCTTATCTGGGAATGCAATCTCTTCTGTCTTAATCTTTCTGATAGTTTAAGGCTAAGCAGGACTCACCCGTTAAGCACTTCAGGGTTTCCATTACAATAACACTACTAATCACCTGAACACTTTGCCACTGTGCAGCCAATATTTTACTGGAGGACCAAAAATTATGTCAAAAAGCTAAATCACAACTCATGAAAGAGAGAAAATAGTTTTCAGTGACTTTAATGGAAACAAAAAAGGCCCTGAAGCATAGTATTAAGGCTTCGTTTCCCAGCTTCAGAAACTGTTCGTTCTGTTGTACAATCTCATCAATAACTACAGCAACTGACATCTAAAAATATTATTGCATAGTTCCCTTGTTCCCTCTTGTGTGCTTGGTTGGTTTTTCTAGAATTTCACCCCTCATTGTTGCTTAAGAACCTTTTTATAGTGTCTCATCTAAATTTATAGATGATGAACATATATCTTCTTCACTTTTTTCTCCTGAATCATCTTTCCTGCCTTTGCAACTAACACACTTGTAATTGGTGGTCAATACCAAAATCTAGAAAACAGGTGGATCTCCTCCCCCTCCTTTCTTGGCTGAAAGAATACATATATGATTGATTAAAATAGGATATACTCCCTTTTGACTTATGTAATCAATGAAACATGACTTAGCTCAGCAGGTGTATGGTAGGATTTAATTGCCTTAAGACATATGCTCATCTTCCCTTTTGCAGCTATAAAAACATGAACTGAAGCAATAAAATTCACCTAATTCATAGACTTAGGCTGAAAAGCTCTTGTTTGGTGACATCCAGCACTGAGAGGGGCTTCGTTTTATGCGGGCTTATAGGCTCAAATATAGCAACTGTTGTGAATCTCAGCTGATACCTGAATTAATTTACGTTTAACACTAAGTCATTCCAAGTAATTTGTTACTAATAGTGGATTTAACAGCTGTTCATGTAAATCATTATGAAAGCTTTCAAATTACTGGATTTATTCAAGTCTTTAGATTCTTTTTTAATATTCAAACCAAAATGGATTATAATCTGTTTATCCTCTTTGCCAAGGCGCCTGCAGTGCAAGAAAAATAAAGTCAGTCATTTCTGTGTGAAACACATAGTGCGTGATGTTCCCATCAATGGCATAAAAAATAGGTAAGTGAATCCATGCTTCAAGCACAATATAAAATAGTGAAATAGGAAGCCGGAATTATTGAGTCAAGTGTATTACCCAAGAAAACACTTAAACATAATCTGAAGCTTTACTCTCCAGGAAAAGAACTTAGTCACATAAATTTCACTGATATGGAAAACTTTTTAGCCTCAAAGTAAGGAAAACACAAACATACAAAGATTTAAAAAAGCTTATTTTTTGTTGTTATGTTTTGTTGTGTATGTAAAACATTGTGCTGCATACTCAATAATCCTATGGATATGCACCTGAATATTTTCACTTTATCTCACATATAAGAACAATAAAATCAAAGTGATTTTAACATAGTACTAGAAAGCCAAAGAAATTGGACTTTTTGGGGGTAAGAAGGGCTACCTATAGGCAGTTAATTTACAGTCATTTAACAACCTGGACATCCAGATATATATGCACCATGTATTATCACAAAATTTAAAACTCAGCAATGATTTATTAATATGTTTTGCTATATACCCAGATAGCAACTTTAATTACTTTTAAAAATGTACATGAAGTTAATTGTGTTCTTCAGACTTTGCAGGATTCAAGTCTACTTGCACAATTACATCTCGGTTAACCATGTTCATCCTTCTCAATAATCATACATAAGGTTTGTAGGCATATACTTAATTATAAGTTTTCACGGTCACTGTACTTCCACGACAGTATGCTTCCCACAACTCATGTTACTGAAGTCCTCATAACTCAAAATAAGTTTAAAATAAGTAGTAAAAATAGTAGAAAACACACAAAAAAAGGGCACAATTCTCAATCTCAAATTCTTTTCGTTACCTCTTTAAAAAAACCAACCAAGACCAAATACTACTGCTGAGTCATTTGAGACAAATATTTAAGATAGCTCATATAAAACAGATCAGCATGATCTCTTACTTGGAAATCTAGAAAACTATGCTCCATCATGAATTAAAAATTACTTGGACTTAATTGCATTCTGTTAGAAGACTTAGTCATGCTGAATAAAGCTCAGCAGTTGTCTATATTGGAAAGATATTCTCATTTTTGAATGCAGCTTTGAAGAATCAAGTAAGCTAACATTACACTGATTATCACTGATGAGCCAAAGAAAAGCAAAGCAAATTAAGGTCATCAGTCTGTCAGGTAATGTGACAGTCTTGAACTGTGTACCATAAGATTTGTAACACAGACTCCTTAACCCTAAAAATGTTTGCCTTGTGTATTACACTTTAATTTTGTGGGTTTCTTTCATATAGATCGTCTTTATGATTTATTTCCACTTTATATACTCAAAAGTTTTGCCTTCTGCTTTCTCAGATAGACTGATCATTTACACCGCAAAAATACTACCTCCCCTTTTGAGGAGGGCATGGGAGATGGAGTTGTGATCAAACACTTAACACTTTTCTCTAATTAGAACCATGCATCAAAATACCCAACTGATGTAGCTTTTTCTGTTACCAAGTTTGACTATGTCAGCAAATACAATTTAAGACCAGCCTTTTGGAATATTTGCTAACTAGAAAGTGGGTTAATCCACCTCAGGTACAACTGTCATACAACCTCATTACTCATCCTCTTGAAATTTTTATCTAAACAGTACTCTTACTGCAGAAACCCACTCTTTCTTAGGACAGCACAGTACTACCATTGTAAGTATCAAAATTACTATAATGATTTTTTTATTCCCCTTAACAGTTAACACTTACAGTTAATATATACTGTATGTAGGATTTTACCTTTCTATTGATTCTAGCTGTGCTCCCACCTATGTGAACTACAAAGGAAACTAACATATTTGCTGTCTGATACAAAGCTGGAACATTGACTTGTTGCACAGTGTTTATTGCAGAAACAACACATCTATGGGCATCCTTAACACTCATACTGTAAAGCCACAAAGAAAAAAAAAACCACCTGGAATTGCAAGACTCATTTTCTTATATCTATGCAAGAACTAACAGATGCATGTAATGACTACACATGGAATTTTTAGAAGACATTTAAGGTACTGCGCACAGTCTTTTTTCTAGCCTACATAGGCAGGGCCTAAGCCGCATTATCATTATAGAATGAGACAAGATAAAAAAAAGAGAAAACCAATCAAAAACTCAAAAAACTTTGTTTGAAAGTCAAGTTTTATTATTAAAAAGGTACAAGTAAAGGCCAAGGATATTTTATTTGTCTTCTTATTTCCAAGACAGGAGAAGGTATGAGGAGGACTCTGTGTCTACATTACACACAAATGTATGGTGGTTTTGGGCATAGGTAGGTAAGATGCTGAAGGGGGATAAATTAAAATTCAAATATATGTCCCACCAACAGCTGGGACTTTAAAAACACCACTAACTTGCTAAAATAGTGATGCATTGCCAATTCAAATGAAGGCACTGTTAGAAAAAAAGAAGTGCTGCAAGGCCTACCTACAAATGAGACAGGACTTCCCCTACGAGAAGCTGTAACTAACCACAGCCTTCACACAGAACAGCAAAGCTGCATGAATCTTCAAGCCAGTAGGTCACCTTGGGAGCCTGATACAGCTCTTTTCATGTCTGCTTCTGCAACTGATATTTCAACAATCTTGATGCCCAAAGGAGGGTTACCTGCATGAAAAGATAAAAAAGGGAAGACTGATGAGGAAAATCCCCTTCTTTCCTCACAACAGCAGTTAAAATTGGATGATGTGCCCATACAGGGAGATTTTGCTTCATTTTAACTATTTATTAACTATTTAATGCTTCAAGTAACTATTCTTGCAGTCAACAAACCATAAGAGATGGGTTTACTCTATGCTCAGAGTTTTGGAGGTTTTCCCTGTTACTTTACTTTTCTCTCACAGCTTTACATAGATTTGTGCCTTTCTGTTTATGGCTCTGATCATGACCCGGTGGTAACATATATTATCCCTCTACATCTCTCCACAGACACATGAAAGGTTTGTAACCAAACACTGTCTGAAGTGTCAGAGACCAACTCCCCGGTCTGTCCTGCCGGCAGTGCCGAGCGGGATTTGAGAATCCCAGCACGGGATGGCTGGAAGGGCCGCAGTGGGTCACCTGTTCGAGCAGGGTCGGTCTTAAGCCCATGGCACAGGACTGCATCCAGAGGTTCTTGAACATTTCCAGTGAGGGAAACTCCACACGCTCTCTGGGCAAGCCGGTCTGTCTCCCAACAAAGGCGGCCCCGGGCAGAGCAATGGACTCTCCCCGAGAGCAGCGGACACACACCCGGCCCGGCCCACACCCGGCCCCTCCAGCANCCCTTCCCCTTCTCTCCCCTCCCCGCCGCCCGAGCGGGCCAAGCTGCGGCCGCTCATTCACGGCCTCCTCGCCCCGGGCGGCGCTGCTAAAACCCGAATGAAGGGATTAAAGCGACAGGAAGCGAGTTAATTCCCTCTCCTCCTTCCGCCATCCGCTGCCTTTCTGGGGCACATTTCGCCTTGAATTAAAATATCTGTGGCCGAGAGCGAACAGGAGGCTTGCTCCGGGTGGCGGAGGGCTGAGCAGGGTTGTGGGCAGAGAGGCTCGGCTCGGGGTGGGAAGCCAGGGAGAGCGGGCGTGGAGGAAAAGGGGCATCCAGCATGAGGAGCTGAGAAAGCTGCGAGACCCTGGTGGTGCTCGGCAGGGTTTGGGTTTACCACTGCAGCTGGAGACTCCGAAGCCCCCGTCACAGTGTTCTCCCCGTGTTTGTAGGGGTAGACTTGCTGCCTTGCAGCTTCTTTTGTAACCTGTCTCCTCCCGTGCTACAGCTAGGTTGGATCTTGGGGTTTGAGCAGTCACTACGACTAGGACAGTGTTTAAGTCTGCCCTTTGTTTGTTGAATCAGGACCCTCTGCTAAGTGTCTCCCGTGGAATAATGGAGTATTTTTGTATGTGACTTGTTTTTGAAGTAGCCCATGTGGGTTATCACACAGGAAGCAGCTTTGGGTATGGGTGAATTCTTAAAAAGTGTGAACTTGAGGTGTGTGCTTTCCTTCTGCAAAACCCAAATTGTTGCACTTTCTTGCACAATTACTGTGAAGTCTGATGAATTACTCTGTTTCCAAGAAATGTGCACTTTCCCCTCCTCAGGCCTTTTAACAGGTGAAGATGATTTGCTTACCAACCTTTAAGACAAAAATATTTTTCTCATGCTATCATAAATAGTTTTAAATATTTTAGAGCCTTTGGGTTCTGTTTGTTTCATCTGCACTCTTAATATGCTATGCAAAACAGTGATTGAGTTATTTTAGTTCCTTTTTCATCACTGGAGCCTCAAATAGCCTGAGGTTATATATATATATATATGTGCATATACAGACACACACACACACACATACATATGTATCTATGTAATCCTGTAGTCCAGAAACAGTTATTTTCATTCTTATTTAGAAGTTTCAAGAAACCTTTTTTTAATTACTACTGCTTTTTGCCGGAAGTTGAAAATCTGCTTCACACAGAGAATGCTGACCTGAATGGGACAGTATTGGTAAGGTATATGAGCATTTAGTCATTGATGTGGATATGTAAGATTTCCATATCCATTTCATAGAATCATAGAATGTTAAGGGGTTGGAACGGACCTTAGAGTTCTTCTAGTCTCAACCCCCTTGCCAGGGCCATGGACACCTCCCACTAGATCAGGTTGCTCAAGGCCTTATCCAACTTGGCCTTGAACACTGTCAGGGTTTTAAATGAATTTATCATGAAGAGGTATTTACAGGTTAGGTGCTTTAGCTTTGGACACTATTCTAGGAACAAAAGACATTTTTCTCAGATGCTATCCTGTTTATATTTAGAAATTGCATTTCTGTAACTTTCTAAACAGGCAACACCAATAGCAATTGAGGCTCTAAGTCATTTTTAGATCTCTAAACTCCTGGGGTTCATACCGTGAAGAAGCATTAAAAATACTGGAGATTATGAACTGTGCCTCATACTGGGAAAGCAATTATAAAACATCCATAATTCTTGGACCTAAAACTTTGCCAATATTGAGACACTCGAGGTATAAGCCTATTCCTTGCTGTTATTAAATTTGTATGTTGTAAAGCACAGCTCCAGATAAATACTTTGTTGCTTTCTGGATTCCAATAAAATAGCAGACATAAATTATGGCATTTTGTGTGCTTATATATAAAATACACTTACATGAAGAGTTTATGCATGCTGGTATACTTTTTTTTTTGTCCCAATACATGAGGCATACTGCACACTGATATGTATTTGTTGTACTGTGGTTCCATTCCCCTAGTTACTGTTACGCTATGTAGATGTGATTTCTTCTGTTTAAAAAAGTTGTATATAAAGAGTGTCTTGTATTTCAGAAATCTTTCAGCTGCAGTGAATTAAACTGAAAATACTCCTTAAATATCTTCCATTCCAGAGGAGTAAAAGAGACACCATCTTAATGATTTTCATAATGTACACTTTGTTTCAGAGAACTTGTAGTATGTTTTGGCCTCTAAATACTATGACTTCTGTCACAATTTTAACATAGATTTTGGTGAACTTATTTGTTTCATGATGAGCTGTGACCCTTAGGTAGTAAAAAGGCAGCTGGGAGACTGCTTGGACTTTCCCAAGATTCCTAAAAGTTTCAAGAAATTTGGAATAATTTTGAGGAAGGAATTAAATAAGGGGCACACAAGTTAGATGCTTTCTACCCAGCCTGCCTACTGTAAATCTTCTGAATGAGACAAATAGTCATATTGATGTAAATCTACATGAGAAATAAGAACCCCTTTAATTTTCTTATGAAATTTTTAATACATCACATAGAGTTCACTGAAGATCATAAAATGAATAACATACATATTTTGAGAAACTATAGAAATATACCCAAAATTACCTCCCTTTCAAAGAGCATAAACATAATTTTTGTCGTATCTCCATAGCTGGTTGCATTTTTCAGAATCTGAAGCTTTAGGTTTTGCAATAATTTTCACGACCAAGTAGCATCTGAAAATGTACATGACCATATTGAAAGTTGTCACCTAAACCATACTGATTTTATAGAACAAATAGAAATTGACCTATAAATAATGAAAAAAAAAAAGAACATTAAATTCATCTAATGTAATGTGCCATGAACTTGCTTTCTGTAACTGACGTACTTGCTTCTGATTAAGGAAGGTAGGATATCTTCTGATAGAAAGATTTCCAAAATCTGTGTGAGTTTAAAATCCTTACACAAGGTCTGAGGTGCTTACAAGGTTCCTGACTTTTGGAAACAGTCCCAAGTGTTACCCTATAGAACCTGTATCTTATACTTTAGTGGCTAAGACTGGGCTGTGTGAAAGTCGCTGAGTCTCATCCTCTGTTATTTTATCTGCCCCTCTCTCTTTAACATAATTGAAGCTGATTAAGTTGCCCTTGAGTCCCACCTTGATATATCAGCGTACTTTCCTTAGGGAAGTTCTTGCCCCTGAATTGCCTGTGAAAGTACTTCACCCCTTTATTTCAGAGTCCTTCTATATCGTTTCAAGTGTTACCTAACACTCTTTTTTCAGTATATATAATCAGTGCAATCCACCCTTCCTTTATTTTTATTAATTTCTCTTTCCCTTTGAGCTGTTGGACAAAGTCTTAGCGTTTTTTTCTGTTGTTCCAGTTGCCAGGAGGTTAGCACACTGGAAAGTAATGGTCTCAGTAAGTAAAATATGTGAACAGTACCTCTAGACAGCTTATTTTTTAATGAGTAAAATTAATTGAAGGACTTTAAAAATTTTTTTTGGAAACTCCAGCTGTAAGAGAATAAACAGTTTTTGTGCTAATGTACTACAGTTACATCCTGCTTTATTATACATAGAATATTAGAATATCTCAAGTTGGAAGGGACCTATAAGGATTATTGTCATCTCCCTGCTCCTTGCAGGGCTTCCTAAAACTAAAAAGGGGGGTCTAAGCAGTGTCCAGATGCTCCTTAAACTCTGACAGCCTTGGTGCTGTGACCGCTGCCCTGGGGAGCCTGTTCCAGTGACTGATCACCCTTCTCAGAGAATTGAACTAATGTCCAATCTGAACTTCCCCTAAAGCAGCTTCATTAGTTAACACAGTTGATTAGTGGTGCACTGTGTAGTATAAACCAGAGGAAAAGGACTAACTAATATTTTTGGTGTGCTGCTGTGCTTTCTTTTTTTTTTTTTTAAACGAAACAACAAAAAAAACCCCCACAACCCAAACAACAACAAAAAAGCCCCCACACACAAAATGCCCAGCACTTCAATTAAAGCACTAAATTTCAAAAGTTAAATTTCTACTTGATTGTCTACAGCAAATAATATTAAATACTCAGTACAGTAGATTATTTTTCTTAAAATGCTGTAATCTTTTCCTATGGAAACGTACTGTTCTAACCACTGGTATGTAATACAGTTAAAAATATTAAACCTACTTATGTGTGTGCTTATCCAATACAGACAGTACAAGGTTAATATATAATACTACTAGTAGCAATAATAATAATAATAAATGATACGTGAATAAATCCTGTTGTTATACTGTTTGATAACTGGTCTTGGTATTTTTAGCATATTGTAAAAACATATAAAACCCGTGTTAAAGATAGAGAAGGAAAGATCTATTTAGTTTGTACGAAATATACAACTAGAGTAATGCCCCCTAGGATCTATCTTCTAAGCTTACTGTATAGGTTGTATTTTGAGCTATGACAAGTGGTTTTATTACATAACTGTAGCCAATAGCTACCCCACCACCAAAACACAGATAGGATTGAATGTTGCCTTTGTTGATCTGTGCCTAAACTTATAGGGGATTGAAAATACTTAAAATTCTCTACAAGCTGAGTGTTTAATATTAACCTTTCCCAACTGACAAATGAACTTAGGAAATTGGCTGCAAAGATAAGAACATTCTTAGCCTTGTGCTTAAAGCTGAACTAAAGCTAAGCTAACATCAGAGAACGTGACACTTCAGTATAGGAAGTTTAGTCATGTACATATTTTTGTTTAAATTTTTGCTAGGAGTAGTGATCGTTTTATGTAAATTATGATTCTTGTGCGTACCCCTTAGTGTTGCAAAACATCATCTTTACATAAGATAAGTCAGTGTGTTCGTGGAGATCTAAATGAGAGAGAGTTCCTGAAACAGCTTAGTTTTGCAAGATACGTTCACCATAACTCAAAGTCACATTGGGCTGTAAAGGCACAGGTATGCCAGCTTGTTGTGACCATTTGTAGAGGGATAAGTAGTTTAGGCAACTGGGATCAGAAGATGCTGCTTTTATAGCCACTGCCGCTTTGTGTGAAGGCCACTGTATTGTTGTGTGCCACTCCTGTGTAGAGTGCTTAGCCACTCCTGTGTGGCTCATTGTACAGGTCATCTCTGGTCTGTACTGTAGAAGAAATTAGCTTGCACTTAAATTTGTTGCAGTGTTGTGAGATTCACAAGAGTTTTGGCATGTTTTCTTTCTCCCCAATGTTACCTACCCATTGTCACAAGGTCAGAAGTCAAAAATGTACTCTTACTTTCATTTCATTGCACAAGTTGCCTAGGAGATTGCTGTTACAAGAAAACTGGTGAGAGTTTCATGCTGGTGTTTGTTTATGTGCATGCTGTCTTTTATTTTACAGTGTGAATGGGAGGTTAAAACAGCTTCCTATTTCTTCTGCATCTGAGCAAATAGCACCAATTCAACTAAACATCAGTCCTCACTAGATTGTCCTCTATTACAGTTTAAGTGCAGGAATTAATCTTCTTAGGCTATAACCTGGCAATCTTGTAAGCCTATTTTCTGCTTCTGTGTAGTGGAAACTTACTTTCTTGTCATTCTCCATTTCCATCTGATTTTGGGGAATAAAGAAGGAAGCAAAAATAGTCTCTTGTCTCCATGTTTTGTACGTGTAATTTGTTGCAAAAACAAAGAGATAAAGAATGTTATTAGATTAAAATACCTCATAGATACTTCATGAGTAAATTTTGGAGATAAGTAGAACAGCTCCTCATTGAGAATTAACCATAAATACAGTAAATAAGATTTGTCATATGCTTGAAAGCTAACATTTTAATTCAACAGCAAGGAAAATTTTGTCAAGAACATAACAAACATACTGACTCAGAGTCTGACTTCTGGTATTCCCATGATTGATTTAGATATTGCCCATCCACATGGTTGCCTGGTGTTTGTGGTTAGAATAATAAAGAATAACAACTTCGTTCAGCATCAATAGAAGAGGGGTTTGTTGTGTTTTGTTTTCTGGGGCTTTTTTGTGATTTTGTTTTTGGGTTTGGGTTTTTTGGTTGTTTTTTTGTTTTGTTGGTTTTTTTGGTTTTGTTTTGGGTTTTTTTCATTTCTGTAGTGGTTACCACATTTCAAAATGCCATGGGCAGCATTAGCAATGATAATTTTTCTTCTTGAGAAATTAACCAAGGAACTCTCCCCAGCTGAAAGACCCATGATTTGATTTTAATATTGCACAGAAATGACACACAAATGCAATGTATATTTGGTGCTTATTTATTAGTGGCCCTGGATGCAAAGAATTTGGTTACAAACAAAAAAAGAAAAAGAGAGAAACCACATGCTTAATAAGTTAATCCCAAGAGTTTTCCAATTTCCCTTTCAATAATGTAGCTTTTATTTTCTGGCTGTTACACACATTCAGTTATGTAGAGGGCCTTTAGCAAATGAAGAGGTATGTTTTGAAAATGCTGGGAGTCTAAATGTTCTGTTCAGTGATTTTAAAGGTTCATACAGCAGTTTGAAATTAGCATTTATAAAAATTAGTCTCCTTCTGTGCCTAAATGCAGATTTTCAAATCTGTTTGTAGATGATAAGAATTTTATATTTGTTGTCTATGTACACTGTTTTGTGTAGAAAGTTCCAATTATTTTGCTTGGAATGTAAATAGTAAGGTGTCATAAATGGAACAGAGTTTCACACAAAGAAAAGGTTCATAGAATTTTCCATTATCATAACACAATTTCCAGCTGCTGTATTCCAATTTTCTTTTTACTTAAGAAGAAAAACAGCATTAACAACCCTGGATTTATTATTCTGCATACTGGCAATAGTTACACTGTGTACCATCTTGAGCTCAACTCTGCAACTCTTGTTCTGAGTATTTGTAATTCATTCATGTGCCTTGTTGTGACTTGTCTAATTGAACTTTTGAGAGTGGAATTTTTGAGGACACCTTCATTTGGGTAGGGCAGCAAAATTTTGCTCTGTTAATTCTGCTGAATTATTTTCTCTGAGACAATCCTATTCTTGAATACTGGTATTTATACTTACAATGTTGGAGTAGGAGGGTTGTTGATGGTTGTTATTATTTTTAAAACTTTTTTTTTTTAATTGTCCACAGACCGTAATGGTGATGATAATTTGCACAATATGATTGTTGCTCGTTTAAATACCAAGAACCATATTAACTA
This sequence comes from Sclerurus mexicanus, assembly GCA_013396755.1. NCBI lineage: Eukaryota > Metazoa > Chordata > Aves > Passeriformes > Furnariidae > Sclerurus > Sclerurus mexicanus. Next base: position 68,764 of record VWZF01005537.1, on the reverse strand, counting down.
ACAACACAAAAGCACTTAAGCCAAATGCCTCCTCCTTTCAAACTTTATTGCGTTTATAATGGTCATCTTTAGCATGAGGTAGAGACTGCTAGTGGTTATTGCTGCTTCTATTATGTGTCTATCTACCTCTCTGTATTGACATTAATTTATTTCACAAACCTACTGAGAATTAGATACACAAGATCATTTCTGTGTCTTACAATGGTTCTGGCAGAGACTCCTGACCATGATTTATCCTTTTTCTCCCCCTTGATAAGAATAAAATCAGTATTCTGACCCAAAGTTCAGGGAGGTAGTGGCAACCTTTATCAAGATTTTTCTTGATACTTAGGAGAAAACCATCCTGTATTATCTCCATTTTTACTTCCTCTGCTTCAATAACAAGAGAAGAACACTTGTATCTCTTTCAGCTCTTTTTTTGATGGCAGACAATTTTTTTTTTTTTGGCAATATTTTGCTTCTTGAAGGGCTGCATACCTATTGACATTGTCAGTGTTTGCTGTCTCTGTGTATGCCTTCTGTTCTTGTGCAGCTTTTAATTATTTTTATTCTTATAATGAGTACCATATTCAGAGGTAGTTTGGCAATAAATGTAATACTGAATTTTGGAAAAACTTTCATCTAACTGGAGACTACTCTTTTCCAAGTATAATTTTGCTGTTGTTATATATAATAGGTGGTTTCTTTTTAAAATGTATTCTTACTTTTCTTCCTCCTTCCATTTGGAGATATATGATGTATTTTTGTCGAAGTCATCAAATCAGTCCTAGTAGACTGTGTGTATCTGATGAAACAGGTTTATTTCTAGTTCCTGAAAGATTTCCTGTGGGCACCAGTTATGGTGAGCACTCCATACAGTGCTTTTTTCCTCTCCTGTTAGTTTTTGCCTCTGCTGTGCCTCTTGTGTGGCTCTTTTGGAAGAGTTTTAAATATAGTTTGTCTCATAGTAATGCAAGTCATTTGAGAGGAAAATGCAGACTATTATTTGTCAGTTCAGTCTTTCTAGCTAACGTCCATGTGAATTTGCTCATGACCTTTGTCATTATATAGTATGTACAGTGTGTCATTCTCCCAGCTCATTAATGTGTGTTCTCTGACCTGGTGTAATAGGTCCCCATGTCACCTTTGCTCTCCTGAGGTTGGGTTCATGCTAGTCCTTTGCAGCAACCCTGTGCTTGCGGGTGCTGAGCTGACTGGGTTTGCTGCCAAGCAGCTCAGCCCTGGGCATTGATTGTCTGCTGTGCATAAATATGAGTTCACTCAGATTCCTTTTCACAGTGTCACCCTATACAGCAAATTGCCTGCCCATGTTAGGGCATCATTTGGAATGTTGTGTCTTCAAAATTATGTTCTGCTTTAATTACTCCATTTGTGTGTAATATAAACTGACACAGAGTACATATTCAAACTAGTAGAATAAACCCTTATTTGATTACTGATCAGTAATAAGTGGGATTATCTATGTTGTATTAGGATGTTCTATGAGTTTGAAGCTGGTACTGATCATATGGGAATGTTTCTAACCACGAGAAAAAAAATTAGTACTGGAAGAAGAATGGAATGAAAGATAATGTGTGTTTAGTGAAAAAATTGGGATTATCAGAAGGTCTGAAGTATGAAAAATTAATGGATTTAAAGTGGAATACAGGTATACTGAGACATAATTTCGTTTGAATAAATGGTTCTGTGGTTTTGTTTGTTGGTTTTGTAATTTACATACAGAAATCTCCTGTGACCTGTCTCTTCAGGACAAAAGCGTAGACCCACATATGACTGTAAAGTGACACAACCTTGAATAATGTCATCATGCTGCTACAAGGCCATTACTGCAAAATGTTACACCACGTGAAACAGTGGATCTTTTTATGCTAGAACTGAGTCTTCTCTACAGTGTTATATTATTATTGGACTAACAAAACGTTCTTTGCTTTATGGCTCAGGGGAGATTGAGCCACAAAGAGCTTATCACAATGTAATAAATTTCTAGTCTTTAAAAATTAAAAACAGTGTTTCATGGGGAACATATCTCAGGAAAGTGAAAGTACTTGGGCCACTAAGGTATTGTAGTATATCCAATTGCTACTCTGCTGCCTAATAACTTGCATTTGTATTATTGTTGTAGATCATATTTTTATTATATTTATCCTTCTCTCATTTTTAATTTGAACATTTTTGTTTTTCATGAATGAGGGTATCAAAGAGTAAAGAGCGAGAAGTAGTGTTGCTGTTCTTTTTTTGTGTGTTCTAGAACTTTAAACTTCGTATGTGGTAGTTGATGACAAATTATACAGTATTGTAAAATTTAGTCTCTTAAAATGTCTAACTCTCTGTTGACTTTGCATAGTTTACTGTTTATCATGGTTTTGCCTTTTTCAAAAAGGAACTGAACTATTCCCCTTCACTCTTTTGCAACTTGTTAGAGAGCAGATAATTAGTATGTGCACTTGGAAACATGTAGAATAACAAGATGAAATTGAAGTTCTGGGTTCTTAGGTTAAAAAAAAAGTTTTGTATCCATATACTACTTTTCCTAATTACTAGTTCTGCTGTTTTTCTAATTAAAAAACCCCAAACTTTACAGAGTAAAAAAAAATTCAGTTTTATCGCTAATTGTATTTAAAGTTTTAACTAACTTTTGATGTGTGAAGTTTAGTCATATAGTTTAGTTTAGTTTTGAAGTATAGTCATGTACTTATTTTTGTTTAAATTTTTTGCTAGGCATAACTGCCTATTATATAAATGTTTACCCCTTTAGAAACATCTGCATCTTCTAATGATCTCACACTGTACCACTGCAACATTTCTGTGTGGCTGTGACCTGTCACACACAACCTTCCCTGCCCATGATGATCCCTGAAGTGTTCTGACTGGAAAACTTTCTGGAGTCTGCTATAGCACCATTACTACTCTCCAGACTATTCCTTTCCTATGGAAAGGAGGGTGGTGGAGAGTGGAGGCACTCTGCACATATATTGGGATAAGTTTTGAAATAACATATGACCTGAGTGCTTCTAGGTCCCAGGGTTTACAAATAGCTTATGATTTCCAAAATGCGTATATTTGGACCCCCAGGAGTAACTACACTTATTAATGGCAGTGTTAAGAGCATGTAAGAGTTTATCCAAATACTTACAAGTATATGCAAGTATACTTTATGTAGCACTTTTATGGCATCTTGGTCTCCGAGGGAATGTCTGAACGTTGATGGCAACTTGGGAAGTGTCATAGCATTAGGAAGTTTTTTATTTTATGTTCATTCTTGTTAAGTTTTTTCTTAGACTATGCTCCAAATTCTTTTGTTATCAGATATGGATATATGGTTATCATTCGGATATATTATGTTAGTGTTGCTTTTGCTTCAAATATTTTTCATAAATAGGAGAAAGTCTTTGAAATGTTCCTTGTACTATTAGGGCTTCTGTGTATGTTAATTTAGTTTTTTATTCTGGGTATCTTTGTTTTACACATTCCAGAATCTTTCAAATAATACTATTTCAGTTTGGGAATTTTCCACTGCTCTACAAAACTACAATTCATGAATAAAGCTTTAGAGACACAGGGGATGTCTTTTCATGTCTGTGTATGTATATAAAGAAGAGGATTCCCTACTTTTTAAATAACTGCTAAGATAATGAGCATCTTTTCAGGAACTCCAAAATTGTAAAAGAAAAATACCTTAAAAATATGTAAAAATTTTCTTGAAGTCTCTTAGCATAATGAAGAGCTAACAGCAAAACTGGATTATATAGTTTATGTTTATTAAACTAGGGCTTGTTTTTCCCTAATCAAAACTCCTGACTTTAAGACTTGGCATTTCAGGGTCTGTAGCTGGTACCCATTTATATTATACTGGTTGGTTAAAGTGCTCTCTACATAAATCCTTGTTTCCCTTGCTTCTCCCATAGGCAATAATACAAGATGATTAACTTGTGTGTTAGCATGTTTTTTCTCTCCTCATTGCCCTGGTTAATTGGCTATGTGGCTGGAGAAATGGCTGTGTGTGCTAACTTAGAGGTTTCTACTAAGAGAGAAAGAAGAAAAGCAATATTCTAAGATTTATCACAAAATAATGGAAGTTATTCCACTCTTAACCCATTCCCTTTTCTAATACTGTAGTTCAGCGTGGAATACCTTCATATTTTCTTTTTTTCTTTGTGTTATAATTGCAGTTTTCAGGGACTAAAACAAATATTCCTGTTTGTCTCAGATGTTTCTGTATTTGTATGTAACAAAAAGGAAGGCAGAATGCTTATTTTCCTCTGGACATTTTCCAGTAGTTATTTAGTTTACCTTTCACTTCATAATATCTTGCATACTGAACTTTTGAACTTCAGTTCTCTGCTTTATATTATAATTGTATAGACAAGAATTTACATTTCATTGATAGTCTAATGTAGAGACCAAAAAGGTTACAATATGAAACAAATACTTCCAGTACCCATTCATTCTTTCTGTATTGGATTCTACATGTACTTTTCTTCTCTCCCCCTATTTCTTTAAAGTAGTCTACTTGTGTTGTGAATTAAAAATAGGCTTGCTTTTGAAAAAATCCCCAACTCTCTAATTTTAGGCTCAACTGAGATCTGGTCTTCCTAGAAATTGTTCTCACATCTTGAAATCCTCAATTTACACTGAGTCTTCTTGACTTGGCAGCTGTTTTGGTAGAGCTTATCAGTGACTTTTCCCAAAAACCTCGGGTTTTTATGACAATTCTTTTAGAGGTGTGCATAGCATGGAAATAATTCAGAAAGATTGTTTTTGTACTCCTGAGTGGTTACAAGGTGCCCAGTCAGTGGATGGTGTACCATATCCAAGGTGTAATACGGTGTACCTTACAGATACCGCACTTTCATTGGGTAGAAATAAAGGAGTTGGCACACAGGTTATGAAATCCCACAGTTTTGTTTAAATAACAGTAGCTACTCCCTTCCTTCAATCTGTGGAAAAATATTGTTGATGATATAGGCCCAGAAGCATAAACCATATATTCAACAAGACAGTTTACACATATCAATGATTATAGACATTGTATAGCCATCCTTAATGGTAATCTAAGTTTGAAAAATGTGTTGCCCACTTGAATCATTTATATTGGAGCCTTTCAAACAATTACAGACTACCGAGAAAATTATTTTTTCTCACGGAATGATGATGATTCAATTTAATGGCTTCAGTACTGGTAGTGTAGATGCTTCACATTCCAGTAGTTCAAGAGCTACTGAAGCTCCTCTGCAAGTCCATTGGAGGGAGTCAAATTCTCTAGATTTTCTATAATTTTCTATAATGAATAATTATTAAATCGCTAGATTTTCTATAATGAATAATAATAGGACACAGAGTACTGTCAGAAGGAATCCGTCTCCTGAAGAAAACAGCTTTAATTTTTGTATTATTTTGTATTGTTTTATTCATTTGTTGCTGGCAAAATTTTCAAGTTGTAAAAATAACAAGTTCATAACAGAAATGATGACAGGCTGGCAGCCCTGTAGCAATAGCACCATGAACCATGTCAACCTAACACGAGAAAACCTCCAATGGCCTTGCTTATGACAAGGTCATGACTAAAGGTAACCTTTACGTCAGAGATGGTAGATGATAGCCATGGTGAACAGTATTCAGCTCTGTTTTATTTGATTGCAACGTTCTATAAAATTGGATTATTTTAATAATAGTTAGATCTGCTTTTCAGACAATGGGCAAAAAAAAAGCCTTTCAGCTTGCTGATGACTCCATTGCAGGTTTGCATTTTTTTTGCAAAGTTTTCAATCTCTTTGAAAACTACTATCTAGAGGTTACTAGAAAGATATGGATTATAGTGTGTTTGCCTCTTTTTGGAAGAGAAAACTCTTTGGCTGACCAACTGTTTTATTATTAATGTTGCAACCTGTGCATCTTACAATTATTTTTCCCTTGCATTTAGAAAATATATGTTACCCTGTTTAACTGGAAATGGAGCCCTAACTATATGCCTAGGACATGTTAGTTCTTCTAACATTTTAAAAACATAATGAGTCAGAAGGTATAGGACTTTTTTATCTAGAAGTCATATAAGTTCAGTTCAATCTATTCAGCAAATGAAGCAGTTTCTCTTGCTGATTGTAAGCTTGATTTTAGATCAAGCAAAAGGAAATTACTGAAATGGGGTCAGGGAAGCTATTTATTGAACAGCAATTTTTACAAACAACATTTTTCAGTTATTTCTTCAAGTGTTGGTAACTTCTATTTCATTCTAGATTTTCTGCGTCCAATCTGTTTGGATACCACTGAATACAGCTGTTCATATTTGTTGTCAAGGTTGCTATATGTACTTGCATATGTGATGCCTATATTAATTGTTTCTAGCTATTGTTTTTTTCCATATCTTGTCAGGTGATAGTTGGAGACACCAGGTTTTTTTATTAATTTCCTTAAACATCTCTCCCCTTTCTAACAGCTACCTTAAAAAGCAGTTTTCACATTTACAAGCCGAGTAATAGAAAATATATTTTTTTTTTTTGTAGATCTAAATTCAGGTTAGATTCTGTGAAATTGGAACTGTATACCCTATCCCACATGTTTATGTTTGGAAACTGTGAGCTTGTTTGTTTCTTGCGTGTGCCATTGTGACTTATTTGATTTCATTAGATTTTGCCTAATACTGAGTAGTGAGAGAATGGCTACTGGATTTTTTTTTCCTTCTTTAGATTTTGGATGGAGAGAAGGAAGTTGGGGCTATTTTTGAAAATAAAGTAAAAAATCTTTATCTGCTTATTGAGCATATAATTTGCCAGCTTGTCTTTTGCAAGCACTGTTGCAGTAGAACTAAGCATACCCCAGTGAGGTAACTCCTGTGTCAGGCTTATTAAATTCCAGCCACAGGAGAGTGAGGGTGTTTGTGTCTCAAGATGTATACTTTGACCTCGGCTTGCAGAACTGAGGTAGAAGGAAAGAAAGACTGAGTGAAAGTGGAATGACTTCTAGTTCAGTTCACAGTATCTCTTTTTATTTTTATCACATTACTCATATAGAGGGATGAAATGATGGACTAAAGTTTCTTGCACTGTATGAGTCTCTGAACACATATTTTTTATTTCATTTAGTAGGATGTACAGCGGAGTTTCTTGTAACTCTAAGCTGTCATACTCAAAACTGAGTCATAACATAACATTTCCATTATGCCCAGAACCACTCTCTAGCAAAATAAGATTCAGCCTCTCCCCTCTGAGAGAGCTGAAAATACAACCTTAATAGCTACTGTCGGAGAGTCTCCTTCCAGCTTTCTATTTCTTCTGTAGTCCTCATGTGTATTGGGTTCAATGACATGTTAGTGAGATTCTCTGTCTGAACCTTTTTGTAATCACTGTATTCTTCCAGGATTGTAGTGTGGGTAAGTTTTATGTCTTCTTATAAAACATCTGTGGTACTGTTTTAAACAAGAGGTAGTAGAGTTTAGGTTAAATGGATTTTGAAGTTTGAAGATGTTATGCTTGTTTAGAATTGTCATAATATGCTAAAATAATGCAAGGTCAGTTTGATCCAAGGGTGGGAGTTGAGTATTCTCGATCACCTCCTCTCTGCCAGGAAATACCACTCCTAGCAAAGCTTTAAAAGCTAAAATATTTTACATGAAATTGAGGACTGGCTTCAGTACATCAGCCTTTAGGTACCTGATGTATGCCAAATTTTTAAGTGTTCTGTGTGCCACTTCTACAATAAAATAATTTTTGTGTGCAGTAAAGAAATTGAAGCGGTTTTTTGCAGATGAATGTCCCTGGGATAGTTTCAAACTGAGGTGATTTGAAACCCTCTCACAGGTTTTTTGCATCAAGTTTTTAATTTTGAGTTGTCTCTTTCATCTTTTACAGGAACTATGATTGATGCCTCATATTTACATTTGTTTTTCAGGCTTCCTACAGTCTGCATCTGCCGTATGAAGTAGATGGGAGGTAGAATTTTTAAGCAACAATTTTCACAACAGAAGCCTAACTTAAAATATGTTGATAAGATTTTGCAGTTAATAAAGGCTATTTTTAGTGTGGTATATACTAGTATTACTAGGTAGACAAAATCATCTATACAGCGAGGCTAAAGTTTTTCAGCAAAATTTCAAACACATACTGGGAGAAAAACTATACAGCTCTTCAGTAGCAGGGCTGAGAATTAGTGTGTTAATACTCATGAGGAAAATAAAGGGAATCCTAGTATAAAAGTTTTATTGCATACTGGACCCTGTATTTGTCAATTTATTGGGAAATATTTATTACAAAGGTTAACTACTGAAACAGTCTGGCTGTTGAGTAGCAGACTGGCTTAATTTCCTGGGAATAGGAAAAGTTTCTTTTGCCATACGAGGTGTTCTCAGTGTACAGCATCAGCAGTTCAGGTACAGGTATTTTAGCTCAGAAACATGAAAGCATTGTGCCTTGGATGGGGCTTTGAGTAACCTGATCTAATGAAAGGTATCCCAGCCCCTGGCAAGTGGACTGGACTGATATTTCAAGGTTCCTTCCAACCCATACTATTCTATGGTTATATACCTATCTCTCAGTAGTTTTGATGGGGCATAGTTAATAGCTCTTATGGCCAAGTGTTTTATTTCACCCTGCCAATAAGCAAGCTGATTCTAAAGCAAATTGCAGTCTTCCAGTAGTTGTGTGCTTCTACTCATGGTGTTAGGAAATAGAAGAGCTCATGTACCATCATTCATGATAGTCCACTAATTTGGAGTCGTCCTGCTTTGGGCTGCAGTCTATATTTGATCTAAGTCAGTTAGGATTTGCCTCTGGCTTACTGCTGAGTCTGGAGGTAGGACAACTCTTGCAGTCTCCATGTGAGCTTTTTCAGTGCTCTGTGAGAATAACCCCTCTACTCTGATCCTCAGCCTCATGTGAGAGGTGAGGGCTGTGGTCATGTTACTTCGGAGAAGTCTGTGGCTCACCTGTGGTATTCGAAGTCCCTTTTATTGGTTTATATACCACAGTGTTGAGGTTCCCCAAGTTTTCAGTCATTACAGCTCATAATAAAATATAATTTTGCCTCATGAATNTATATATATATATATATATAGTCTCCTGGGCAGGCAAAAGCTTTCTGAGAATAAGGAAAATGATATTAGAAAAGAACCGGTGTGCTGAAGAGAATTCTCTCTATGGTCTCNCCTTCCAACCCATACTATTCTATGGTTATATACCTATCTCTCAGTAGTTTTGATGGGGCATAGTTAATAGCTCTTATGGCCAAGTGTTTTATTTCACCCTGCCAATAAGCAAGCTGATTCTAAAGCAAATTGCAGTCTTCCAGTAGTTGTGTGCTTCTACTCATGGTGTTAGGAAATAGAAGAGCTCATGTACCATCATTCATGATAGTCCACTAATTTGGAGTCGTCCTGCTTTGGGCTGCAGTCTATATTTGATCTAAGTCAGTTAGGATTTGCCTCTGGCTTACTGCTGAGTCTGGAGGTAGGACAACTCTTGCAGTCTCCATGTGAGCTTTTTCAGTGCTCTGTGAGAATAACCCCTCTACTCTGATCCTCAGCCTCATGTGAGAGGTGAGGGCTGTGGTCATGTTACTTCGGAGAAGTCTGTGGCTCACCTGTGGTATTCGAAGTCCCTTTTATTGGTTTATATACCACAGTGTTGAGGTTCCCCAAGTTTTCAGTCATTACAGCTCATAATAAAATATAATTTTGCCTCATGAATCTCAAAGGTCTGATCCTTTTTATTTTGTAATTTAGATTATGGATGGGATTAGGAGTCCTTGGTATATAACTGTGAAAGAGTCATTGTGGTCAGATCTTGCAGTATTTTGACACTTTCCTCTTGACTATAGATAGTCAGCCATGATGGAATATCCTCACTCTTGGAATATCAAGCTATTTGATGGTGTTTGATTTTCTGCTCTTAGTGTTATCACCACAGCAAAATGACTCCATCAGCAGATTTACTTTAAAAATTTTAGGTGCTTTTGAGTGGACAGAAGAGATTAGCTTTATTAATCTGTAGTTCTTTATACTTCCTTTGTGGTAGTATGTTTGACACATTGCTGCAATTAAGTGTTGAACATTTTCGAAGGCCACAGTGGGAAAATAATGTTTTTGTTTTCTGTTGAAGTCACTCTGTCTTTTGAAATGTTTCTACTGTTGAGGAAACTGACTTTTTTGGCAGTATTACAGAAAGTGATTTAGAAACATGTAACAGTGATATTAAGTCAAACACTTTGANTTTGTTGTTTTGTTTTGTTTTTAAGGAAGGAAAAAAGTCTTCTGACCCTTTTTTCCACTCTAATGGCTATTCTTTTTTCTATTGTTGCTTTTTTAGATTGCAGGTTAAGCAGAAGAGCTCTGAGATGGTTCAGGAAAGGTTATATTTTTTACAGCTCTTCCTCGAGAAAATATATATTTGTATTGGATGTGCATGGCAAAGCTTTGGTCGCGAGAGGAGATGGGTTGGGGGGTGGGCTGTAGGAGTGACTTCTGTGAGAAACTGACAGAGTTTCCCCTGTGTTCAGCAGAGCCAATGCCAGCTGGCTCCAGAGTGGACCTGCTGCTGGCTAAGGCTGAGCCCATTATCTGGGGATAACAGATTTAAGAAGGTGAAAAAAACTGCAGCGCAACAGCAGCCAGGACAGAGGAGCAAGAATATCTGGGAGAAACAGCCCTGCAGACACCAAGGTCCATGAGGGATGGGGAAGATGAGGATCCCATGGAGGTCCACCTGCACCTCCTGGAGGAACCCATGCTGAAGCAAGTGAATGCCTGAAGGAGGCTGTGACCCTCTGGGAAACCCCTGCTGAAGTGAGTTTTCTGGCAGGACTTGTGACCCTGCAGGGGACCCATGATTGGAACAGTNCAGATTTAAGAAGGTGAAAAAAACTGCAGCGCAACAGCAGCCAGGACAGAGGAGCAAGAATATCTGGGAGAAACAGCCCTGCAGACACCAAGGTCCATGAGGGATGGGGAAGATGAGGATCCCATGGAGGTCCACCTGCACCTCCTGGAGGAACCCATGCTGAAGCAAGTGAATGCCTGAAGGAGGCTGTGACCCTCTGGGAAACCCCTGCTGAAGTGAGTTTTCTGGCAGGACTTGTGACCCTGCAGGGGACCCATGATTGGAACAGTCCTGCTCCTGAAGGACTGCACCCTGTGAAAGTGCCCTATTCTCGGGGAGCTGATGAAGAACTGCAGCTCATGTGAAAGACTCAGACTGTGGGAAGTTCATGGAGGTGTCTCCCAGAGGGGAGGGACTCCACACTGGAGCAGGGAAAGAATGTGAGGAGTCCTACCCCTGCAGAGGAATGAGCGGCAGAGATGTGATGAACTAACAGCAACCTTCCTTCCCTGTCCACCTGTGCTACTGCAGTGGAGGAGGTAGAGAACTTGCGAGTAAAGTTAAGCCTAGGAAGAAGGGATGGGTGCAGGGAAGATGTTTAAAGATTTGGTGTTATTTCTTATCCTCCTACTCTATTTTATTGATATAATTTCCCCAAACTGTATCTGTTTTACTTGTGACAATAGCTGATGAGTGAGCCCTCCCTGCCCTTATCTAGACCCATGAGCCTTTCATTATATTTTCTCTCCCCTGTTCAGCTTAGAAGAGGAGTGATAGAGCGGCTTGGGTGGGTACGTGCTATCCAGCACGTATCAACCCTCCAGAATCTTAAGTAAGAAGATATAGAAGGTTATTCTATTGCTGACTTCTATAACACAGTGACCTTTCTGGTTTCATCTACTTTGTGTGGTAGTTTCATCCAAGTGCCTTGGAACATGTAATTTCAAAACAGTGTTATAAACCGTGTTATGCATTCCTCAGGTCAGTGAACTGCTGCTGTGTGTTGTCAGCAACGGCTCAAGAAGAGGAGGTACCTCTTGGTGAAAGGCTAACCTCTTGTGAACAATGCTATAAGCTGATAGACCTGGTAATGGCTGCCCTGGTTGAGAACATTCCTTGTGTAACACTGTTGCCGTGGTATAGTCCCTTATATGCTAAGGACAGTGTGACTGTTACCTGACTGGAGTCTCCTCAAACACATTTTAAGAAGGTACTTCACTGTTAACCTTAGGTTTTGACCCAACAAGCGGGGTTTTGTAGGCACCATATCACCTGCTGTTTGCATGGTTCTATTTTTAATGGTTAGGGCTCTGTGTGAGAGCTTAAGAAAGCATATCAAGCAGTTTCAATGAATCAATAGCTTTTCTATTTTTAAGCTAATGAGATGCTGTCACATAGGTGATGCTTAATAAGGACAATTTTAGATGTTTTTTATTAAGCCATGTATATTGTCTGCTATTTCAAAGTTGGATTCCCTCATGCTCTGGAATTGAAATAAAGGCTTCTCTTTACTTTTGTATGTGCTATTTTGTATTGTGCCAGAGTATTTGTTTGCAGCTCCACATCAGAAAAGTGTTTGCATAGTTTATTCGTGAATTGTTTCTTTCACTTCCCTGTGGCATTAACAAGAAAGATAAGGTGTATATGTGAATACAAGATACCATTAAGATATATCTGCTCTATTAATGTAAACTAAAAGCATTTTGAATTTGTTCAGAAGCTTCCTTGCCTCCCAGTAGAAGTAACATGTTTCTCTGCATATAAAATGAGAAATTTTCTTTCTCTGTAGCCACTGAAAAATTCTCCCAGTACTATAAGCCCAGAGGGGCAAATACGTGATACTCGTTTGGAAACAGTTCTATGCAGCTGCTATTGTTTGGTCACCAAACTTGCTGTCTTTTTAGACCTCTTAGCAATAACTTGAATTAATGGTAGAATGTCTCATATCAGAGAAGGGCAAACAGACTGACAGCACTGAGTGAGTTAGCCACTGGCAGTGTGTTTCTCTGGACTTGGAAAAGTAATCACTGTGTAGCATATTCATTTATCTTGGAGTGTACTTATATTAATATTCAAGTACAACAGGAAAAAAGTAGATCTGCAAAAATTAAAGCTCCAGAATAGACTATGACCTGCTTCTTACTACAATGAATAGCGGATCATTTCAGTAAATTTTTCTAAGTGCTAATCAAATATATAGAGATTTCCAAAATCCTTAATCAATTAAATTGGAAGCAGTAAAATTTTAATTTTAGCAATAGTAACTTTTTATCTTTGAAAGTTATGGTTTATCAATCATGTAATATGGTTTACTAACTTGTTCTTTGTAACTAGCTGATGATTTTGAAGTAGCCGTTATTTGGTGTTTGATGTTTATTTTAATAGAGACTTCACCTTCCTTTAACTTCCAGGTAACAATAGGATGAACTGAAGTGGTACTGGTTATGAGAGTAGATTAGTTGAGAGGTAAAAGATATAAATACTGCAGCAGCATTTCCTTTAGTTTGATGGTCCAGACTGCCTTTAGGTTCAGCCTTGGTTGGGTACATCAGCACCACATGCCTTGACATTTAGACATGGCTCAAACATTTTGGTTGAGCAGTATATGAAAACAGTGCTTATTTTCTTTTGTGACAGTGACTAAAATGGGTGTCTCTAAGATGATAAATTTAGATTTCATTTTTCTTTCTAAGCAAGTTCCTGGAAGGAATGGGGAAAATACTGTAGTAAAGAATAGAAAATTCCTTTTTCTCCTCTTCAAAGAATAGAACATTGCTTTTTCTCCTCTTCTCCTCAGGAGGCTTTCTGTGCTAAGCAGTTTTGAACAGCATCCCTTTAATGAGCCGTTAAGTCAACAAGGCTCCAGGTTGATTTGTATTCAGTGCTAATATTCATCCTTAGTTTTATTCTTTAAAAGACAGCTTTTGCCTATAGAACACAGTGCTATACATAGATTATGAATAAGTAAATATATAAAAATATATGCTTATGTGTTTTTATATATATACAAGCATATAAAATGGTTTATACGTATGAAAGTGTATACATATGTATATAACATAATAGCATAAAAAAATTCCATGTGATGTTAGAAAAGTAGGTTTGGGCCCTTAGGGTAATTGAAAGGCTGAGTTTCATTTCCTGGCCTAATGCTGTAACACTGAGGCTCTTGTGCAAAAGGCTCTTTCTGTCGCTTGCGTTCCTCATCCCCACTCTTGCTAAGCTGCTGTGAGTGATTTTGAGGTCAGCTGTTAAACTGCTCCTGTTTTATTAGCCATCATGGGTAACCATAGTCATGCACTTTTAAACCAACTTTCATAGTAGTGAAAGTATGAATGGAAGGATGTTGAAAGAGCAGTGCAGGACTGACCATTTGCCACAAATTGTGAGATAAAAAAATTAAAATCTTGCCCTTTATTTTCTGATTTCCTTGCTAACTCAGGAGCCTTCAGCTCTAATTCTGCAGTGGTTCTGGGTGGTTTAAACTAATTTTTGCAATTTTGGACCTGTTCCAGCAGCAGTTGTATAGTTTGCTGGTGTTCTGCATTGCTCATACTGGTTCTGTCTTGACTGCTGATACTTTGAGAGGAAAGTCTTAGATAATCTCTGAAAGAAATTATAAGGATAGTAAAAGAAGTGGGAATGAATTATGCACAGTGCTTTTATTCAGTGATAAAGAGTATTGCTCCTTCAGCAACTGTTTTTATTTTTGTGGTTTGTGGTTCTGTTTTGTTTTTGTTGTATTTTTTGGTTTGGTTTGGTTTTTTTTGAGATGGAACTGGAATTGATAAATTGTGGATAATAATATCTTGATATCTTTTCTGGGTTGAGAGGATGTCCTTGTTCCATTCTAATTTTGCTGTTCAGAGGCCAGTGGTTTACCATTCTTTTTCTGCATACCAAAACAACCATTAGAATCTTGAAAATTTGTGGATAGCTATGTGGCTTTTATCTTGTCAGTGGTACTTCCTAAACTCTTTGATAGTCCACATACCATTAGGAAATGTGTTGGATGTCCCACTGTTTAATAGCCATATCCTCAGTTATATGGATGTTGCAAGAATCGGTTCACTTGTGTAACTGAACGAGCTAGGAGCACGTACCGCTTGTGCAGAGAGAAGTTGTAGAATGGCAAGATTGATGAGAGATCTCTTTAGAGCACACAGCCTTATTGAAAGACATCCATTTCCTGGCTTTCATGCAGTGCTGTAGCATTTGTTACCCTCCTGAGTCTCACAGACTTGACACAACTGGTCAGTGAGCTGATCAGCCGTGTCTTGGTATGCCAAAGAGAGAAAGAGGAAAAGGAACTGTGAGTTCATGATTTTGCTGATGCTGAAATAGGTGGGCGTGAGGACCATTGACTGAGTTCTGCATGTGATACTCAAGATTTGACAAAGTTAATCTTTCAGATGAAAAATCTGTCACTATTTTAGCTTTGCCATTACTGTGTTTAAATCCTGTGGTTTTTAACACTGTTCAGTTGATAAGTGGGAGAATAAACACTCAAGAGACAGTGTTATATTTAAATCCAGAAATGAGAGAAAATGTGAATGTTGTTACTATTACTATAATTCCATGATTAGAGCAAACATCTAATACTCTCTGGAGTCTTGATTGCCCCCACCATTTCAGATTTGTTTGCAAGTTAACAGTTTATGCTGTGCTAAATGCCATCGAGTGGCAAAAAAAAAAAAAAAAAGGAAAAATTCCTGTAATTATATTCTGTAATTATATTCTGCTTTATATTTATCTCTTGTATCCCAGTTGAGCGTTTTAGTGATATGTATTTCTTTTACACTGTTGCATAACCAAAAGAGATTAAATATTATGAAAGACTCATAGGAAAGCAAAGTCATCTATGTGTTCATTCAGTATTGATACTGACAAAATCCAATGAGATTTTCTCAGTCTTGGGCCAAAATGTTTGAATTTGGCTAAATTGAATACTGAAAATGTTTCTCTTCTGCATTTAAATAGAAGTCTGCCCTACAGGTATGGATACAAGAAATGTGTTGCTTAAATTAAAATTCCTCCCTTTAACCATTTCTCTATCCCTAAAAAAAACAAAAAAGAAAAATCTTGCCAAGTTTTCGTGTCCAGGATCTGATTTTGACTTGTTGAAATATATTGAATACACACAGTTAAAGTTCTTTTAAGACTGTTTGAAGTTCTAGCAGAAGGATAAATCATAAGTGTATTTCATCTGTTGAGCTTAATGCAAAGTTGAGATGGGTTATTCAGACAAGGAACTCAAAACTAGTGATTAAGATGAGCTATGGCTACAAGAAGCTTTCATGCCTACTAACCCTATCTCCTTGATAGACTGCAGATTATTTTAGAATCACAATAACCTAATTTTAATAAATTCAGAAAGTGTACAGCATTCTGAAAAAATCAAGTTCTGTATTTATTCAATTTTATTTATTCTGTAATAAGCTATCTTCATGTGTAAGTGATTGATAAAGCTGGTGTTTAGATGCTGCTTTGGTGCTTACTGTACCCTCAGCCTAGGTACAGTACTAGATTTGCACTTTTAATTCAGACTCTGCAATGATTTGAGCAGATCATGTACTCCCCTTGTGCACTGTGGTCTGTTGCCAAGTGACCTTGTAGGTCTTTCTGAATACATGTCAGCATAATTTTGTGCCAGATCACAAATTGAGTAATCCACTGCCTCTGTCATTCTTGCCACTTTATTTGTATTTATTGTGACTGGGTTTTGCACACTGTAAACAACACCATTGGAGTTGACTGTGCTGTTACATAGAAGAAGGATTGCTATAAAAATGGCTAGAAGAGGATATGTGACTAGTGAATGAATGTTACTCATTCCCAGTGAAATGTAGTGAGCAGATGGACAGAATGTCCTGCTGATAATGTCCATGTAAAAGATATCAAGATATGAAAGCTAGAAATAAGAAGAGTATTTTGAAAGGTTATTTTATTATGTATATTGTTTTTATTATATGTATTATTTTGAGGTTATGCATTTTCTGGAAATTGCAGGAGCTAAGAATTCTGGCTTTTCCTTCCCCCTATTAGAACAGGCCACTGCTAGTGTGTTCTGTTGTGTTCTCAGCTTGTATACCTGACGGGGGCTAGCATCTGAAGCTGAATTCACTTGGTGAAATATATGTGTTTATTATCACTTAGGATGCTGTAGGACATCTGCTGCTCATGAAATAAGGTGTGAATCTTTCCCAGATTACTTCTTTTAATTCATATGTGTGTGGATGTCTTGGGCATACTAGGGTAGATACCAGTAGGTGCCTATAATTTGGCACTTGAATTGAACTTCTAATTCCTCTTTCTTGTTTCATTTAATTGATGGGCTATATTCATGTGTGGGCATTAGATGCAATTCCTTATTGTATTGCAGATTTATGGCAGTTTGAAGTTATGTTTCATTGATGTAGTTAACCTCTGATCAATCAGTCATGCTATGGTTTATTTCTTGTTACAGTGGCAAAAAAGCTATCCTGCCTTGTATCTGTTAAGCACAGGGGATTTTTGGGGATTGCTCCATTTCAATGGGAATAAGAAATCTTGAAGTTGTATAATTATTTACTATTTATTTACTGCTGTCTTAGCTGTAAGGGGCACATACAGATTTTTGTCTTTAATCAAAAGGCACATAGGTCTTTATCTGTTATATATGTATGTAGGAAGTGCAGCATTTTCAGCAGTGGTCTCCTCCAGCTGGAGATTTTACAGTGTGTCCATATGTGTGCTGGTGTGTGTGTAATTTTTCCCCCCAGAATTCAGTTTCTATTCATATGCTATATGAGCAGATAAAATGTCCACATCTATGCTTTTGTTATCCACTCATGAAAATTAAATCACAGATTTTAATTTCTCAAGGAATACAAATACTTAGAATCTTGCAAGAGGTTAGAAATCTTGAAATTATGATAATTTTCACTGCAGACAGGTTGATCCAGAGTCCAAATGCTATGACATGAGGGAAAGTGAAAATGATCTCTTTTAGAGAAAAGTTGAAGGTTTTGTAAGTCAGGCCTTCTCATGGATAATGAATGATCAGAGGGAAGAAAAGATGGCTCTCTGACATCCTTCTTGTTTAAGCGTTTATGTTGCTTTAAACACTTGACTAATATATGGGACTTACATATACTTAAAGTAAATGTAGACTGTGTTCAGTTGTGGTGTGTGGACCAGTTTGGAGGTATTTCTGTTTTTTTGTTTTGTGGGTTTTTTGGTTTTGTATATTTTTCTCTCAGCATTGAGAAAGCTAAGTTCTAACACAATATGAATAAGTTAACAATTAACTGTTTTAATAGGTTTGACTCAAGCTTGTTCCTGAGTACTCTCTAGTTGGAAAACTGCAACATTGCATAAAAGACTATTTTTAGGTTTGCAATGTGGACGTGATCAAGCATTTCTTTATGAAAAAATTTAATTCATAAGTCTGCTATATGATATTTAAAATATAGGAGGCTATTAAAATTAGTATCATTTGCTATGGAGTTTGGGCTTTCAAATAGAGTAACATGTAATTATCATAGAGACCCACAGGAAAATTTTCGTGTTCTGGAATTTTTTGTTTCCTTATTTTGTTTTAACTCTGCTTAGCTTGCTATGTATTATTTAATAGGATGAGGACTAATTTTCAGTTTCGAATTTAAACATAGAGTAAGAATTTTATGTCCTTCACCCGGTGAGTCTGAGATATGGAAGAAAAACCAGTGTATCAGAAAAAAAGAAAAGAGAGAACAGTGAATTTTAAACACTGTATTCTTAATTTACCTTCTCAGTTTGCAGAGAGTACCACCTGGCAGTTTCAAGCAAACTGGATGATTTTTTTGGTTTTTCTTTTACTTTTTTTTCCTCCTTCCTGGTGCTAATCAGCTTAATATGTTTCAGAGCCTAGTTGCTTGTGTTTCTGCTGTCATACGTTTCCTGTGTGTTTGATGGATCTCCAAGATCACTTTTAAGTTTTTTCGTAAGTGTAGTTGTTTGAGGAGCATTTACAAAGAGTAGTACAGTTGCATTTTTTATTTTTTCCCCCTTCAATTTTTAAGGTAAAAAGGTCTTTTTAGGTTTTGTGAACCCTTCACTTCCCTGTTAAGCAGTCCAGACAAGTATGTTGGGTTTTAGCTGTTATTTTGGCTCAACATCTCTTCTGGTTACCGAAGGGGAATACAGACTAGAGCACTCTGATAGGTGGCAGAGAATGTATTCTGTACTGCTATGTGTTCACATGGTGGTGAAATGGCCCCTGTGTTTCTCATGAGATTTCGGTTTGGAATTATCTTTGATCTCAGGACAACAGATTACTGTGGCAAAGCAGTAAGCATTTGTCAGACTGCAGGGGAGGTCTTGGCATATATTGTAGTCTTGGGCTCTGCACTTCTTCAGTCTGTTTTTATCATATATGTTAAAGCTTAAACTCTGTTGCATACTTATGTATTCAGAAAGTGTGGCAATATCCACACTTTCATCACTATTTTATTATCTATAAAAAATATTTTTACATGGCAAAGGACATGTTGATAAGTGAAGTCCCTCATTTCTCTAAATAAATCTCATAAGAGCAGCTTCTTTCTTTCTGTGCTTTTCCCTTTTAATTGCTAAAGTGATAATAATAAACATACCTTTAGAGATACATAAGGCAAAGACATGCATGAGAAGAAAATTAAAGCATGGTTAACATCAGTAGCTGGCTTTTCAAAGGAGACTACTTAAAAAAACCTCAGATGAGTAGAAAAGCCAGTGTTCAAGATCTTTGCTGAAACGAAGTCAAGAGTTGAAAGTGCATATCTTCCCTTTATTGGCGTTAAAGTCAATGTTAATGACTTGCTTGTTCAAAGATTTTTTTGGGGGGGCAGGGGGGAAAGGAGGAAAGGAAGGATCGTTTGTTTGTATTTAAAAAAACACATCTGAAATATACAGAACTAAATACATCTGATATATAAACTGCCAAAATTCAGCCTTAAGTTTACTCTTGTCTGAAATCCCCTGGAAATACAGGTGGGTGTGTTTTGCTAGAATAATGCCATGTAAATGCAGCCCTGCCAGAAGCACTGTAGTAATGACTGTAATATCTTTGAAGGCACTCAGATGCTTCCTTTCAAGACACTCTTAAATAATTAAATTTTTTTCTTTTTTCAATTTACATGGAATATGTAATGACATCCCCAAGTACCAGATTTCCTTCCTTCCCTTCTTCTCTTTCTCATGAAAAGCATAAATAGAGTATTTTAAATAAGTCACTTCTTGCCAACTTGGATACTAAAGAAAGATGTTGAAAGAGCAGGTCCAGATAGTTCTTCATCCACTTGCAGGACCAACTGTCTAGATGGCTACATATGGGCTTAATTTTCTTTTTTCTTTTTCTTTTTTGGACAGATACTGAGCGTCTCTATTCAGTAGTGTTCAAAGAGATCTGTGGGCGTTTCGGAAAGACCTATAACTGGGATGTGAAGTCCTTGATTATGGGTAAAAGAGCCCCAGAAGCAGCAGAAATTATTCGAGATGTTCTAGATCTTCCAATAACCAAAGAAGAGCTACTAAATGAAAGTAAGGTCATGCAGGAGAAGCTGTTCCCTAGTAGTGACTTGATGCCAGGTATGATTCTTTTCAATATTTACAAACTCTTTATAAGATTATTTAAGTGCTGATCAAGGCAGAAGTTTGTAATCTGTCTTTCACTAAATAGTTTCTCTTACAGATTCTGTTGCTCTTGTTGTAGTAAGTTTTACTCAAATCCATGTTACTTACCAGTCTGAAGTGGTATTTTACCTGTCAAAGGGTAAAATACCCTTCCCTGTTTACTTGGAGAAAAGCTTTTTTCTATATATTTAAAAAAGGAAAAAAGACTAGGTACATGTGCATGAATTCTGTTTTGTAAACCAGACATTCTTTATAATTGTTGTCAGTTGTGTTTTCCCTGGCTATGAGCATAGTCTGACTTTGTTAAGCACAAATACGTTTGCCTGCACATTTAAAAGTCGGTTCTTTCAGTTGGGATTAATCTCACCTGAACCTAAGCATTGAAACTCAAGTAAGGGTGTCTGAGTGTTCCACTAGAGAGGGAGGGTTCCTCAGGTTAACCTAAGACAGGCGAGTTTCCTCACCTTCTGAAGATAGTGTCTTTTACTAATGATTGTGCAGGATGCCCAAATGAGTAGCTTCAGCAGAGGATGAATCTTATCTATAGTGTGAATGCATACTTTTATATTCAGTTGCATTTAAATCTGAAATGCTTAGAGAGAAATCTTCAGCCACGCAAAACTAGCAATACCTAAAGCTGGGATTGCTGTTAACTTTATGTACAATGTTAAACTTTCTGGAAAAAATATCAATAATTTATAAAGGAAAAAAAAAGAGAGGGAGAGGAATATAAAAAAAGTATTAGAAGTGAAATAACTGCATGTCACTGTACAAGTCTGACTGTTATCATTTTTTCTCTTTGAACATGTGCTCGTTTGTTCTGACAATTTCTACAGCACATTAATGTTTTAATTTTTAGATGCTTTTTTATACCTAGTTTCATAATGCATTAGGAGGATGAAAGTTAAAAATATGTGGTATGTTAGGAATAAATAACAAGCAGCAAAAATAAAAGGTGTCATTTTCTTAGCAGCTTAAAAAACTTCAGTATTTTGTGCAGTCAACTTACTTAGTTATCTTTCTAATGTCTTCTGTGTGCATGATTTTTCAAATTGCGTCTCTCTTGCTCATAGTTCCACTTAAAACTGTAAGCCTAGTTAAAGTCTCCAAAACAAGAAGGATCGATTTATGTGTTTTTCTCTTTTCATGTCAAACCTCTGGGACTAACTTTTCAACTATATCTTTTGCAAGCCAAACAGAAAAACCGTAGCCTGGGCTTAGAAAATGCCAGATGGACGGGCTGGGTAAAAAGTTAGGAGGCACAGAGAAGAGTTGCTGTAATGAAACAGCATGGGTAATAGATGCTGTTAAGTGGATATTGTGTGCCAGCTGAAGGTTGTGGTAATGTGGCTGAGCTGCCTTGAACAGAATTAGAGATGCGATGGAACAGATTAGCTGAAGGAAACATGAAGGTTTGTGCAGTTCCCGCCTTCAAAAAGTGAATTCTGGGCTTGCTGAAGCTGGGCTATTCTTACTGTGAAAAGCAAGTAGACATTTTCATAATTACCAGAATTGTTCAACTGACTATCTTTTCAGTTCAACTCAATACATGTGATAACTTTCTTCAGGCTATTTCCTAAAGAAGAATTGATGTGAACTAACATAGGTTACGCTCACTGGCCATTATGGAGAGCAAAGGCATCCTTGGTCATTGTGGTCTGTACTTTACTTGGTTATAGCATATGAGACACAAGCTGAATTGCCATCTCTCTCTCTACTCCTCTCCCTTTCATTTTACAAATCATAGTATTATCATTATTGTATTTTAATTTGTTTTGATCTGTTCTTATCTCAACCCACAAGTTACTTTTTTTTCCTGATTCTTCTCCTCATGTACTGAGGAGAACACAGGCACTAAGTGAGCAGCTGTGTGCCAGCTTAGCTACCAGCTGGGGTTAAACCATGACACAGGCTATATTACAGCCACACCACTTAGTGTACAACACTTCTGAGACATGAGTGGTTGAAGACAGAGTTTTGACTATTTCAGAATGGATAGACGGACAAGCCTCAACACATCAGACTGTGGTCAAAATGCAAATTTTGTTTAAGAAGAGGCTATATCCATTTCTAATATTGAATCTTTCTGGTAACTATTTGGATTTTTTTGCAGTTAGATTTATTTTTAGTTATGAAAGAATCTTAGAGAATGGTAGTTTTGATTCAGTGGAGAAAGAAATTAATCCAAGACAACACTGACAAAATGACAGGCCTGCCACTGTGCTGGTTTTCTAAATATTTCTGTCGGAGTATAGACATTGTTATCTACAAGAGTAATGTAGTAGGCTTTCTGTTTCTGCAAATGCATTTTTGCATTTATGTATTGCAGAGAAGTGCATAGTCTGAAGAATAAGGCATGACAAGTGAAACAGAAGAAACCATGCATATATATATCTACCTATACGTGTTTAGGTGTGCTTTTGCATAACATAAACCTAGAATATATATAGAACCAGAAAAACTGAACTCCAAGTTACACAACTGCCAACAGTTGCTATAATCATGTCAGGATTATGAAACTACTGCTATTCTTTCACAGTAGTCTCTGGGTTTTGGCTCATCATCATTATCACAAAGCATAGATCCTTAAGGATTGTGTGGCTGTGTATACCTTTCAGACATTTTCCATTCCTAGGTTGTTTTCATGATAACTGGGATTTAGTTGTTTTAGGTCCTGTTCAGCCAGTGCAGAATGTGATGTGCAAGCTATTTTCCAGTTCAAGTACTGTTTCTTGCAGCCACGAGGAGGGAATTTCATACCTCAATTTTAGTACCAAATGAAACCAGTCAGAAAGCACAAAAAGAGAAGAAAGGAAAACAGTTTGAAATTTCAATGGCAACTCCAATTTTTTTTTGTTCAACACTTCCATTCAACCAGCAGTCTACTGTGCTTAACTATTGCTTTCTTGATTCATGTCGTGGCCTTAATAGTTAAACAGACTTCCTACCATGCTATATTTTCTTTTTATTCCTGTTAACCTCAAGCGGTAGGAAACTCTAGTGAGTCCATGCTGGGCTCAGTGAGCCGGTAACCCCTAGAGATCAATCAATTAGCTGCAAACTTGGAGTGATGCTTTCTGTTTGGCTTATTTCAAAGATTTGGCCTTTACATGAAATCCTAAAGGATTGCAACCCAAAACATAGTTTCATCAGGAAATCAGTAACACAGTTTATGCAGTTTCTAAATTATGTAAAATTTATATTTTTTCTGTGGCCATACATCTGAAAGTATCTCCAGACTGAAATGAGAGTAATGATTTGGTAATTAGGGAGTCTCTCTGACCAGAAGGATCTCTGGTACTTTTAAGAGGGCGAAGATGAGAAGACAAAATTCTTTATTAATTGTCAACTACCTTCCAAAGTGAGGAATAGGTTAGTAGTTTTCTCCTCCAGTTTTGTAGCTCAGGGAAAGGATAACATACCATTGCAGATTTTTAAACAGTGTATCATAACAGAAAAAGAAGCAGGTTCATCTGAAAGTTATGTTTCCATAGTCTCATGAGATTCAGCAAAAATGTTTGTGTTGTTCACTGTTCTGAAGTATTCTGTGTGGCACAGAGGTGATGTTAGTATAAAGGTAAAAGGAAAATGAAAATTCCTTTTGTTTTTCATGAATTTGAGTTAGTTTTCAGGAGTTTCATCTTGTTAATTTTCACTTCTTAATGAATAATGCCATTTGATTAAAAATGTGATAACTTAAAAATAATAATGTAGAAAACAGTGTTGCAATAGCATGTTAAGAAATTAGATAGGTAATCCCATTAGATCATTTTAGTGTAGCATTATTTGGTTTCCTGAACTCTTGCTATACATGTTTGTATTAGTCAATGAGAAGGAAAAAAGTGACAGTTAGCCCAAGGGTTTTGTTGTTCAGTGTAAATCTTATTTTTAGTTTGTCAGTTGATCCAGTGTATTAGTCACCATGATTTCAGCTGAATCTAAAGAGAGCAAACACATTTGGAGTCTAACGGAGGAATAATAACTTCCTTTAAAAAATTATTATATATATATATATATAAAGCTGAATCTAAAGAGAGCAAACACATTTTGTTTTGGAGTCTAACGGAGGAATAATAACTTCCTTTAAAAAATTATATATATATATATATAATATGTGCTTTTCTGCAATTTTCAGAAGAAAAAGTTGATCTCTTTCTTTTAAATGTGCCTGTGGTATCAGAAGAAATAACTCCTTTCTGTTGGTTTAATTCATTTTCTTTTTCTTTTCCCAAGGTTAATAACATCATTGACATTTGTGATTAATTGGGTTTTAAAGATGCTAACATTTAAAGTTGATCCTTCTTCTTTGCAGCTTCTGTAACAAAACTCAACTTACAATTCTTTTCACCTATTTTTCTTTCCAATAGTTGCCAGTGTTGAACTATTGCATTTAGTATATATTAAGCTTCTGTGTCTGTTCTAAAACTTTGTGTTTAAAGAGATAGCATAAATAAACAATATTTACCTTTTTGATTATCTAAAAAAAAGAGTGCATTTGGAAATTAAGCATAGCAATGTGGGATATTTAATCCTAATTTGTTTATAAGTACTTGAAGAATTTATATTATACTCTATAAGATAGTTATTGCCTGTGTGCCATGTTAGGAGTGTATCCTTATGCTAGAAGAACAGAGATCCTTATTTCTTTTGATCTTTCTTTATTTTTTGTTCTTGCTGTATGTGATTGAGCTTTCAGTAGAAGGGGGGGAAGGTGGTTGCAGATGTCTAACAGAGGTGTCCCTCTGTGATGGATGGGCCCTGATGTAGCTACAGGTAAGTTAGAAGTTAACAAAATCATGGGAATTTTCAGCATATTTCTTTATAGTCTTTGAGTTCTAATTTGGTTGGTTTGATTGTCATTTGATTGTAGCTATAGAGGATATAATGGCACATTGTCAAGTTATACTAGCTATTCTTCCAAATGCAATTTAATTTTCTTCTGTGCAGCTGATTTGCTGCTTGCATTTTTTTCCTAATCTATCTGGCCCTATTTACACATATACAAATAATATTTTTTTTAAATTGCATATTAAAGTGCATTTTCTGAATAATATAAGTATTAGCTCTCTGGAGATATTAGGGAACATTTTAGTTCTCCTGTTGTGAGGGAAGCCAAAAAGAGAAATCAAACACACACCCATACACATTTACATGCTGAAATCATGACGTGCTGGGTGAATATAACAGAGAACCCTGAATAAACCTTTCTGCAACAGTGCTTTTCTGTGCCTACCTACCTCCAATAGAAGCATAGAATAAACATACCCTGTGAGAGACGAACTGATAATGCAGTGGCACTGAAGAAAATTAGCTATTTGAAAAGAGTACAACTTTAGAGAAAACTAACTATATTATAGCAAGTGCATAGGAGATAGGAAAAGTCTGCTTGTGTAATCTTTGGACTTCTTTATGTTACTACACACGTGATACGCTAGCCTTGCTGAACATTGCAACTTATTTAGAGTAAGTTCCTTAGAATGAACACATTTCGTTTTAAAGAAGAGATGCTTAGGCTACTGATATACATTAAGGCATCTTAGTACATATTTCAGAATGAAGACTTAAACTATCTGGAATAAAAAGTTAACTTGTATTTAACATCATATTTCAGTGAGAGGACAGAATAGCATCATATGAGAAAAAATGTGCTTGTTTACTGTAACTATTTAAGGGTACATAAGAAGGCTTTTAAATGGATGATGTTTTGACATTAGAGGAGGAATAGCACTTGTTATTTCTGTCCAACTCAAAATCTAACATCACAGAAGTACATGTATTTAAAGTTTTAAGGCCATCTTCAAATAAGAGCATGGAGCTGGAAATGTCAGTTATTAATTGTGTGATAAGATTCTGGAGAATAGATGAGAAATCTGCAGAGAGCCATATCTACAAGTCTGTTCCAGTGAGGTGGATTAGTCAGTGCACCTGTTCACTAATCAGTAGTACTGTAACTTCTCCAAGTTGGGCATATGACTGTACTTAATTATATACTTAACATGTCTGGCAGTTAACATGTGGTTGTTTATAGAATTGAAAGGCTAGATCATGTGGGAAATGCAAATCAGAGATGTGGGGGTGGCAAAGGAAAGAATTAAATGGACAAGAGGAGTAGGAATGGTTTGAGGGAGCAGGGACCAGAAATAACAGTGAGTCAAAAGGAAGGGAATAAAATTATTTTAGTATAATCAGACATGAAAAATAGGATAAGAATTCATGCAGTTGGAAGATGAAAACAGAGAATTATGCTCAAGTTGTTTTAAAGAGCCAAGAGTCTACATGAACCTAAGGTGCCTGAAACTGTGTCCAAAACAGTTGGGATTAATGCCAAGAAGCAGAGCTGAAATGATTTTACAGATATGGAGGGATTTCCTCTTGCAAGTTGATAAAGACCAGACATCCGCTCTTGTTTTCCATTACATAGCGCTAATTGTTTTTTCTGAGAGAGGTATTCAGCATTTAGAATGCTGCAGCAAAGGAACATTAAAACCTCTTCAAAGAAAATTCTAAACTTGAACCAAATAATGAAGTATGTTTCCCTCTTACACAGACTGCTGTGTTTTCACTGTTCACTGCATTAACCTTCCCTAGAAGACTGAATCAGATTGAAGTTTCTACCCATTAGGCTTGAGGTGTTCATTACTCTGGGTTCACAGCTTCAATAGATAAAGCTCTGGTATTAATGACTGTGACTGACAGCTGCTCTCCTCCGCCCAGTGTTACTGGCTTTAGTAATTGCAAAAGAGAGAAACTGAGCTCCCTTAGGGGTTGGTTTGTGCCAGTAGGATACCTGCTTCAGAAATTAAAACTATGTTGTCCAGTGAGAACAGCATATTTCTTTGATTCTTTTTTCAGGAGCATAACTGTATATGAAAGAAAATGTTCTCCCAAACTCTCAGAGTTTGAAATAATAAACTTAGATAATATGCTTAACAAGTTTCTAGTGGGTGTCATTATGTAATGATGTTGAACCCATTTTTTGACGTATTTTGAGAAAAGCATCATTTGATAACAAAACAAGTATATATATATATATATATACACACACACACCTTGGGGAATGTTCCATGATTTTTGTCTGGAGAAGGAATGTTTCAGATATAGCCAGAATTTTCTTTCACACTAATTGATTGAAGTAGGTTATTACATTCTGTAGGACAGCATTGTTGAAACATTGCTAAATACTTTGTAATAAGGTATGAACATTAATATATATACCATATGTAAAAACTAAAATGTATATTTTTGTCTTGCAGGGGTGGATAAGCTGATCCGTCATTTACACAAACACAACATACCTATAGCTGTTGCCACCAGCTCCAGTGAAGTCTCATTTCAGATAAAAACAACCAGACACAAAGAGCTTTTTGGTCTTTTTCACCACATTGTGTTGGGAGATGACCCTGAGGTGAAGTGTGGCAAGCCACACCCTGATCCATTTCTAGTTTGTGCAAAGAGATTTCACCCTCCTGCACCTCCAGAGAAGGTAAGAAGGGGAAGGGAAAAAGTAAATTTAGGAATATTCTGTTTGGGCTATATTTGTTGCCTTTTTTACTTTTTTTTTTTTTAATTGTGGTAAATACTTAGATTAAATTTAATATAAACATTATAAAAATAAACAACCTCTGTTTTCAAAGATATTTTTGCTGTTGAAGGAAGAGATTCCCCTCACTACATCTTGTGTTTGTAGTACAGATCGCTCTGATTTACTACACGGTACTATTCAGTAATAGGAAAGTGTAACGATTTTCTGCCGTGTACATAAAATGTGCAATCTTGACTTCACTATTCAAAGTTTAGAAACAGTTTTTTAAATATAGGTCAGTTTATTTTTCATACATTTATGGCTGATTTACCTCTTAAGTGTCAAAACATTAAAGATAGTTCTTTGTGAGAAGGGCATGTATTTTTCCTAAACCACATCTTTACTCTTGCAGTCTAAATCTCTGAGATCATAGCTCTTGTTTCTGATTTAAAATTATCAGTTTGAGCAATTTTTGTCAAATAGTAGATGTGTTTAGTTTTTCCCTCTTATATGTGACTTTTCAAACTCTATTCTGAAATAGAATCTGTAGGGAGAATATTTGAAAGATAAACTGTGGGTTACTTAAAACAGTGTCTTCACTTTTATTTTATACTAAATTGTCTTTATCTTTAGAATATTTTTCTCACTTCTCTGTCCTGAGTGGAGTTTCTGAGTTTCATTGCTGCAGGAAAATGCATTACATACTAATTTTAAGGAAGATTAGGCTGTGATTACAGTTCTCTCAGTAGGATTGAGGAAAAAATGGCTGCACAAATACATATGGAATGATTAGCTAAGATTCCTCAGCTTTTCATATTTAAACTTCTCACTTGGAGTCCAAACGGTATTTTCCTTGCCTGAGAATACACGGTAAAATAAGTTTGGTGCAGTGTGGTTTACTCTTGGCCAGTGTTAATCAAACAGGGTTTGTGTTTTGGTTTCATTTGATTTTTTTGTTGTGTTGCAAGTTCTCTTGATATTCTCTGTATTCTCATTTGTAAGCCTGCATGTTTGCAAAAGATACACTAAATGTCTGTTAACAAGTTCATGCTCATAACATTGTATGTACACGTTAGGTACTTGTGTGAATAGGCCTTGTGTGTGTGGCTTGTTCCAAATACTGAAGAATCTGAACAGCAAGGCTATAAATCTCACCTTAGAGTGAAGGAGTTATGAATTTTGAATATGTTAATATTCAGTTCAGAGCGAGTACTGGGAAGCAGCTCCAGATTTTGGAGAGAGGAAGAGAGGGGTTGAACACAAGCTGAAAACACAGTTTAATGTTGTTTTCACAGAAAAATATTCTCCCTTGCTTAACTGTATGAGTATGGTGTATTTTTCTGGGAAATGGAATGAGGTGTGTAACGAATACTTTTCAGTTGGATTGGAAGTATAGCTGTAAGGTGTTCTGTAATTCTGAAAGTGAAAGAGCAGAAAGTATTGATAATTTATATAAAGCTGAGTGATAACTGTTACTCTGACGGAGTAAGGAAATTGAATGTCAGCTGTGTTAGTGGCAAATTAACCTGTAATTTCATGTGAGGAACAGGACAGCTTTTCCAAAACTCTTAGTTTATTTGGCTCTATTTCAGAAAAGTCACAAGGTGGTAATAATTAAAAGGGACAAAACAACAGCCCAGAAACAAGCAACAAAACCAGTGACACTGTTGTAGATAATTTCATTTGTTCTGTTAGTTAACATTGTAAAAAAAAAAATGAAGATAATAGTAGCATCTGTATTACACTTAATATTTTTAAACTTTAAAGGTATGTTAAATAAACGGAATTACAGATTGTTTATAGTGGGTTTGTATTTTTAATTTTGTTAAACTTTTTTTTTTTTTTAAGAAAAGCATAAATGTTTGAATCCATGTTTTTCCACTATATGAAGTTTACAGCATCAGAGTTCCCTTAGTACAGATGAAATTCAACTGAACTTCTTTTTTGTTGCATCTACAAAAGTAAAAATATCAAAGTGTGAAAATTTAGGCCGCAAACAGAACTCTTAAGAGGAAGAAAATGAAAAGAGTACGTGTGAAACTGTTTGAAACATTTGTGACCAGTTGCAGAGTAGTGATGGCATCTGCAGTGTTTAGTCCCAAGCAGTGAACTAATAGAGCTGCAGTTTTGGATTTTGTGCTACCAACCAGTAGCATGCAAGTTTGCAGCCAGATATCAGGAGGTAAAGGTAATGTCTGCATAAGCAAGTAATTGGACTCAAGCAAAACAGATTGTTAGAGTATCATGTGTGGTGCTTAGGTTCATACATCTGTCCTATATGTGATTTGAATGTTTTCCATTGGATCAGATTTACTCTAGTCCCTGGCTGAGGCTCTTTGAAGCTTTATGTCTGCTTAAGCATTGGAGGTTGCTTGATAAACACGTGGGCAGAAGGTCCACTGTAGGTTCCTGGTAGAGCAGCCTTGTACACACAAAAAGTACCCAGTGAAACAAATCATCAGGTAGCAAGTGAGGACTGTCAAGTTTGCTTCAAAACTTCACAGCTGCTGCAAGTGAAAAATACAATGTAGCCACAGAAAACCAAATCCAGAATTTAGCTGTAGTGCCATACCAGCCTGTGGCTGTTGCTGTGCAGCCATACTTTTGCAAGTAGAGAAGTAGTTAAAGTGGTATATAAATGGATATGATACCTGCTTTACTGTCATTGAAGGATGTCATAATTGTCCATCTGGGAATTTCTTAAATGTTAACCTATTGATTTGCAGTCTTTGGTTAACTAGGAACTTAATAAGCATAATGAAAACACAGCACAGGAATTTCAAACAAGATATGCCCTGCAAATTCAGCCTAGGTCTTGCTATCATGTGATATGTCAAGCATCATATGAACTTTCAACGCTAGCAACAATGCGCAGTCATATAAGTAATTAATTAAATCAGACAGGTAATCAAAATGTGATCTGGAGATTAAATACTAGAAAGTTTGCATGTTACTAATATTTAAATTTAAAAAATATATATTCCAAATTCTGCTCTCAAATGCACAGATGCAGCTTGTATAAAAACCATCTGGAGCTGTACATATGTAGAAACAATGTGTTCTTGAATGTTACAGAAATTGCAGGCTGCAATGTTCAAAACACTGTGTTCTTTTTCATACGTTTTATTTAGATGATTGAAAACCACTTTTCATAGTATTATTTCTGTTTGGATTTTGGTGAGGGAATACTTAAGCGAACTGGATGTGACTAAGTCCGAGGACCCTGATAGGACACACCCCTGAGTGCTGAAGGGAGCTGGCAGGTGTCACTGCAAGACCACTTTCCATAATCATAATCAGTCATGGACACTGGGAGTAGTGCTCAAAGACTGGAGAAAGCAAATGTCACTCCTGCCTTGAAGCCAGGCAAGGAGGAGGACCCAGGGAACTATAGACTGCTCAGCCTCACCTTGATCCCTGGAAAAAAGTGATGGAACAACTAATCCTGAAAACCATTTCCAGGCACAGTAAGGACAAGCAAACCATCAGGAGCAATCAGCATGGCAACACCAAGGGAAAGTCATGCTTGACAAACTTGATTAACTTCTTTGATGAAGTAACTGGCCTGGTGGACAAGATGAGAGCAGTGGCGCTTCTGTTCCTGTGCTACAGTAGTGCCTGTGACACTCGCACCCATGTGATCTTCATAGAGAGGCTGTGGATGAGCAGATGGTGAGGTGGTTTGAAAACTGGCCGAATGGCCAGGCCCAGAGGGTTGTGATCAGAGACACAAGTCTAGTTGTGTGCCAGTGAGTAGTGGTCAATACTGGGTACAGCCCTGTTTGACATTTTGAGTGGCGTGGTTGGAATGAAGAGAAGACAATGCTCGGGGATCTTACTGTGTATGAATACCTAGAGAGACTGTAAAGGAGAAGGAGCCAGGCTCTTTTCAGTGGTACCCAGTGACAGAAACAGAGGCAGTGGGCACAGACATACACAGGAGACTGAGCATATGGAAACACTTTTTTTAACTGTGAGTGTGGCCAAGCACTTGCACAGGTTGCCTAGAGGGGTTTTGAAGTCTCCATCCTTGGAGATACTCAAAATTTGTGGACACAGTCCACAGATGTACTCTGGAGGTCACTTCCAATGTCACTCATTCAGTGATTAATTTCACAGATTTGATCTGGGAAAAAAAATAAGACAATAAAAGTACTTTTGCTGAACAATATATTTCTGGTCCACTTTAATTTATAAATTAAAACTCACATTATTAAAAATCATGCTTTTGAAATTTATAAATACTAGAATATTATTTTTTGCTCTAAAAGAGTTCATAATAACCTCGCCATTGTATGTATATAAGATATATGATATATATAAGATATATATATGTATATAAAAATTTTCAATACCATCTTGAAGAAGTTTTGTTTCATAATAACAAAAATTATATGCTACTGAATTTATTTTAAATACAGCTCTAACTCAAAGGGCTTCAGACATTCCCATGCCGACATTTATACATACTTTTGTCATCAAAACCACATAGATTAATTGTCTTTCTACTTAAGGGTGTTGCGAGCTAAGGTCTTTCTTTCCAGTATTTTGGTTGATTTGCCTACAGCTTTTCAGTAAAATAAAGGACCTTACTAGTATTTCAAAAGCAAATAAATCCATTTATATCCACTGTTTAAAAAGAGGAATAGATTGTAGTAATACAAATGGTCATAATTCTCTTATGAAGAATCAATCTGTTCTATTTAAAAAGTTCCAAGTGATGTAAATCATCGCCTTAATTTAAAACACTATTTCTTTGCAGTTTCTTCCATTTCTAATTAATTAATTGATCCCATAGTTACAAATAATCTCTGTACAAAGTCTAGTGAGAGCTCATTAAAATTTTTTGAGACTGATTAAATGGCATTAGGATTTATGAGTCTCAGTGGACTTTTTATGTCATAGAATGGAGAAGTTCAAAGAGAAATTTTCTGTGACTTTTTTGCTACAGATATAGTGAAAAAAGCAATAGATTCAGAATGGTATGGCATACAAATATTTTGTAATTTTATTTTATATTGTGCAAACAAAACAGAGGATGAAGAAGGCTGATTTAACACTTGATGTAACTATCATTATTGTGAGCCTTTGTAAAAAGGATGCTAAAACCTTTTTTTTTATTATCCTCTTAATTTTTTTTTTTCCCCATTCAACTTCATTTTTAGTGTTGGCATGTAATGTATATATTTCCTTTACTATGCTTTTCAGATAAGCTATTTTATTAGTGATGTTTCTCGTATGTATAACTGGAGGTTTAACTTATTAGGAGTCCTTTTTTTAAAGTACAGAAATTACAGACATGAACAGCCATTCCAGGTGGTGTACTGAACTGTACATTGGAATCCCTGCTTTGAAGTCATGTATTTTAGTCATCGTAAATCTGCCCCTTTTTCGTTCTATAAATTAATTGACTTTCTTTCCTGAATGTTTTCAATTCATAGATTTGTTATTTTAAAAATAACAAAAGCATTAAATGTAAAAGCACATGGACATTTTTCAGCTTCGTTCAAATCTACATCAATGGCTGTTTCTTCAACCTTGGTTCTAGTCTGTCCTTTGCATAGGCCTATGTTACCAATTTTTCCTCATCTCACCTTCTAAATAGCTGTTCATTGTATAAACCATTCTACTTTACCCAAGCTCTACTGTCTTATGTACTTGGACTCACAGTTCTTACCACTTATTTCAGCATATTGCTAGATACTTGGTTTTTTCCGCTGGGTATAACCTGCAAGCGTAATGGTCAGAGTACGCCTGACTTTTAAAGTGTTAGGCAGCATTCAGGAGGACAAATGACAAAGACTTTGTACTCAATCACTGTTGTTCTCTGACACTGTGATCTGTATAGAGACAGATATAGCACATGCCAGTGGCTGCTTGCTGAATGAAGAGGGATCAGTGTTGCACTTTCTGGATGATGGTGCATTTTGAGGTAGAAAGCAGAAACTGGGCTTTCTTTTTGGAAGTCACTTGACATTCTTGCCCGTACTGATGTAATTACAATTCATTAATTAATTCAAATTAGGCATTTGATGGATTAGAGCCAATAAAGAACTTCTTGTGTTGTCTGATTTGTTGATGCCAACTCCAAGTGTAGCCATCTGTTTAGTACACTGAATGAAGGTCTAGGATGTTTGAGTGTTTCTAGTGTGTGTGTTTCCTTGTTGGTTTTTTTTTAGATAATTTCCTCACTATTTGCAACGAGTGCCCCTTTGGAGTTCGCTGTTAGTCTTGCATCCTCTGCTTCACCATGGACAGCTTCCAGAGAGAGCAAAGAAGACTCTCCCTTGGCAGCAGTGTGTTGTGGAGGGGATGGGACTGATGAGCAACTGGTTTAGTGCTACAAGAGATTGAAACCACTGCTCCTGAGTACACACAACATGCTTAAGTTTACAGCAAAAACAGAGTTCACTCCCTTAATGAGTTTAGATTACATAGCTTTTACTGATACTGTTCATGGAGTGATTGGAAGGTGAATGAACTATGTCCCATCATTTGTGTACCCAAATTAATTCAGTTCTGTCATGCAAAACATACCCTGAAGTGTTGAAAGTGGATAGCAACTGAAATCTGAAAGGGTGTATCTATTGGCTTGAGAACAGAATGTTTCCACTTTTCTGCCTTCTAACCAAGATGAGTTGCCAAGTTCAGTATGAAACTCCCTTTTACTGATTATATAGCTTTTCTGAGAAATGAGTTTTTTGCTTTCATGTATTCATCCAAAATTGCCCAGTCTCAACAGCTTGTGTCTTTTCCCAGGATCTAAACATATCTTGCAGTTAGTCTTTTGTAAAGCATAATTGGAAAAGTGGTTCCAGCACATTTCTAAAATGCTAAGAAGAATTCAGCATAGAGAACACAATAGCAATGTGGGACTTCTGTTTTCTTTTTAAAGAAGATCAGAAGAGAATTTTGTTCTTATCTTGTCCATTGTGTGGAAATCTTCCTCAAAAAATGGGGGAAAACATCTTTTTGAGCACTTTTCAACCTGAGAAATTCAGTCTTCCAGTCTCTGGATTTCCCTGGGGTTTGTCCTAGTTACCACATGGTACATGGCCTGTTTGCTCAGGAAGGTTCTTGACTAGAACTTTTTGCTGAATACATAAAACCTTTGCTTTTCTTCTTCTACAATGTGACTGAAGACTTATTTCTAGATGGCAATTTGTGTTTTGAGTATTTAGTGTATGTTGCTGGCTTAATTCTTGAATTCCTGCTGCTATGGGCACTGCAAAATAATAAACGTAATAAATCCCCTCACTGCTGGAGAAGCTATTGATTTCAGACAGACACTGAAAAAAATCCTACTTTTAAATTGTGTATTAAACAATTTAGAGTAAGTATTGAAGAATGTGGTTTTATGTGTTAGGAGCTTCATCTTGAAATACTCTTAGAAGGTTTACACCTTGGGATGCAAAGAGCACAGCACTCTAGTGGAATGTACTTTTAATGCTGAATAGTCTGTTGGCTGAATCCTGCACCTTCCTGAGCTTTTACATCGTCTAAGCATGTAGCCCTTACTTGTGTCTCCCAGGCTAGATGATGAAGTCTGTGATTATGAAGCTCACCTTCCAGCTTCATAAGTGTAACAGACATGGCTGTAGAGAAAAGGGCGTGAGATATTTCACCACATCTCACAATCCAGGACTTCTGAAGATGTACTTGTCATGACCCACTGGTAGAAGGTGTGATGTTGGTTATTAGACCACGTGTCAGGGAACTCATATTTTATAATACAGTATTCTTAACTGTGGCAGCCAGCCCAATATTTAGACTCAAAAGGTATTGGCTACACACCCGTAAATTCTTACCATATATTTGCACAAAAAGTGTCAGCTAACAAGCCCTTAATTTTGTACAGTATACTTCTGAAGTGACACAAAATACTTCTCAAAAGGTGCTGACTCACAAGGCTCAACACACAACCAAAGCTGCTGGCTCACAAGCCACAAAGACTTCCACAAGCTCCCCCATCACAGAACAAACTTCAATACAGAATTTGGGGTTGAATATGATAGCCATGGTTTGCCACAGCAAAGCAAGGAAAGAAAGCAAGGAATATCACCTCAGATCCTGCTTTGGTGCTGCTGCATGGATGGTCCAGAGCTGGGGTTGCAAGACAAAGGAAATGAAAGAGAAAAAAAGAGAGAGAGAGGAGAGACAAAAAGAGAGGGGCCCAATGCGATACTTTTTATAGTTAACCTGGTGCACGTCTCTTATGCAAATTAGACTTTTTTTGCATTTTGTTTGGGTGTGCACAGCCAGCTCTTTTACAGGAAGTGAGTTCAGGGGACAAGCTAAGCAGGAGTCTCAAGAAGGAGCAGGAAGTTGGCTCAGAACAGCACTACCCCACTTCCATGGGACCCTCTTGTCTGATGACTTTTCACACAGCAATACTTAGAATGTTTGAGACAAAACATGCTTAGATCTGGTCGTGTACACCATTATACACGGGCAGCTTTTCCATAAATGTATAATAGGCCACTATTTTATATTTGCAAGATAATTAAGGGAAGGAGACTGTTTGGTTTTGGGTTTGGTTTTTTTTCAGTTATGCTCTCAGTTCACATGGTTGATTTTCTTCCTCCCTCTTCTCCTGAGGCGTGTGTGCTTTTGTGTCCCCACACGCACACACCAACCCTCTCAACCTACCTGCCACTCCCTATGCTGCTAGTCTTTATTATATATTTGTGGAAGAAAAATGAGATGTTGGATGGCTTGAAAGTAATTTAGCTTTTAAGGGTTCCAGACGTTGCCCTTGTTACTGCAGTGCATGTTTATTTATGGATGTATTTGTCTTACAGAGATGAAAAAAGTCATTGAAATTCCATGCAAAAAGTAACCTGGTCAAGGTTTGCTTTCACTTAATGTACCTGACTGAAATAGGAAAGAAAGATTATAATTGGTACTTAGTCTTTGGGGTACCCTACTTGGGGGGTGAAGAGGCAAGAATATTTTTTTTTTCCTTGCATTTGTCTTGATAATGTATCAAGTAGCTGCTAAGGGACTTGATGAAATGTGATGCAGAATAATAAATTATGCTCTGCAGCCTTCTTTGCTTCTACGTGAGGTGAGTGTGTAAGCACAAAGAGACTAGTACACCTCCAAATTCAAAAAGCATTATATTCAGATTAGGAGGTCACTGGAGATGCGTTGCTAATTGTTTTAGGGAACTCATTATGGGTATTATCACATATTAATTATGCATGGTAAGTGGAAAAAAAAGGGGGAAAATCCTTATTTTATGATAAATTGCTCACTGAGTTATCCTTTCTTTCAAGACCTTGAGCGTTTTCTTGGAGATGCCAAACAGCAGTCGTTGAATAATTAGATTTTAATTAACAAGAATTTTCACAAAAATATGTTTAATGTATATAGCAAGCATGAATAAATCCTCTTTCAGTAAGATCTAGTGCACTGATCCTCTCTGTTACCTTTGTAATCACCCCAGAGCTTGTTGTAACAATGCTTTTCCACAGATTCAGGCCAAAGAATGAAGACAGAAACAAGGAATTGCCTTGTTGGCAGTATTTTTTGGTTGCTTCTTTTTAAGTTATTGTCACGGGGAGACCTCTGGAAACCTTTGAAAGACTAAGCTCAACTATGTCTTGTTTTTATGCACTTAGGCTAGGGGAGTGGAGTGTGAGTTATTTTTTGTGCTTTTTTCAGGTTTTTTTGTTTACTTGGGTTTTTTACTTGCTCTTTTTGGAAATGTCATTGTAGGTAATTTTCAGAGAGCTGGTATATGTGGTAGGGCTCTGCTTAATTGGTTGTGTGATAAAGAATTTGTAAGAGTCTGTCTTTTTGGCACAGTTGCAGAAAACCTACATAGAGAACCATCAATTAACACTGGCAAATTATTTATAATCTAAACACGGCAAAGCATTTTGCTAGGGCTGATTGCTGTATCACAAAATAAATGGACTTACAAGATGATTACAAAGTATACTCTATAAAGCAATGTTAGAGATTTTATTATTATTATTATTGTGATAGGTGTTAGAAAGATAAAAGACCTTGTAGTATGTACAAGAGCTGAAGACATGATGATAAAAAAGGATGCTTAACATTTCCATTCCAGAATCTTTTTATCTTAGAATAGCAGTGTGATTCAAAGCCAAGAGGGAAATGGTTCAAGTTAAGCTCCAGTAAGACTGAAGTTATTCTTCTTTAAAGAAGAATGCAATTCCAGGCAGTGGTAGAAATGCTGCCCTCCTGTTCCATAAAAGAAAAACCTTTTCATTGTTGTCTAAATGATACTGAATATAGGAATTGCTGTTTATGCTTAGATTCAGTGTCCATCTTATTTGGTACCATCTCTGATGATAGCTAATAATCACCTTAATAATCACCTTTTAGCTAGAGAGGTTTAATTTATCCACTTAAATTCAATTGCTCCCATATCAAATAGTTGGAAGCTCTTTTTTTAACAAAACCAAAACCAAAAAAAGGCTATAGTAATCTTTTCACATTATTTATGGGTTTTCTTGATACTGATGTGTGCCTGAGACAATGACTTCTGTAAATATTTTGCATATGTTTCAGTGTTAGCTTTTTATATTTTATGAGTGAGAAAGATAAGAAGTAATTGGTCTACTGCTACAACCCGGTCCAGAAGGCCCAACTTTTACCAGGTGTACATTTTAATTTAAGGCTTCAAGAGATTTCACCCACGCAAACCCTTGTAAAGCCTTTGCTTCTTTGGTACCTTGAGTTTATGTCTGGATAATAAACACACATTTTTCTCTAAAAGATTTCTTTTAATTTGGTGAGGATACAGGCGTTTTGGCAAAAAAAGTTTTACAGGAAAAAAACATGCAACTTCACAAAAGCATTACAGCAGATTACCAGGACTAACAAGCATTGCTGTAGTAAGGAACTTCTGTTACACTCAGCAACCAAACTCAATGCAACTTAAGTTAGGTACCACGCCTTACAGAAAATAAATGTTTAAGTTACCCACAAGAGGAAGAAAAGAATAAAGGAAGAGAGGCTAAGAGATGAAAGAATAAAAAGTGAAAAAGAGGGGAGAAAGGACATAGTTACCACTCAGAAGGTCACATGTTGCCAGCTTCCAAGTGCTGTCTCCTTATCTGTTCTGGTCACTGTGGCCATGCCCTCCCAAGCGGGATCTTTCGTTCATTGACCACTCCCTGTCCCCTTGGCCACAGTGAGGGGTGTCACAGACAACCAGAGGCTCCAGGGTGTGTGGTGTGGGCAGGTTACCAGGCAGACCTTATTGACTGACAAGTGTCCCATGCAGCCTTCATGCCATGTGGCCAAACCTTGGCAGCTGTCCTGCCTGACCATGTGGACACTGTGCTGGAGGGCTGCTCCGCTTGCCACACACACACACACACGCACGCACGCACGCACAGACAATGTGGTTCTGACCCAATAATGTGGTTCTGACCCAATAATAACTGATCTGGTGTCTAACATCTGCCACTTAGTGTTTTAAGTACTGCTTGTCACATCCTTTTTTATTTTTTGCTCCATAAACAAAACTCTAAAATAGAGTCTGTTCCAAACCTCACCATCTGAAAGGGTTGTGTTTGGGATTTTTTGGGGGGCATGGAGTGGGTGGTGGTATGGTTGGTTTGGGGTTTTTTTCTCCTCAAGCATTCTCATTGCATTTCTTCAGACCCTTCCTATCAAAAACATGTTAACATAGAATAATGTCTCTGGCATATAGTACATAGAACACTCCAGAGGAGACTGCTTCGTATATGTCTGTGAATATAAACAATATGATCCAAGCTGAGTTTTCACTGAGCTGTCTACAGTGATGACCAGTACTTAAACCAAATGTTAGAAAATGTAGTTGTCATTTATTTTTTTCTAGCTAATGTGTGCAGCCTACATTTCTTGACCATTTTATTTCATTTGACACTTGACTGCCCAGTAGACTGCCTTGCCACTCCAATGTTGTTAGATATGCTATCCCAGATGCCTTAAATAACTTTGTGGCATAAGCATATTTTACCAAGTACAGGGATGAGGATTACTAGTCAGTACTTCCTTGAATAGAACCAGAATTATTTTAAAATGCATCTGCAACTATTTTCTAAAATACTGGCATAGTAATGGAAATGGTTTTGATGTTAGTAACTCCTTCATGTCATAGTTTAGTTGTTTCCAGGCCTCAAGGTCTTGCTGACTACCAAAGACTGGTTGATGAGATTTCATCCATTACTGAAATTATCTTCTGTTACAGAATATGTTTTCCTCGATTAGAAAATTGTCCTCTTTCTCCTGAACAGAAAGCTGGTCACAGTGATCTATTCAGTTACTGTCTCCAGAACATATTATTGCTTCCTGTAGCTCAGACTGGAGACATTAGAGGTTGAAGCCTATTGTCCTGAAATTCAAAACTATTACAGACTCAAAATATTACTGATTCAAAACGGTGCCGTGGGCAGAAAGCATAATGGTATGTAACTTACCTTACTGCTTTTCACTTTCAATAATGCAGTTATACCAAGAGAATTATAACAGAACCTTTCATTTTATGAAGGATTGATCATGTATCCTAGGTAGAATGCATTTGCAGTTTTAAGATTAGCTATGATACATCATTCAAAGAGTGATTTCAGTTGTGAGTTTTTAACTTTTCAGGCCAAAAATTTTCATTGAGAAGACTTTTTTTCTTAAATTTCAGGAAAAAATATTTCAAGTTATTTTAAGATGTTCATCAGAAGATAATAGTTTGTAATTATAGTAATAACTAGTACAATGATCATAGAATAACTTCAATATTGTGTAGAATAGGTGTTTGAAATTTGGGAAGGTGGAATTCCTGCAATCAGGAAGAAGTCAGGACCTAGAAGTCAGGAATAATTCTATGATCACCGTACTGTAACCATTACTAGACCTGGGAATGTTCCTGAGTTCTCTGATGTTTGTGTGCCATTACTGCTTCGTATGGTCATCATATTTAAGTGCACATTAAACTGTGAGGGGATAAAAAGCATGTTATGGGTGTATGCTGGATTATAGGCATGAAGCATACCCTGGACAACTATTGGAGGACTGTGAAATATATATAAACATCTAAAACTGTAGGAAGTACAGACATAGCTTGTAGAAAGTAATCACTCCATACACAGTGATTGGCATTTATTTAATGAGCATTGTGGCTTTTTTAGTGAACAAGATTCCAAGTTCCTATTTTAGATGACAAGCAAGTATTGTCCCTCAATTTTCCTCAGATTTAGAGTTAACAGAGGTCATTCCTGATAGAATTAAGAAGTAAATCAGCCAGCTCTGCATTAGCTTTCAACTGTGTTCCCTGCTGCCCTAGTCCAGCAAGGAGCAAAAGCGATTTAAGCAAGACAAATTTCAGTTAATAGCTCAGCAATAAGAAGAGGAGGAAGAAGAGCATGTACCAATGATCCCTGAAAGGATGTATTTTTAAAGATACTGCTGAAGAAGAATGAAGAATGTGGGCATGGAGATTGTACAAGGCACAGAGGTCAGCATGATATAAGATGTACAGCTGGAAGTGGGAGAAAGAGATAAAGAATGCAATTAAGTGAAAGGATGGACGATGTCTAGGGAGTAGAAGGAAATAAAAGCAAGACATGCAGTAATTGTGGGTAAGATGACACAGGGCCTTGAAGGTGAAAATGAAAACTTGAATTTGTGACTGCATTAAGTAATCTATATAGCTTTATTATAAATTATAAAGAGTTAATAGTGTGCAGTAGCCCATTTTTCCTTATGGCTTTCTCAAGCATTTTTTAGGGAGTGTAGGTGAAGACTGAGGAAAAAGTAGATAAGTTAATGATCTATATACTGAAATAGTAAAAGCATTTACTTTTTTGAGGCTAAACATTCTGTCTCAAGAGGATTGGTAGATGATGTGACAGGGTTAACATTATAGCAAAAAAGTCTTTGAATGTTTAGGATGCCACATGTCTAAATTTAAAATCTCATGAAGATAGTGGAAAGAAGAGTCAGCTGCAAATGTGCTCTTTGACATGTTTCTCAAAGTAAAAAGGTTTTCTTTAGAAACACTGATGTCAGAGTTTCATCTTCTGGTATTGCATTAACTAGTAATTCTGAAGTATTTGGACAATTTTTTACTGTCCCTTTCTCCTGTCACTTGATTTTTTTTTTCTTATCATCTTAGCAATCAGTTGAAGAGCAAATATGCTTGAAAGATGATTGTTGACTTTGAGTCGGCTGGTGGAAGACTGTTTTACTGATATCATCCTATTTACACCTCCTCTTTACAGCTATGATGTTGGTAAATGACAGCCTTAATTTTCTTTAAGATGATTAATATTTAGTGGAGTAACTTTCTTGTTTCTCTTGATTTTGTTTTAATAATACAGTGTTAATGAAGGGTGAATAAAAAGTTCCTTAAGTCAATTATTCAGAAAAGGTTTTCAGTGTAGCTTCCCTCAGAAATTTTGAAATGTATCTATTCTTTGCAGGAACTATTCAGTATCATCAGCTTTCACACCATTTTTAAAAATCTGTGAATCATGTCCTTAACTTCTCTGAGTTGAGTATGTGTTCTGGCTTTGTGTAAAGTGATTACTAGTAAGAGCTTCAGGCTCAATGTCAGTCCAAGGATGAAGAAATCTATCACAGAATACTGTATTTTAATAAAAGGATTTCAGTTACTCGGCAGTATGAAGACATAATAATGCTTGTGACATGCTGTGGTGTATTGCTTTAGGATCAGACTGAACATTGGAATAATAGCAGCATAAGAAGAAAGAAAAAATAGGATGTCTGATTTGAGCAACACTTTTCCTTCTATTGATTCTATATTTAGCGTACTGTATGGCATGTCAGGCCCTAGTTATAAAGACCTGTGAAAGAAACTACTTGGATTCCTGGTCTTGCATGTTAGGA
The DNA here is from genome assembly GCA_013396755.1 of Sclerurus mexicanus. NCBI lineage: Eukaryota > Metazoa > Chordata > Aves > Passeriformes > Furnariidae > Sclerurus > Sclerurus mexicanus. Next base: position 25,939 of record VWZF01005537.1, on the reverse strand, counting down.
ATCAAGCAGCATGTCATGCATAAACTTGCATAGAATTGGATAGATCCTAAGGAAAATCCACTACAGTATGCAGATGTTGGGTTGTGTGTTAAGAGCTTGTCTGCCGACCCACAAAAGAGATGAGAGAGGTGACAGCAGGTGGGGGATGCCAAATCACACCCTGCCCAACTGATCCCACACCTACCACAGAAGCTGTCATTCCATCAGGGCCCTTCTCTCTAAGACCAGGGCAGCACAGAGTCCCAAAGGCAGACAGGAGCCCAGATTAAGGACTCAGAGGGAGGGACAGCCTGTTTGGGCCCTCCCAACGCTGTCACAGGTGAGCCGTCAAAGTGAATAACCTAACCAAGAGACCCATCAAGGTGAATCAGTGTTGGATCCCCCTTTGGACTGAGGTGAGATGCTGCCAAGGGCATGGCGCACAGTATGGGATGCAGAGGAAAAGGATTTGGAGTTTGATTGGAATTTATTACAGGGAAATAGAGTGATAAGAGGATAAAAAACATTGGATGTGTAAGACACACTTGTCTGTCCATGCCCAGCTCCTTCCCATGGCAGTGTGTCATATATTAGCAAATTCGACTTCTAATTCTTTTCCTGGCTGAAGGACATTGGTTCTGTGAGTCTCTGTGTGTGTGGCCAACAATTGGAGTCAAACCCCAGGCAGAGGCCCATGTGTCTGTGGTGCCCATGGCTGGAGCGAGCAAGGGTCTGGATGCTGGCAACTGGATGATATCAAGTGCCAGACCCCAGCATGGGACTGCGGGTCACAGGGACCTGGCCCATGCATCTGTAGTGCCAGTGGCTGGACTGAGTGAGAGCAAGTGTGTGAGCACTAGTGAAGAGACAGCTGAACTGCCCTGTGTGTCCTATGGGACTGCTGAGCATAGCAGCATGGATCTGTGTGGCTAGCCATGTGTATATAGATATAGATAGACATGTATATTTATGGATGTGTTTGTGTGCATGGAAGGACTCTATGTAACTTTTGTTGACCTCACCAAAACTTTTGAAACTGTGAGCAGAAAAGGCCTGTGGAATCTTGGAATGATTAGGATGTCCCCCCAAGTTCCTCAAAATGGTCATCCTGCTACATGAGGATCAGCGTGGCCAAGTCAGATATGGTGATGCTCTCTCTGAGCACTTTCCAATAACCAGTGGTGTGAAACAAGTTTGTGTTCTCGCTCCAACTCTATTCACAGTCTTCTTCAGCATGATGCTCCCAAGGGCCACAGCAGACCTCGATAAAGAAAATGGCATCTACATCCGATATTGTACCAATGGAAGCCTATTCAACTTAAGGCGACTGAAGGCCCACACTAAGACCCTACATCATCTTGTCCGTGAGTTGCTGTTTGCTGACAATGCCACCCTCGTTGCTCACACAGAAGCAGCTCTGCAGCGCTTAACATCCTGCTTTGCAGAGGCTGCTGAGCACTTTGGGCTGGAAGTTATCTTGAAGAAGACAGAAGTTCTCTATCAACATGCACCTCAGGAAGTCTTCCATCATCCCCACATCACCATAGGTGAATCAGAGCTTAAGTCAGTCCAGCAGTTCAGCTATCTGGGAAGCATCATTTCCTCAGATGGTAAGATTGACAAAGAGATAGACAACAGGTTAGCAAAGGCACTCAGTGCTTTTGGAAAACTCCGTAAAAGAGTCTGGCACAATAAACACCTGAAGAAGAGGACAAAGATTAGTGTCTACAGAGCCATTGTACTGTCTGCTCTTCTAAATGGGTCTGAATCATGGGTCATCTACCACCACCACCTGCAACTTCTCGAACGCTTCCATCAGCACTGCCTCCCTACTGTCCTAAACATCCACTGGTCTGATTACATGACTAATGTGTCTGTCTTTGAACAGACAGATATCACCAGTATTGAGGCCATGCTGCTGAAAACACAGCTGCGCTGGGCAGGGCACGTCTCCAGGATGGAGGATCACCACCTCCCTAAGATTGTTCTCTATGGTGAACTCGCCACCGGCTGCCGCAAGAGAGGAGCCCCGAAGAGGAGATACAAGGATTCCCTGAAACAACACCTCAGCCTTGGCCATATTGACCACCATCAATGGTCCGCTCTGGCCTCCAATTGGGACAAATGGAGACACACCATCCATAACGCTGCTGCTTCCTTTGAGCACACACACAGAATCAGTCTTGAGGAAAAAAGGCAATGCAGGAAGAACCGTGCCTCACCGGTAGTGCCGATGGTGACTTTCCGCTGTGCCTTTTGCAATCAGACTTGCCTGTCTCGCATTGGCCTTTTTAGCCACCAGCGTGCTTGCAGCAAGCGTGGGTAGAGCCCTTGCAAATATTCGTTCGTGAAGCCTGGCCATGATGATGATGTGTGCATGTGCCTGCTGGGGTATGTGATCAGCATTATATGCTGAGCCTTGCTACTGTTTGGACAGGGAGCTCAGACAAAGCTGTGGCTGCCTCCCCTCTCTTGGGCTACTAGATGAGGCTCTATCCCCAAACAGCCGTAAGCCATTCCCTAGCATCACGTTTCTCTCCATAAAGGGATTGGATAACCAGATAAGGTGTAAATGTTCAGATAAGTATCGTGTTCCTTCTGTTTCAATCTCCTAATAAATCCCCTCCTATCTAAACATTTCCCAGAGCCATTTGAGCTGAGTTGCATAGCACAAAATATATAAAGTAAACACGGAGCTGGTGTTCCTGTTCTGTTTACCTTCCCCTCTCATCTGTATTGCCCAAAGGTGGATGGTGTTCTACATCATCTCCTCTGCAGAGGCTATCCTCCTTTCAGTATTGTGACCACCTTTAATTAAAGCTGTGCTGCTATTTTTGTTTGATGTAAGTTACTGGCACTGAATATTTATTTTTCAGTTGAGGTAGTTACTGTAAAAGTCTGTTTTAATTTCTAACTTTATGCATTTTGTATATTTGTATAAATAAGTTCATAAACACGCCTTTCTTTTTCACTTAGAGCTTCTCTTATTACCATGCCTTCCTTCTTGCTTCAAGAGGAAGAAAAGGGACAGATTGCTTAAGGAGAATCTGGATTTTCTGTTTACAGAGCAATAAATGTTCTGAAATGAACTGGAGTTGTATATGTTGTAAAATTGCTTTAGTTTGGCAGGTTAATAAATCTCAGTCGAAGGTCTGAATGACTAGAGGTATTAAAAGCTTGTGTTTCCTGACAGAACAAAACAAACCAACCACCTTTTTGCATTTCTTTATAATACAGCAAAGGGTTCAGTACTATTTTAGTTGACCATGGCTGTCATTGTATTTGCAAAGCCTTTGTCCATGTGTCTTCCACACAGTTTGTTGTTTTGGCTTTTTTGGGTGGTTTTTGTTTGCCTGTTGTTTTTTTTTTTTTTTTTGGTGTGGAAATCATAAACCAAAATCACCTCAATTGTCAAATATTAAAAATGCTGTGGAACTTCAATAAGTGCACATGTTCCTGATGCAGACAATGAAATGCCAAATCTTCTGTTGACTTTTGCAAGTACCAATAAGCTTATGAATTTTAGAGAACTTAAATCTATGATTTCAAACCTACACCTATGTTGATCTTGTGGATTCATCATGTCACTTTCATGCACAGACATGCGAGGCAAATCTACCCTATATTCATTCTACAATGAAGATCCTTCCAGCTGCTGAATTTAGGTACTCAGTTGGCTCTGGATCCTAGTCTTATTGGTTATTGGCACCTGGAGTCATGAGGCCCCAAGGTCACAGCCCCATTCTAGTCCTTGGTGCAGATCCTTCTCCCTTCACATCCCTTCTCTTACCCACATGCGTGCAGTGGATGGCTTAGATGCATCCCAACCAGTGGTCCTGAATCCTTGTGCTTCCCTCTCATTACATTCCACAGAGTCTCTCTTGTGTGCACACAGACAGGTTTCATGGACAGCCCCAGATGCCATGGTCTGTACAGCAGCTGGCCAAGGCTACTCTGTTGCCTACCCTGTCATTCCAAGAGCCAGCATCAACTGTGCTCATGCCCGTAGGGACATGCCTGACTTCCAGGACACTTCACCTACTTGCCAGCTAGTCCAGCATGCTCTTTGCTAGCCCTCGCACCCTCGCTTGCATACCCACCCTCACTGCAGGTGCTGCACTGTGGGCATGTGGGACCCCTGATCCCACGACAGGACTGACACTGAGGCCTCCATGCATCTGTGCATGCACGGTAGTAAGCCCTTGCCCAGGAAGACTGTCAGAAATGGAGTTTAATTAGAGGAGACAGGATAGGCTGCGCAGACTGGTGTGGGAATGGCCAGGGACAGAAACAGATGGCCCCTACTCACACCCCACCAGCCCCTTCTGTTTCACATTCCCACAGGGTAACCTGGCCCATGGAGCTTCTCCCACTGGCATATCTCTGTCAGTCTGACCTTAGAGCACCAGAAGTGTCTGGTCCAGGACCTCCACTGCCCTCGCAGGGCTGCAGGGGCTCCTCCTGCCCCATCAGGCAGCACCAGGGTGAGCGTTAGTAGGCTGATGACTGCTGCAGTGGGTCTGGGAGCAGCTGGCCAGAGGGTTTTAGGCTCACCCACCTGCCCTTGCCGTTCCTGCTGTGCTCCTTTCTCTGTGCAGTTTTATCATGTAATGTGTGCATGCATACATGTATGTATTTCTAGATATGAAAACATACAGATCCCTCTCTGTAAAAAGTTGGCAATTTTAATTGCTTAGGTTCCATACATGCTCCTTGGACTTGGTAGTAATACACTCTTTCATAACCACAGAGTATTTGGAAGGAAAGATTCTTATTAATTAAGATCTGCCTACCAAAGCTGTGTTCCTTTTCTTTGAGGGGGTAGTTAGAAAGGCACCCAAAGCAGGGAGAAAAACTTTTTTAGTTGATAGGGAAGTAGGAAAACATGGACTGGAGAACATTGGCTGGCAGCCTGCAGCACTGCCACTGCTAAGCACAAGAATATCTGTTTCAGAAAAGCATTTTGAGTGTCATGAGCAGCATCTTTGCTCTCCATTGAGATGCAAGATGCGGGTTATCTATCTGAACAAGCTCAAAATTACAATGGTTGCTTGATTTTGTAAGACTTTCCTCCTGTTTCTTTTGGTAACAAAGTTAAAACGTGATCTAGTTGAGCTTTTTTATAGTAAGGGTACTTCTAGACAGAGTAATTCTGTTTTAAACCTGTGGTATTCCATAGAACTACCTGTTAAATTGCTACTTTCATTGTTAGTGAGGAGACTGTTCTCTATGGTTTTAAAAGTATTGAAATGTTTTTTTCTGCAGATGCAGAGTTGATGGAGAAAATAGAAGTTTTAGTGTCTTTTTTCACACTGTTCTCCTTGCTAAGACAAGAATTTGCAAACTTTTGAAGACTATGAAATAGATACTTTTAGCCACAGATCTGCAGACCCACAACATAAATGCCAACAAGACAATCTTTCTGTGTGGATGAGATTTTCGGTTCTCAATCTTTGGACATATTTGCTATTTGATTTGTAAGTTTTCTCTATTTAATACTGAATCCTGCCTGTATCTCACTAGAAGCAGTTGAAATCAGTTAGCAAAAAACCTGAATAGAAAGCACTACAACCTACCTGAGATATTTCCTGTGTGCTAAATCACAGGGTTAGAAATTCTCTTTTGATTCTTCATCTGACAGCCTGACCTCTTTTATTTTTTGTAGTCACAGCATATTTTACCTGGCAGTCAGAACATACCATTCAATGGATAGTGTGGCAGTGATACTTTGTCACCTTGACACACCTGCTGCAGTCTGGTCTCCCTAGGGAATCCTTATACACTGTCTGGTTGCTGAAGCTTCCAAGTTATCAGCAAAGTGCTGCTCGTAGCACTCAGCTGCTTGTCAATTTATCCAGATTCTTGACAATACCTTGGCATCTATTTCTTAACTGATTGTGTTGTTGTGTTAGAGGTGGTTCTTTCAGGTCATGTGTTGCGATGCTTAGAGCAATGTAAAATCCAGTATGCCATGGTAGTCTTACTAATATATGTACACATAATTTGTTTTTAAAAGGAAGAAAAGAAGAGTGGACCGTGCTTAGGCAGAGATGACTTAGTTTTTTTCTCCAAATAAGTGTGTGTTATAAGCACATTAACTCTCATTCAGGTGCTTCTCTGTAATTTGACTGCAGGCATTAGTAGTGAAGGCAATTTGTCCTTTACTTAACTGTGAAGAAATGTGTTTATATCAGTATTGGGGTGACGGAGATACTTCTTAATGGAGTGTTTTATATTGTCATCATAGGTTTTCTGATGGTCACTTAGCAATATGTTTTGTGTGTATTTTTTGCACATTTGTTATTTAGACCTTTAAGTTTAGAAGTTCCATTACAGTACCATCTATCTCTGCACCAGTGAGTGTGGCTGCACACTTTTGAACAGGAAAGAAAAGCAAATTGATTTCCTTTGCTCAGAAAAAGATAGTTACAATGGCTGGTGGACACCAAGTTGACCATGAGCCAGCAATGTGCCATTGCAGCAAAGGCAGCTGATGAGTAGTGTTGCCAGCAGATCGAGGGAGTTGATCCTGCCCCTCTACTCAGCACTGGTCAGGCCACACCTGTAAAATACTGTGTCCAGTTCTGGGTTCCCCCGCACAAGAAACATTGAGCTACTGAAGGGAGTCCAGCAAAGAAACACTGAGATAATTAAGAAACTGCAGCATTTCCTATATGTGGAAAGGCAAAGCAAGCTGGGACTGTTTATCTTGGAGAAGAGAAGGCTCAGGGAAACATTAATTTATGTAAATGCCTGAAGGGAGGATGCAAAGAGAACAGAGCCAGGCACTTTCCAGTGGTGCCCAGTAACAGAACCAGAGGCAATGGACAAAAGCTGAAAGACAGAGGTTCCCTCTGAGCATCAGGAAACACTTTTTTACCATGAGGGTGACTGAGCATTCTTGCAGGTTGTCCAGAGAGGTGGTGGAGTCTTGCTCCTTGGAGATACTCAACCATTATCTGGTTCTTGTCCTGGGCTGTAAGTGTTCCTGCCTGAGCAGGGTTTGGGCCCAGTGACCTCCAGAGCTGGCTTCCAACCTCAGTCATCCTGGGGTCATGTGATTCTGTGAGTCCAGAATCACATTTATATATTTATATAACATTTGCATATTTTCTATGTGTGTATATATGCTATGAGTGCTCATCTGTAATTCAGTACATAGCAGAATAATGCGGCAGCAAGCTTTAGAGTAACAATTCAACAGTCTCAGAGAAATGGACACATTGAGTTTAAATGGGAAATCAACCGTCATCCTTTTTCCAAAGACTCACTCCAACTGTTGAAGGTCAGCAAATGCAGGATACTTCAGAATAGTAGATTCATTGTGTTGGGTGAACAAGTGGTTTTCACGTAAGCATACAGCCTGATGCAGTGTTTTGAGGACTTTGCCCATAAGAGGTCATTTTATGGGCAAATAGGTGGTAGTTTTCCTTTTAAATTAGTCTGCTATCTGTCAGCTTTATACCCTGTCAACATCTGAACATTATTTCTGATTGAAATATACGGAATAGGAGCATTTTTTAAAATAAAAATTATGTTAAGAAAAACTGATGAGATCCCAGATAGTGATAAACTTGTTTCTTTGAAGAACTGTGTACCCAGAGGAATTTACTCATGGCAGAAGTTGTGTGACAAGCATAGTAAGTAGTTGATGATACTGTGGCTGTTATTTCCAAACTAATGTTAATGTTAAGCCAGTGTTGTGCCTGTGTTACTTACTAATCTCATATATATCTTAAACTGAATAAGTCTTAAGCCACAGAGACATAAATACACCATGTATTTATCCACTTGCATACATATGCAGAGTTAAATAAGCATGCTTTTTATTTTTGTTCATTGTTTACTCTGAAGTGTTAATTTATATCTTACGGCCCATATTTCTTTCATGCAAAGTGACCTGTTACTCTTCCTGTAAGCATGCCTGAGTAAAAAGTAAGAGCTGAGAGCCTTTGTTGAAGTGACATTTAGCACTATCTTATCTAGTAGAAAAATAAACACACCTTGATAACTCTGGGTCATCAGTTCCTTTTAAAATGTGTTTCTACAGTATTTTAAATAGCTAGATGATAGCATTAGGGGAATTGTGACAGAAGCATGTTGAAATATATCACAACAGGAGGTTAACCCTTAGATAACTTTTGACAGGTGAATTAATTTTAAGAGTGTAATAAGTTCCTTAATTATGGAAATATTTGGGCTTAGAGTTTACAGTGGAAAGAAATTTTCTAGAGGAGCACTCTGTTTTAATGTTTGACTCACATAAAACTTCTTGATATTCACTGGCTTTCCATCTTGAAGTTTTTATATCCTGAAATACCAATATAATTATCACTTTCCTAAAATAAACAAAGCAAGCTGATATAAACAAGCTAGAGATTAGAGAGTCTTGTGAAAAAGACAACTTCCCTAAAAAAATAATTACCATTTTTTAAACTTTTAATACTCTTTTATTTAACCAATAGTATTGATCTAGTACAATTTGCTATGTACTTAAACTTAGTCCCTCATTCAGGGCCAGAAGAGTGTTGTCCACTGAATTAATTAATTCTCATAATAAATTGTTCGAAAGGGATGTATTATACATAGTATATGTAGAAATATGGTTTTTATTATTAATTCTTTTAATTTTTATTCATGTTCCTTAGAATAGTGTGTTTAGCACACAGAAATACTTTCTCATCCATAGAAAATTGCATAAGCAGTTTTGGGTTCTGACTGTTTGCTTGCACAGTCAAGTAGTTTTGCCAAATAAGAGGCTGAGAAATCATCTTTTGAAATCATGAGGGCAGTTACTTAAATAGATCTGATTATCAATGTAATGAGGCATTACATTTCAGATGTGATATTTTTAGATTGCTTTTGCAAAAATAAATTATGGAATTGTGACATCATAACCATAACCACATGTCCACAGGTGGGCTTGTGTTGAAAGAGAAGGTTCTGCAAAACTGTGCACAGACATTTTGTGGTTTTACACATACAGTCAGCTTTCAGCATGCCAGGGATAAGACTGTACTTTGTAGGGATGAACCCTTATGATTCAAATACTGCCTAAAAGGAAGATGTATATTCCTCTTAACTTTAGGAGTTAATATTTTTTCCAACTTAGTTTTGTACAGTTTTTCCCACTTTCCTCTTAGAAAATCTATAGTGAGAAGAGAGGATTGCCCTTTTGAATAAAAGTATTTATTTTCTGTAGTTCAAAAAAGTAGAAAATTATTGGAATTTTGTTAGTGTTTTCTTTGTTTTACTTCAAGGTGCTAGTTTCTGGATTCATGCTTGGAATTTTATGCTAATAATGTTAAATATTCTCTGTGATAACTTTCAGCTTTGCATTTTGAAAGAAAGCCTCTTTTCTTCCTGGTCATGAAGAGTTAAAGAGTAACACAGCTACATGTGACCAAGTCACTCCAGAACTGTGACACTGTGTTGTGTACAGTTCAATGAGAAACTTGTACTGGATCGAAAAAAAGAGACCTTTTCCGTGATGTTTTTGCACTCCCAATGAAAACCCGTTTAAAGGTGAATGTCTCTTCTCACCCTTTCTTTCTTTGCTGAAGAAATTAGGAAATTACTTTATGTCTGAAGCATATGTGGGTTGTTATTAACACTTCTGTCAAAGATTATACAATAATGAAATGATGTTTTGATCAGATTAAGGTAAATTTCAGTATGCAGACTGATCTTTCCATGTGGGAAAATAACACTGGTCAATGAGACATTATAGAGCAAAAACAAACTATTGCCAAAATAGATTGAAAAAAAATCAGGTGTCTTCTGCAGCACCTGCTGAGTCAGCTATAGGCAAGTGGTAGTGTCCTGTTACACAAAACAAACAGGCAGAGTACCTGCCTGCTGCGCTGTGCCTGTGGGTTTGCAGACATTCTGAGGCAAAAAAGTTCATTGCTCTTGTTCAGGAAATACTTACATGCCTATTTCCAGTTTCAGTTTGAGACTTAGAATTTGAGTGCATCTAAACAGTTCTTGCTTTGGAGGTACTTGGTTCATAGCTCTGATGTGTTTGTTCATGAGATGAGGCCAGCCTCTTCAAGGTGAAGAGTGATCATGGAGTAGGCAACAGGCACAAGCTGGAACACAAGAAACTGCTGCTAGATTCTTGGAAAACCGTTTTCGTCACAGGGGTGGTGAAATGCAGGAACAGGTTGCCCAGGAGGTATGTGAAATCTGCATACTTCAAGATACTCAAAGCGTGCCTGGTCAAGGACCTGAGCAGCCTGCTTTGGCTGGACCTGCGTTGGATAGGAGTGTTTTCAAATGGCCTCCAGAGATCCCTCCCAGTAGTATATAGTCTTATGATTCTGAGCTCTTGTGTGCAAGATGCACTGCTTGAATGTGTTGTGTATTACATGTCAAGGAAGTCAGTGGTTTTGGTAAAGGTACTTCTCTGTCGAAGGGAAAGCAGCACAAATTAACTATTTCATTGCACAGAATTCCTTTTTAGGTCACTTTTAGAGGTAAGTGGTATAAACCCCCAGCATGTTATGCAGTATGAGTAGCCTCAGTAGAGAACATCTTGAGTATTTGCCTTGTGTTCTTCGTAAAAGAACAATACCCTTCTATGGCTAATCCAAGCTGCAGTTGATTGAGTTAGATTTCTGCTGCTGGGATAATTGGACACTGTTTCAGAAACGCCTGGGAATTTCTTGAGGCCTGTAACACAAGTTGCCATACAAAGTTCCCAGTGTGCTGTCCTCTAAACACACAGTGCTCTGTGAAAAGAGTGCTCCAGCCATCCGGAATGATCAGAGTAACCCCGCATGTAAATGTGACCTTCTCCCTGCCTCACAGAGCCGCTGTGTCTGGGGCCGACTGTCACTCACAGAAGCACTTTCTTTCACTTGATCAAGTCCTGAAAACAAGCAAGAAATTTGAAATTTCTCCTCCTTTTTCCCCATCAAAACCATTTTACCCCTTCTGGCCTTCCTTAAGATAATGTTCTGTGAACTGGTTTGTGAGAAAGGAGCTGCTGGTGTGGGCTGAAATGTAAAGTGGCACTTATGCAAGAGCTAGAAATGCAGAATGATCTAATTATGTGCAGACGTAACCAACTTCCTTTTTTTCCCCTTTTTGTTTTATAAGTTTTATGGTAAATAATTTGGTCTTCTATTGGTCTGCAACATATTCCTAGTAGCTAGCTAATAAAAATCTTAATTAAAAAGCATATGTGTATATAATTTCCAAAGAGTTCTTAATATGAATCATTGACTCATAAAGATAAAGGTAAAGAATGGTGGCTGGTAGTTAGTATTCTGGATACTCTGGTGCTTAATTCATTGGATTTTAAGTTTCTAGCTTGTGTGTTCATTTGTTATAGCATTTAGAAACATCTTGGCTTACTCCTCATTTTCCTTAATGGAACCAAGTCATAGGGCTGTAAGCTGCATGACTTTCTTAACAGCATATTTAATATGATTCTGTTATCCCTGGCTAGTCAAATTGGCACATGTCCTTAAAATAAAATGAAGTGTAATTCATTATTGTATTCATTATTGAGAGTTTTCCCAACTATTTCTGGAAGGAGTTTAAGTCCAAAGATTAGGAGAGAAACATTAATCAACTTATTTCATTTTTGTTTTTTATTAATTCGTCAGAGAATTAACACAGTAGGAGACCAAAACTGCAAATATTATAGCTGCTTAAAGTGGATTTATTGAATAATGTTTTACTAACTCTAGTGGTAAATAGGTCATGTTTCCTCTCTCTTTCCAGTGAATTTCCACTGCCTCCCATAAATGGCAAACAGCATCTTTTCAACATCTCAATATTTTGTATGGGATATAGATGGGTCTGTGTTGTATTCTGAATAATATTATGATTCTTGAAAATTTCTGGGGCACTCACACTACTAACACAGTGTGTCAGTAATGGAATTATTTTGAAAATCTGAAAAAAATGAGCAAGGAAAAAAGATAAAACCTGTTGAACAAAACACAAGCCAGTAGTAGTATCTTTCAGACTGCTAACTTACTTCTTAGATACCACTTAGTTTTGAATTTTGACCACAGAGTACAGGCTACTTTTTTCACAATGAGAAAAGTAAAAGTACTTCTGGCAGTGAAAAGTCAACAAATTATCTGTGGAAAGGAAAGGCCTGAGTGCCTTCTTGTTCACAGAAATTAACAGGGTCATTCTGAAACCCATGTGATTGGCTGTACTTGGTGAATTTCTTCCTGTAGCCTATTTAGGGGCTTCTTTTAGTGATATTACAGAGTTTGAATTAGTCTTTAAATGCTTATAGAAGACTGCATTGTGCATGTATAAATAAATTATTGTATAAGGTTACCAAATTTTTTAGAGTGCAAATTTTACAAATAACCCATCACACTTTTGACCTGTTGCTTTGATCATGGAGGGGAAAAAGATAAATGATAAATAAAGAAGTTACAGAGTATAATATGAAATCCATAAGAAACCCCAAACATTATATGTCATATTATGATACCAAATGTTTCTGTGTCGTTTGATGACAGATGATAAAAAATTCCTTTTTATTCTTTCCTTATAGAACAATAGATGGTACTGTTTAATTTGCAGATGAAGTCTGTGTGTATAAATTACAGCATCTTTAGTCTCATCCTTCATTCTGGTTTAGACATGATATAGTGCTGTCATATGTGGTCAAGGATATTTGTTTGATAAGCACTCCCTATGCATATTTGTGTTATCTTCACAGGTTTTCCAAAATCTTAATTTCAAACTGGATTTTAGTCTTCTATCCTTCCAGGTTTCTTGGGTATGTAATAGCAATAAAACTTATGGATATCCCTGTTAGTAACATAGATATTCCATCCAGACCTTTGCAGTATGAGAGTGCCTTCTGTACATACCAAGAGCCTAACTAAAATGCTTTTCTTATATTCTTAAATTTCATGTAGGAAGATGAGGTAATGAGATGCTGCAGTGATTTTATTATTTTTTCCTTTGGTTAAGTGGTTAATTTTTCTTTTTCTAGATTCATAGAGTGAAATATAAATTAATATACTTTACTACTTTACTTTTTTAAGCATTTAGTTAATTTCAAAGTGAGAACTGTCTTATATTAGTATGACCTTTTGAGAGATCTCATAGCAGTAATATTGATCAGTGACACAAGTTTTAGAAATAATGCAGAGAAGCAGCCAGAATCTCAGCTGAAGTCTGTATAAATCTCATCTGTCTCTCAGTTGGAGTGATGCTGATGTTGCAATATTTATGCAAAATGGGAAAGAACTTGGCTGCTTTCATATCTCTAAATTTAGTATGTGGGTGGGCCAGGACAGTGAAGAGTTTATAACATCTCTATGTATTAATAAATCCATTTTGTGTGTGAACCTCTGTAAACCTTTCGTTATCCATTAAAAGTGTTTCTGTGCTATTGACATTGTGTCAGTAGCAAGAAAGACTGGAAAAAGACCTAATACACTTATTTCCTGTAACATTCAAGCCACTGTAATTATGAGTTGTTTGCCTGGCTTCTTTGGTAATTAAGACTTTTAATTGCTTCTAGTTCCAGGGAATTAGTTAAGCTTTTCATTATGCATATTGCCTTCCATAATCATCCTACAGTAAGCTTCGTGACATCATAGAAGTCAATTAGGTCTTTCAAGGCAGAGCAGTGAAGTACATTCCTTTGTATGGGTTAGATCAGAAAAGGTTTCAGAATGGCCTTGATAATGCTCTTCTGTGCAACATTTAAGCTTACTCTTCAAAAAGCAAAGCCTGTCAGTTTCATTTACTGTCCTCAGAGTCCTTAAGGTCATGACCTGAAATATGTTTAAGAACAAAACCTATAGGCAGAACTATGCTCCCATTCTAAAAGCAATTGTACCAAGCTTTTCAGGATCAGCTGGTTACATATTTGTAGTTAGTAAGAGTGATACTGATCAACATTTGAAAATACTACATTGTTCAGACTGGAATGCATCAACTGTATGAAGAAAATGAACACAAAAGAGATTGGTGTGATTCCTTTGGCTCACTGAAAATCTTTAATTAACATTTACTGTATTACATGCAAGGTAGAAAGCACCTCTTACTTTTCTCTAGACCAACTCCTAGTCATTGCTGACATGTTGAAAGGCAAGAATCAATATTTTAAAAAGAAAAGAAATCAAAGGAAATGGTTCATTCCTTTTTCCTCTTCCACAGTCTCTGATAGATGGGTATATAGAGAGCAGACATTTAATACATCTGGCAAAAATGTTTTGTTTGAGCATAGTGAAGTTTTTGCAAGTTGCAGCTTATTTCTCTTAGAGCCAAGCCAGAGCAGACAAATGTTGTGCCTTCCTTATTTTCTGTGATAAAACAATTGTATGTTGGAGAACCAAAAAGATGCATTGTGCTCTTGTATGTTAATAGAATCATAGAATAACCTGAGTTGGAAGGGACCCACAAGGAGCATCGACACCCATCTCCTGGCCCTGCACAAGACATCTCCAGGAATCACATAATGTCCCTGAGAGCATTGTCCAAATGCTTCTTAATCTGGCAGGCTTGATGCTGTGACCAGTTCCTGAGGAGCCTGTTCCAGCATACAACCACCCTCTGGGTGAAGAACATTTTGTTAATATCCAACTTAAACCTCCTCTGACACAACTTCAGGCCATTCCCTCAGGTCCCATCACTGGTCACCGTACAGAAGAGATCAGTGCCTGCACTTCCCCTCATGAGGAAGCTGTAGACTGCTTGAGGCGTCCCCTCAGTCTCCTCTCCTTTGTGGTAAGGCAGAGTTGCACTGCCTTATGATTACTCGTTGTGGGGAAAATTGCCCTAACCATCCCAACACTTGTTTTCAATTACTGAAATTATTTGTGGCAGTGATTTTGACATTAGTAGTAGTAGCAGTGCTACTAAGAATGGTAATAAATGCAGTATGAATTACAGAAGTGTTAGAAACCATGTGTGAGTATAGGTCAGAATTTTTTTGATTGTTCGGTGCCAAAAGTTGCTTTGGATTGTTCGTGACCAAAAATTCAAACTGAACACTATGTAATGGCAGGAGGAGATGCTTCATTATATAAACTCTGGAATGAACTCTAGAAGCATTATCTTTTATTATATAAAATTTCAGAACATGTCATTTTTATATATTCATCTTATATACTTTTCAATATTCAGATGTTAAATTACAAAATCCACATAAGTAATGTATGATTATTTTTAACAACTTTGCTTCCAAACTGCAATCTTGAATGATTGTGACTATTATAATGCATGGAACTTCTACCTGACTAAACTGTTTCTTCTCTAAATGTAACCTTGCAGTATAATTGCTGATTTTCTTTCTCATCATTGCTCTGGAAGAATTAAGCAAACAGAGCATGACTTTGACAGCACTCTTCTGGTAACTGATTTCTGTCTGACTCTCCACTCATCCAAAGGCCTACTATTGATCTAGGTAGTGGTCTTCCCCACCTTGAGTATGTAGGCATTGCCACACCTCTAAGTGAAAGTACTGCTTTTGCCATTTTGCAGGTTGTAAAGTTGGTTTGGAAAAGTCAAATTGCCTTCTTATGAAGGTATTTAAGCACTTGCTTAACTACTTTAAGCTTGTGATTAAACCCATCTCTATAAAAAAAAAGAACTTAGGAACATCTGGATAAGCAATTTCTGGGATTTAAGTATTTCTGTTGATGTTTTTTTGAATTTAAATTAATTAAAGGTTAATGACCATGCAGATGTTTGAATTGAGAGATTTGCCCTTATTCTGATTAGGAGGTTTAAGTCAATAATGGAATTTAGTTTTCCTACTGACTTTCATTTGGAATCGTTCTTTCTTTCAAAAAAACCTATTTAAAGTTTGTAATAACATTATTCTTTATTTTTTTCCCCCTGACCTCCTTGTTTCTCAGTGTCTTGTGTTTGAAGATTCACCACTTGGAGTCAAAGGAGCCCTGGCAGCAGGAATGCAAGTGGTTATGATTCCAGATGAAAATTTAAATCCAGATCTTAAAAAGGAGGCAACACTGCTGCTGAATTCCATGAAAGATTTCAAACCAGAACTGTTTGGTTTACCAGCATATGATTAATGCCTATGAACATGCACTTGACTGGAGACTGATTAAAAGTAAAATGAAATTTTATTTTGGTTTTATGATTGTTTTTCATATTTTACTCTCATCCTCAAAAGTAGAGCACAAAAATCCTATTAACACCAAGTGTTCTACACAGTATCTTTGGAAAATTGTCTGGACTGTTTATCCTCTTGATAAATGCTAAACTAAAGCAGCATCTCCCTGTGAAGTGAATCCAGTCTTGTTCTCTGCATATCATAATGCTTTCTGGGAATATTAAGAACGTATTTAGACAATTTATTGTAATTGCATTGGAAGCTTCTTGTTCTATTTGCACTTGAATGACTTACTGTTTAGATCTTAACCAGAAATCTGTTCTGGATTGGCTTTTATCCCATTTTTTTTTTTTTTATATAGTTATTGCTATCAGCGTGTTTATCCAGTTCCTCATCCTGCACTTGCTCATCTATTCCCTTTGTATTGTGTTGTCTTCCCCACCCCACCCCTCACCCCCTTTGCCCCTTCTTTGCAGACATTTTGTTGTACTTTCTGTGGGTTTTATTATGTTTTCTTATTGGAGATTGAATGAGATGACTTCCAGAGGTCCCTTAAAACCTCCCATTATTCTATAATTAGGTCATTATCCTTTCTGACATGGTGCTAGCTGGCTAGGATTTATACAGTGTTATATGATCTTAGAGTTTAACCAAAATGCTTTGCATCTTGTTCCTTTTATTTCCTTCTTTTTATTTTCCATGCTTCCTTTCATTCTTGTGAAGTAATTCTTCCTATCTCTGTGCTTCAGCGCTATGGCCCTAACTCCTTTGTACCCAAATAGCTTTCCTTACTTTTCCATTTTTGCCTCCTTTTTTTTTTTGTCTATTTCTCTACAGAGAGTTGTGTTATCTATTTTTAAAATGCGGAAATTGCAGATTTGGCATCTTTAAGTACTAAAAATTTATTTTCCTGGCTATCACAATTTCCATAAAACGTTCATGTTGTCAACTGTTCCTCTTCTGTCTCTTTCTGGCATCTTGTCATTACAAGAGCAAGGATGTCTTTAGAAAATATTAGATACTTAGACAGGTTTTGGTGGAATCCACAACCACATCTTTTACTTTGTTTAAAGAAAGCTGTAGTATATAGAGCTTATTATAGTTTTAGAAAATCAAATATTGTATGCAGCATTTAAAAATCTACATTTCTAATGAGTATCCATGAGGTACTCCAAAATCTTGGTAAAATGTCAAATTCCATAAAAACAAGGAACATGAAATATGTCAAATCAGAGAATTTTGGTCTTCCTTACAAAAATATTTTCTAGGCGTTTCTGGTCTTTAACTGTTCTAGATTTAAGGGTGGTTTTTTTCAGGAAAAAAAATTCATGAATTATAGACCCTTCGGTATTCATGGTGAGTTTCCTTAAATTTTATTCTTCCTGTATTTAAAAACCCTCAAGCTTTTATGTAGACAGTTATTATTTTCTTTTTCTTTAGTCTGTTTTTATCTCAAAAAATTAAGGAAATTTTATTCCATATGGTCAGTCAAATATGACCTAGCTGGTACCAGAATCTGTTTAGTACATATGCTATAATGGTTTGCAGTTAAATGCTTTTCATTCTAAGGATCTGGAAGCATTTTTTTGAAAAAAGGGTGAATATTGATTCAGCGTAAGTATTCTGCATATTATGTTGTTTCTTTAGGCCCATGGATATTGCAGTCATTATTGTTTGTACAGTGAAAACAACTGTCCCATCCAACCTCAATTCCATTTCTGTCTTCCCAGACAAGATAACAGAAAAATTGCTGTATAGCTCCTCCTTTAACTTATGTTATGTAACACAAAGTGTTACTGTAGAGCAATAATTCTGAGCTTTCAAGTGCCTGTTGGGATCCCCTTCGTTCATAATTACTGAATTCCAACAGGGAAGTTACTAGGTAGAACAAGCTCTAATAAGCTATAATTAGTAACTTTTTCAAAGTTTCGCGTATATTTAATTTCACTGGGAAGTTTTACAAAAAAATAAAGATGAAACGTTTCATTTATACATTACTTCGAAGGAATTGTCATCAAAATCTTGAATTTTCTTTTTAGATATGTAGAGACATTACTAAATATATCACTGACAAAATCAGAATTACTTCATCATGACCACCGTGGTGAGATCAGCATATCCTGCAATTCGAATTTAATAGCCTTATTTTTTACTGAAAATTAATAGTCAGAAAAATATTGCTCCTTAACTTCAAGTCCTATCCCATACGATTATTCTTCCATTCATTTAGTATCCCACCTGACTGTTGTCAGTGAGATTAAGGCCCCAAACTGAAATCTGAAAACCTGAGGCATATGCTGTAACCTTCCCCTTTTAGTAAAATTCACTTCTATTTACTTTTCAGTGGTGGTTTGCCAGCTTCCTAGTCCTGCATTGAACCATTTAATTGTTATTAAAGTAATTTTCAGTGTTGTGGTAAGCTTTTCTCTCGACTGAATGAGAAATCAAAACAGCACACAAAATTAAATTTTTCTTCTACAGTAACCTTAAAAATCCTGCCATCTCCATCATACATGAGGTGGATATTGAGTCAGCAGTAGGTGACTGTAGCCTGCCTGATTAACCATATACCAAAAATCAGCATATGTTTGTATATATGACTTTACTCACTTTTTGGTTGGATTTGTGGCTCTGTAGCTCAATCATCTCAATAACATCTGTTCAGAAAAGGAAAAAAAAAAAAGGATTAAAAACTTGGATTCCCTCCCTTCCTTCCATCTGCTGCTTTCCAGTTGAAGTCCTGTTCTGACTGAACTGAAAAAAAATTCATACCAGATCCTGGCTACAGATCATGAGAACATGTGAGCAACCAGGACATTTGAATGCTCCATCTGTGTTTGTATGAAGAGGACTGTTAAAAACTAATCCAAAAAGTCTATCCTCTAACTCAGCAAGCAGACTTCAATCCCAATAAATACTGAACGCATGCTTAATTCATTTTTATTAAGCAAAGAATAAGCACCAGCTTAATTTTAAGGATACATTTAATTTTATTTGGCTTAATATAGAACATGTGCTTCAGGCATATACTGAGAAGAATTCCAGTCTGCACAAAATAAAGGCAAAAATTCATGACCAAGTTTTTACCACTGGAAAATAGGAGAAGTGCAGCAAAATAGGTCTAAATTCAGTCATGAAAATAAATCTAAAAAAAAAAAAAAAAATAAAGTTGGTGATGTATGAAGTATTGTACTGGAACTTAAACTCCTTTCTACCTTGCAAGTGAATTAGGATTTACATTTTACTGGAACTTCAACAGGATTAATCTTGGTAAAATTTCCAGGTTGCAAAGATACACATAAATGGGGTTTCATTGAATATATTCAGGTGAAAATTCTTTGCCTTGGAAGAGGATTAATTTCAAAATATAGTCTGACTTAAGTGAAGCTTGGCATTTGCCTTCTACAAACGAAGATCAGAAAAACTTGAGATATTCATTCCTCATTTGGATTAGATGTCTTTCTAAAGAATGCTATACTTAAACCAAAGAAACCTCTGCCCAGAATCAAGCTCATGTTGCATATATTTCAAAAAGCAGAAGCCAAACTAGAAAAAAAAATTACAAGAAAATTCATGGTAAGAAAAAATTAAATTATTTTCTACTGCATTAAAATTCATGTGTATCTTTAACAATCAGAGAATGATGCTTGAAATATACTGGTTTCTTGCCAGCTCTAGGCACTGGTTATCCATACAGAAATCCACCACCTTTTTTTTTTTTTCCTAAATAAATTTAGACAGCAAAACCACTAACTAGGCACTAAATTCCACAATTCCATGGGCCACATGAAAAATTTGTTTCTATTTTTTTTTAATATTAATGTCAAAAAATAAAAATATAGCAACCTCTTTTTTTCCCAATTAATTTGTTTCCCTGCATTTGTTTCTAATTTAGTCACTCTGTATCTTCACTGAACTGACTGTATTTTGTCATTGAGGAGGTAGAACTGTTTTTTGTCAAATTAATGGAAATAAATTGAAATAGTGGAGTAGAGGAAAAGAAGCTCTCTCTGAACACTTCTCTGTCCCAAGGGATACATGATTGTCATCAACACTTTATCTTAAACTTCCCTTTGGCTGACACTTCTAAATTGTGGGTTTAATCACCTTATTAAAGTGAAGAACAAAAGAAGGATGAGAACTCAAACTAAAGCCTCTTCCAGAACTTCCAAAAGCCAAGGAAGCTACCCCTGACATCAGGGCTCACTGAATGTGCCAGGGGCTGTGTCCACACAGGCTGGTAGCTCAGTGTAACAATTCTGTTAGAGGGCAGGGGGTAGCATGAGAAAGGCTGTTGGTCTCTGCTGCTCTTCAGCCCTTTGATTTATGGGCTCTAAGCTGTCATACTCAAAATGTTAGGAGTTGACTCACTCTCGTGATTAAAACAAGCCTCAACAGAGAGAAATTACTTCAGCTTTCACCCCTCATTTTGTGGCTCTTTCCCCACAATATCTGCAATATGAAACTGGAACATGGAGTGAAACATTAACAGGACCATTGTCTATATCCAAGGTTCCTTTGTTTCCAAAAATGGCAGAGAATGCATTATTTAGTGGGGAAAAACAGAATGGTAGAAGAAAGGAGCTGGAGGCAAGGAAGCAACCCATGGTATAAACCATCTAAGACCAAGCAATCCAATAAAGTGAAGGAAAAGGAAACAGCCAAGTCTTCCACTTGTTCTTAGCAAAAATGTAAAAGCAGTAGTTATGGAGGGAACATTTTTTTGTAAAAACAGAAGCAAAACCCAACTCAAAAATATATTCAAAGACACTATGTTATGGGACACTGAGATTTCTAGAGATAAGATTCAACCCCTATGGCAACTAGAGCAATTTGCCCATGGAAGAGGATATTGGAAATGGCCTTATGACTGTCCAAGATACTATGGTTACTTTAAGAAAACGCATCATGGTGGTCTTATTGACTACTCATATCACAAAGAGCAGTAAGGCTATATAGCCAGCAACTCTTCTTCATTTAGAGAACTTTGGAAGCTGGAGAACCAAGGTTAATTAAATTCCTATAAATTTGACAAAACTGTATCACTGGATGTCTTGCTAGCAATTTAATTGCTTATTATTACCTATACCTAGAGTGTGGTCCATGTGTCTAATAGTAACAGTATCCAATCCAAATCACTGTATGGCTTCAGGTAAAGCTGCTAACTTACACCCAAATGTGATAAAAAAAAGATAGGAACTTTAGACATTCTTTGTCCAGATAACCCCACTACTTTTCTGTGAAAATGAAGTGTTTAGTAGGGGATCACACAGATTTACAACTGAGAAAAACACACTTGTCACCAACTCCTCCTACAAGATGACGCAGTTTGTTTGGGGAAGAATGTAAATATAATTCTACAAAATAGTTTTGTTCCTAATGACTGTTGCCAAAGCAGGTTAGAAACATGTAGGGGCAAGAGGAAGACACACACAGATGAATCATATTGAACCTCCTCCAGTTCTCCCAGAGGAGGTGTCCAAAACCAAGGAAAGGATAGGAGTTCTTCTAGCAGCTAACCAAAGCAATGCTATGGCGTAACAAACGCAGAAATGCACAAATTTTGTCTCTGTTCTCACAGTTTTCTCTACTGTGCAAACCATTAGAGGTAAACAAAAATATATAGTTAGGCTTAACTTGCAGAAAATCCTCTATACCTTGCCAGAAACACAGCGAAGTGTATCTCTGACATACCAGTACAACTGCTGTTCTCAGTGGTTGTTCCAGCTGCAGCTTCTCATGCTCAAGTTAATCAGCTGAAACATGGTCAAGCACCGAACCACGGTAGTTGACCTGAAGAAGAAGGTAAGTGCTACACTGGGGAATGGTTTTTCTTTTCAGAAAATGCTGAAAGACATTCAACAGTGTTGTACCTTGTGAAATATCGTTTTGATGTAGCAGAATTTAATTTCAGCAAACAATAGTTTCATCACACATTTCACATATTTATCTGCTGCAGAATATCCACAGAGACATGGATATCATAAGCTGCTTTTAAATAAAGACAGCACAGTTTTCATTACAATACAAAAGAAGGAGAGGAAGAGAGTACGTAAGATGAGAGAAACTAAGTGTTAATGTTTGCTAAAATAGCATCTTGATTTAAAAATTGTGAAGACTATGCAAAATGTATTGACTTGTTCTATTATTGTGTCCTCATTCTTGGATATGATCCAGAAGTGCTGTATTTTACCTGCAAAATTGGAAAGCTGATTAAGTCAAAATGGATTTCCAGGAGGCCTATGACTGTAGCCTTGTAAACTGATCCATAATAGCCCTCAACATCATTCTTATTGGTAGCTGCATCTGAAACATTACAAAACCCATGGCATTCACTTTCTTCAAACATGTAACTGATTTTATGTTTTTCAATGCAATAGGAGACAGGAAAACATGGTGGAGTTTTTTTCCCCTCCTCTCTAAAGCAAATCTTACTCTAAGGAGATTTATTAATCATGTAATTTCATCCTGTCATATTTCCTTAGCCTATGTTATGTAACTGGTTGGTAATGATTTACATATGTGCTCAGTGTTACAGAGCACATATGTAACTGAAATAAGTGTTTGGAAATTAATTTAATTGTCTAGAGTGTCCTAAACACATTCAATGGCTATCTTATCAAATTATTATTTTTTGTTGTGGGTATAGTTGAAGGAACTTGGTTTATGAAATTGTCTATAGGGCATAGGTCCTTTCAGCTCTGATTTTCTAGTGAAGACTCAACTCTCTTAGGAAGAGCTTGTAAACCTCTTCTGGTACGAAGGACTTTTTGATGTCTATATGAAAGGAGCTGGTGCAGCTGTCATCTGTGCTCTTCTTAAAGCTGATTCTATATCTGATATGAAATTATTACTCCATATAAATTCTGCAGAGAGTGCTGTATCCTTAGTGAAGTTCACACCTGTGTGAAATTTTCCTGAGGGGAAGTGAACAGCCAAATCAAGGAGGCAGGAAGGAAGGAAGGAAGGCAGGAAGGAAGGAAGGGAAGAAGGGAGGGAGGGATGGAGGATTATAATGCCACCCTACCCACTGAGTTCACTACAAGCCTTCTCAGTTAAAGGAATTACCAATTTGGACATGGAACACATTTCTGATTACAAGATCTGTTTATAGCTCTTCTTCCAAAGTACTGGATATTTCTCAATGGCATTTACTTATATTGCCAATCTTCCCCAGAAACTGGAAGTATCACAGTAAATTATATTTTAAAGAGAGATGCTTAAAGGACTAAACACTTGGTATAGCACCCCATGGAGAGGTTTACATTTCCTTTTCCAGTGATACTGAACCAGGTATAGACTGCATAGTCTCATATATTTAGCAAATAACAGGACCTAACATGAAGCAACCTTCTTTGCAAAGCAAGCTGACTGCATTAACATTTACCTTACTTGTGGTCTGAGATTCACAGCTACCTCTACATCTGATCTTCTTTGGTAGTATCAGTATACGATCTAACTATTCTGTAGATAATATGGACTTCTATTATACCATATTCTAAGTGATATAATGATCAGACCAAAAATTGCACATTTAGGAAAGCATATCTGTGAATGGTTACATAATGAGTATCTATGTTCTCACAAAGCCGACTGAGACCATCCATTGGAAGCTCTCATAGTTATTTTTTTAGTCTGCCTGTTATTTTTATGTTCTTAGCTCAATAACTTACAAACCTTTCTCCTTACACCTTTCCTTTCCTTCCCTTAAGCCATCTAAAGTTGCTACCTTAGTACTGGCTTTGTTGGTTGCTATTGTCTTTTTCACAAGAGCATTAGAAGGTTTGTTTGGTTTAGTGGGTTTGTGGGGTTTTGTTTTTTGGGGAGATTTTTTGCTTTGTTGGTTGGTTGGTTGATTTTTGGTGAGTTTTCTTAATAAACATTATGTAACTGCAGGACAAAATAGTCACTTCAGATATATGCCAGTAAAACGTATTTTCTCAGACATGCTATTTCTAAGACCCTAATAGGAACAAATAACCATTAGAGACTAGAAAAACTTCTGACTCTAAGAGGTTTGGGTTTTGTTAGAGTAATTCCAATACTTCTTTGCACTGAATTTATTCTCTAGCTAAATATCCAGTCCACTTTGTGCCATGAGGCTAGGCAAACTTCATCAGCAATTAATTGATGTACAGCAATATGTACTGTAGAATTTTTCATACAATTCTATAGAATATTTTTCGAAATACTGAAGACTCTAAAAATTTATGACAAATCATGATAGCATCTTCCTGCCTGGTTTAGTGGTAGTGATAAGACTAGAAGTGTACCACACACATTTCTTGTTTGACTATGATGGCTACAATGAAAGAAAAATATCTCTCAAGAGAGGTACAGGTAATTGCAGCTCATAAAATCCTCTGTTAAATGGGCTATATATCACACAAGTATACACAGGCAATTTTCTTTAAGCCCATCTCCCTCTCTCCCCTGTTATGTTCTTCTTCCCCTTTCCCTGCTACATATAAACATTTGGGTTTAACATGTGCTAGAAGTTAAATGCAAGGAGTAAAGTACATTGAAATTCCTACTAAACATAAATACATTTGATATAACACTATGGTTCATATGAATTCATCTCTGAAGGTAAAAAGTCATCAACACATATGTGACTCTAATACTGGTGACTAAATGCCATCTTCCCTGCAGGATTTCATATCTGAGGTGTCATTCTTGGTATGGTATTTTTCAGTTCTGCTAGGTTTACATAAAAAGAAATTAATATAAAAAATAGAATTTTCAAATGTATGGCTATTCATCTGAATGAATGTGTCACCTGCCTTGATAATCAAAACAAATTTCAAATGTTCTTGCCAAATTATTATTATTTGTAATAGTTGAGGTTTGTACCTCAGTTATTAAAAAGTAAAAAATAGAAGTAGAAAAGCAGAAAAAGTAAAAAGTAGAAAAAGTAAAAATTTATTGTTCTTATCAGTTTCACTCAGTAACTCATCTCTTTGTAATAGAATGTCCAGAAAAATGTCCAATAAAATTTTAGACAATCCATTCAAAACTAAAGGCTTCCAGAATTCCAAGTAACCATGGTTGTTTTCACTTATGAATTAGAGAGAAACTTTGTCTTTGATAACAGACTCTCACCTAAAAGATAACCAGGGAAAGCACAAACCGTTTCAAATATGAAGAGGGAAAATGTGCATTGTTCTAATTAAATGAAAAACAATCTGAGGCTTATTTGCCAAAAGATAAAATTTATCACCTCATCAAAGGTTTTTATGGAGAAACACCACCTAGATCTTTGTTTTGGGGTGAAGCTTATCCTCAGATTCCTCAGTTTACAGCCCAGCATGCTGGCACAGTTATCCCTAGTGATCTGAAAAAAAATCTCTTTTGATGTTTAAGATTAAAACTAATACACTGGGAGTCCTGTAATGCAAAGCCAACCCATTTCATCGGCCATAATTGCCCTGTGCAGTCAGGCAAATAACTAGACAGTTATGTGCTGGAAGAGCTTCTGTGTGATAAAGTCACTGTCATTAATCATGTTATCCCAAGAGAAAGACAGGTATCAACAACTCTCAGCAAAATGTGCATATGATCAGTGATTGTGTGATTGCTACAGAGCTGCCAGATGGCATTTCAGATCTCACTGAATCCCCTTTGGTATTATTAGCCACCTTTGGTGCCCAGAGCTCCTTGCACCAGAAAAGCAGAACTATCTGTTTATTCAAAATGCTTCGAGTAAGAATCATCACCATTACAAAGCCTTAACCCCTTTCTAAAGTCCAAAGCATAGCTGCAAAGTCTTGGATTACAGTTCACTAATGATAGCACAATACTTCCCTGCTCTTACACTTGCAGGGCTTTTCTGGAAATGCACGTAAACTAGTTGAGTTATTCAACTCCTTTAGTTGTCTGATTGCACAG